>JAQMYJ010000038.1:14434528-14446076 GCA_030014305.1 Clarias laeviceps
CTCCTCTTATACTTCCTGGTTCGCGACCGCATTACTTCCGGGTCCTAGTGCCGGTCGCAGATTGAGTGTGCATGACAACCTCGGACTGCTACAGATATATTTGCTCTAACAAACCATCTTTTATTTCATAGTGGCGCCTCACATTACTTCTTTATATTAGTGCCACGGTTTTGGAACAAATGAAACAAACTGGTTTTAAACTTCCCGCAGAAAGAATAAGCATAGATTGATTTGTTGATCTGTTTTCTTTAGAGTAAGCCATGTTGTGCCACGCTTTCTCATCTATTTCTTGAGGATTTTGGTGGCTTGTACAGTAGGTGCATCACCGTCGTTTCTGTCTTTCGCAACCTCTGTCTATACACGGTATCACTAAAATCAGTGATTGAAAATTATTACATTTTCAAAATTATAATACTGTAGGTACAGCATTTTTTTTTCAATACTAAAATTAATCTAGATTTAGGAAACTGTCAGCCTCCAACCAACCAAACAAACAAAAAAAAACACTTAAGAGTCTTCATTCTAACAAAATTCTGAAACCAATGGGATGTCATGGAACAAGAGGAGCAGAGTTAATCCGGAGAAAAATCTTTTTTATTTTGGTTTGTTTTTCAATGTTACCCAGCAGGAAGATCATCTAAAGAGAATAACTGCCAACAGGCATATAGGACAAGATGAGCTTGATCCAGCTGTATGCAATTGCAGATAAGTGACACCTAGTGTAATTTTCTTTTACTCTGCTCCCTTTCTTTCTCTGCCTATTTTCTCTGGCCTTTTCTCTGTCTTTTTTTTTTTATCTTATCCTTCTTTCGTGCTCCAAATGTAGTCTTTCTTAAGAAATAAAAATTAACGATAGAGAGAAATAACCAGAGAGCATTTTCATGCATATTAGATTGCCAATTACATATTTTAGTGTTTTGTGCAATGTCATTTCTTAGGACATGTCTTAAATTTTCCAAATCATTGGGGCTTATAGAATAATGGAAGTTTGCATAGCATCTTTGGCAGTCTTCAGTTGCTGCAGGGGAACCAGTCTGTCTCATTCAGACTAATCTTTAATTACCCTGTAATTAAATTAAGACCTATCAGAAAGGCTTACCCAATTATCTAGGCCATGCTTGATTTTCCTCTTCATACTTACTGGCTGCAGTGCACAAGAGTAAACACCTTAACAACACAGAGCATCTGAACCACTCTAGGCAAGGTTTTTATGGACCTGACACATTCAAGGTGAAATTGAGTGTGAAAGAAATGTAGTGACATTAACAGAGCATGTGAGAGAAAGAGAAAGAAAATTACAGAACAACCTGTTCCCTTAATGACAGGCCTTCTGTTTAAGAGCACACTTGGGGAGAGATAGCTTTTAGAAGATAATTATTTGAAGCGTTTGACCTTGCCTCCTCATCTCAGATGTGTGTGTTAGCGAGCCAATGCAGAAAGGTGTACATTTATGGTGTATTAATGCAAAACAAGAATTAATCTCCAGTATGGCAAAGACACAGTTTTTTCAGGGTTATATACCCAAATAGTAAAGGACAGTTGCATCTTTTATGTCATGTATTAAGACTTTTTAGCATTTTTCTCCCTCTTTACATGCTTGTATTGAAATTAAATAGATAGATAGATAGATAGATTGATTGATTGATTACTTCATTAATCCCAAAGGTAAATTGTTTCTTTTTTTAAGATAGAGATTAATTAATTAGAGATAGAAAATAATGTTTTGTAGCCACATAATCATTTAGTAACAAACATGAAGAATCCTACTGATTCACAGAAAACGTTCTAATTTGTACTATTTCTCTAAAATAGCAATTTCTTATTAATATGTGAATACTGACGACCGCCTGTGGCATGACAAATCTTTAAATTCTAATTAAATGATAAATTTACTCCACTTTGATAAACAGCCTATTTCATGCCTACTTTTATTCATGTATTTGTATGACTAATGGCCTCTAAAATATACACATCCCACATTAGTAATGTCGTTAAGCGCATCCATTAATTCATTCATTCATCTTCAGTAACAGATTTATCCCAGTCAGGTTGTGGATTCAGAGTTCATCGCTGAAATGCTGACGGTGAGGAAGGAATCCACCCTCCCATCCTGAATGGGACGTAAGTGCAGTACACACAGAGCACATAAACACATATTTATTTATATCTACAGGCAATTTAGAATCACATATTCAACTACAGATATGATTTTGAGAAGTGGGAGGCACGTAGGAAACAATGAATAAAATATTTTGTTTATAGTGCCATGGTACAAGTACAATTTCTATCTTGTGGCCATTCGATTGGATTTCAAGCTGAAAACAGGTAAATGTCAGTTATATACTGTTATAGAATCTTTCCTCAAACTGTGTTGAGGATCTCTGCTTGTATTTGATATTTAACAGAGAATAATAGCACAGATCACATAATGTGTGTGAATGTTTTTGAAGGTAAACAACCTAATAACAACCCATATAAGTGTGCTAAAAGCCACTTTCATTGTAGGTCCTTCACATTTTACTCCAGGCTGTAATTAGAGTTGTTTTTATCCTCTATTTTCCTCAGCTGTATGCTTTCATTCTGCTTTCCATCCCTGTCATTCCTATCTCAGCAGATCCCCCACCAGGTAGACTGCGTCATGCTCAGCTAAAAGACGCTCAAAAAAAGCAGAACAAAAAAATCTGTATATGTGAAAGAATTGAGAGGACATCGATTTACGTATCGAGCTGCTCTGAGTGAAACCAGGAGACACAAAGCATCAGCAGTGCCTCACCAAACTGAGAGAGCAGAGAAGGACAAAGACAGCCTGCTGATCAATGGGTGGAGAGGGACGAAGGAGGGGATTACCTGTGGTTAGAAAAGGAAAAGCAGGCTACAGGGTTGCCATTGTTCCCTTATCTTTGAGGTGACCGTAGCTGTGGAAAATAACCATGAACAAGCTATCACAGAAGTGAAAAGGCACTCACCCAGCCAAAAACGCATGGCACAGGAAACAAGCTTTCCCAAGACACTATGACCCAAATAATGGAGACACGAAAGTGTCTCAACTAATCCAGCCTGAACAAGAAGGGATCAAGTCTGCTCAACTAATATAGCTATTTTCTATCATAGAGCTCAGTAAGGCATGACACTGTTAATAGTTCAGATATTAAGATATGAAGTGTTTCTGTTTCTTATTATATTCTAGTTCTAAGTTTAACATTTCCACATCATTTTTATCCAGATTTCATTTCAGACCAGGATTCATTGCATCTGTTTTCCTACTGCATCCCCCTGGATTACTAAAGATGAATTAATATTAATAATAATAATAAATATCCACTGCCTGGAAAAAAGTCACCCACTTGATTTAACTAAACTAATAGTTAAAAGCCTTACGTTGAAAAATTACTGCGGTGATTAACGTGGTTCAGCTGCCAGCAAGTTATTTAACTCTGACTGATGCAGTGAGTAGCTTATTTTTTGGAAGAAATATACTGTGGTCATGGCAAAGATGTTATTCTGTTTCTGAAGAGTCATATTATTGGCCTGCAACAAGAAAAGAAAAAAACTAAGGAGATTGCTACTGGAAACTACTGAAATTAAGTTAAGAACTGAAAAATGCATCATTAAAACCTGGAAGGATAGTGGTGAACCATCATCTTCAAGAAAGAAATATGGTCGGAAATGCATCCTAAATGAGCTTGATGAGCAAATCTACAAAAAAACAAAAAACAAAGGCAGATATGTTTAATAGTGAAATTATGAGCAATTCTCTGTGCACAACTCAAGAGATTGAGACTAATCAGTCCTGATTAACCCTGTTCCAAAGTGATGGGCGCACAGGGTAAGAAAAGCGACACACATCATGGCTAGTGCCAACCATACAAGCCTGTGGGGGAAGGCTTATGACCTGGGGTTGCTACAGTTGGTCAGGTCTAGGTTCAGCAATGTTGCATGTGGTCAGCTGGCAACCTGAATATACTAAATGACCAGGTTTTTCCTGTATCCTGGCATTCATTGGGATCAAATTGTGAAAGAATGCTTCTGGGAGCATGAGACATAATTTTCACACATGGAATAGGCCACCATGTCCAGAGTCCAGACCTTAACCCCACTGAGAATCTTTGGGATGTGCTGGAGAAGGCTTGACATAGATGGCTCTTCAATGGCTCTCGTCAATACAAGATTTGGAAATTAATGTGACTCTGGACAGAGATAAATGTTGTGACAGTGCATACGTTCATCTACACTACAGTATGGCCATAATCCATGTAAAATGGTTGAAAGTCTTTTTTGTTTTGCCAGGGAGTGTATATTTTACATGTTAAATATCAGTGTAAAACTCTTCTATGGCTCACAGCTATTTATCCCTTTTAGGTTTTAATTGCAAATCAAATGTTATTAGTTTTAACTATGTTTTTATTTTTATCCAAGTATTAAAAAATCCAGTGTAATTGCTACAAATTTGTATCGACCAATAACAATTCATCCTTGTAAAAGCAGTGCGACATAGTTTGACTTCCACCTTATTCATTAAAGAAAAAAAAAGTTAAGATGTTAGGATGGGTTAACAAATTGTAATCGCATTCCGAATCCCAGTGCTAACCTTCATAATATGTCATCAGAAGAAGAGCTGAGTGCATCCTGTTAGTTATGCTGTTAAGTGACACGTGTCTCCTATTACCGCATGGTGGCCATAATGTGTAAAGGCTGCATAAATAAGCAAAAAGCAAAAAGGCGAGCAACCGTCTTAATGTAAGCATGGAACAGCGGGTTGTGATGAAATTTTCTCATGAATCATGGTATAAAACCCATTGACATTTACAGAAGACTTCAAGCAAAGTAAGACGATGAGACTCTTAGCTGCAGTTAAACATTTGAATAGTGATTTTTTTTTTTTTTTTAAAAGAAGGCCATATGTCCATGATCTGGCTCAGGTGGCTCAAAGTGCTTGTGAAAAGCAGGGATGAGTGAATTAGTGTAGCAGGGTATTAGATGGAAAAACAAAGCAAGTTTTTAATCTTGTGACTTTGTTTTTCTATTCTGCACAATCAAAATCCTGATTTGACTTGAATGCCCCCATATTTAGATAGATAGATAGATAGACAGACTTTTTTGATCTTGTAAGAGAAATTATTGTATTTCGCACTGAGATGAAAACTTACAGTATAGTTCAGCCATCTCAAGGTTTCAAGTACAGTATCATGTGTCTTGAGATGCTTTGCTGCTCACCACAGTTGGATTCTACAAATCTACAAAAAAAAAAGAGCATGAGACATCATTTTCACTGTAGACGTTCTATCAGTTCAAACCTGTCTGGTTACTTTCCTCTGATCTCGCAGATCAAGAAGATGTTTTAGCCTCCTCTAACATGAAAGTGTCTGATAATTTTGTATAAACTAAAGACTGTGTTGTATGAAATATAAGGAGATCACCTTTTTTTTTACAATACACACCAGTGTATTTGGTATCAACAACCCTAAGATCACATTTTCCCCCCATTTTTATCTTTGATGTGAACATTACATGAAGCTCTTGATCTGTATCTGTTTTTTTTTTCTTTCATAATGCTGCTGCCGCATGATTTCCCGATTAGATAACTGCATGAATGAGTAGGTGAACAGATGTTTTCTAACAAAGTGGATGCTTACGCCATTCTCGTATTACACTGTAGTTTTACTTTTAAGTGTCAATGAGTGAAGCTGAGAACTGCAGAGAAACAGCATGTCGACCTCGGGCACTCTAATCTAAATCTACAAACACTGAGAATTCATCCTTTAAAACATGTTGCATTATAAAATGTGCCTTAGCTGTTCTATTCACTGAGGAGTCCCCATCCTTGTTATTATTCGAGCGTATGTCTGGCATAGGAGAATAAAGTATTGCAGGTCAGTGTAACACAGGTCAGTGAGTAATTTCTATTGAGTCCCCTCATTTCCCTATTATTTCACAGTCCATTCTGTTCTCCTGTAATGACCCTCATGCTAACAGTGAATTAGAGCATAAATATGTACTAAAGTCACACTAAAAGACAGGCTGGGGAAACAGTGAATTGATCTAACTCGGTGATGGCTTGGGTCAATTTTTCAATAAGGGAGTAAAGAATAATTATGAAACCCTAAAGCTCTAAAGTGGGTAAGATAGACCTCGTTAAATCTTAATTCAGAAGTAATAACTACAAGTAACTACAGTAATAAAGGAGTGTAGTTTGTAATGATTCTTCGTAATGCTCATAATAGAATTTTTGGTCAAAGAATTCTAAAGAAATGGTAAAAACCTAAAAGACATTTGGTTATCTTATTATTATGTGTACTTAAGCATCGTATGTTACATATAACTTACATAATACCATGAATTGCAACCAGCACCATAATAATAAGCACACCACTTTAATAGAGTGATGTTATAAAAGGGGTATGGTGGGCATTTCCACTCACAGTGTACTCATGTGTGTACATACAGTATGTGGAAGAGAGTAGGTGCTGCCCTCAGAGCCCGGTGATGCTGGATGATGCTGGATAGCGGAGAGCTGGCTAGTGACCAGGAATTGACAAGTGACCACTTTGATGAGAAATGTGTATGTGTACAGTATATGGGGGCATCTTTAATGGGTGGTGATTTTACAGTATCTTTAGGCATTCAAATACATGGCAAGGTACAGTATAAGGCATACATGATAAGTATAGTTTTTTATCGACTAATTTAGAACTGTGTATAGATTTTATAGTATAGCATTTAATGTTTCATAGCACAGGTGAAAGTGTATATTTACTTTGCATTTATGTTATCATGTGCTGGTTTTAATTGAGGCCTGGGAGTGTAATTGTGTATTACAAATGCAACCTTCAATTATGTGAATAATCTTTGGTAATACTGGAAGTCATAACATGAACATAATTAACACTATCTTAAAACTTACCTATCAACATTATTAACAGCTATTCATACAGTATATGATTTACTTGAGTGTTCATGTATACATTTTATTATATCATGATATGCTAAAAATTTCACATATGTAAATATGTAAGTAATAATACTGCTTATTTGTGGACCTTACAGTTAAATGTTACCGAATTGTCTTAGATACTCATTTGCTCATTCTGATGATCCAGTTAATGTCTGGTGAAATGTATGTGCCATTTACATAATTCAGCTTTAAATCATGTAACCCTTAAAGATCTTATTACTGTATGTTCATAGATGGATATATAGTATGTGTAAATAAAATCACCTTTTTTATGTTATAAATGTTTTGACTACTGTGAATTATATGCACATTGTTTAAATGTGTAACAGTTGCCATGACAGTAAGGTGACTTGTCAGAGCAACTCTTGGTCTGTGTGTGCTGTGTGTGTCAATACCTGAGGAATCCAACCAGGTACGACACGCTGATATTTTTAAAGTCTGGGTGGGTGGCAAATGGAACATGCTACAGCGCTGGATGTTTAACTCTACGGGGTGACTGTTGACAGGTACTGAGTCGAGCATATGTGTGTGTATGTGTGTGTATGTGTGTGTATGTGTGTGTGCATGTCTGTCTGTCCTGTTGGGAAAAAAAATAGCTGCACAAGCTTAATAATATTTAGCAGGCTAGACTTTGTGCAGTCATTTGACTTGTCTACTCAAATAAAGCTGCTTAAATTTTTTTTTACAATTTAAAAGAGGCAAATGGTTTTGTATACTGAGGACAGCTTTAGGTGTTTACATAGAATAGTTAATTAATTAATTGTGTTAATACATGTAAGACAAACATGCCTGTGTGTTATTTTGACAAAGGGTTGCCTTATGTTACGTTATGATTTTTTTTCTGAGAGAGCATTTTTTTTAAAGTCAAAGTTACTTACCCTAGCAGAAAATCTTCAGCTCCATTAAATCAAACAGTGCCTTATGCAGTGCATCCTCCTGTCATTGCCTACTCGACTGCTTCAGTGATGTGTGGCGTTCAATTGCAAAAAAATGAAGCGGTCATAAACCATAAACGTGAGTGTCAGCACTTGCTCACCACATTTACTAATTGAAAACTTTGTGTCTGAAGAAAAATGGCACCGTTAACAATAAATGCACTGTGGTTCAACCTCAAAAAGAGAGAACGAGATCCTTGCTAGAAGCTCTGCTAGTCCGTGAGTACGGAAATAACGATCTTGGCCTACGAAAGTAACAGATGCCCGGCTTGTCTTCCTCTCACATTCATATTTGTTCATATTTATCCATAGTGATCCCAGGTCAGATGTAAGACTGTTTCTGCTGGCAGCAGGTCAGCGTGGATCTGTAGTTAATCAGATGGCAGTGAAATGTTCTTGACTCATTGTAAACTGATCCAGACTTAATAATACTTTGCTGTGTTAAAAGATTTAATACTTCTTTGCACGTCTGTAGAAAAACCTGGTCCTCATACAAAATTGATGGAACGCTCCCCAAATCAAATTTTGATCTTAATATTGCTACATTATGAGAAACCCTGCTAGCATCTCACTGCATTTTTAAAATTCAATTTAACAACACAGCAGACATTTCGCATCATTATAATGAATGCAAAATACCTTTGCTCACTCAAAACCTTTAGTTTGAATTAATTTGAATTAATTCGCAGGCACGTATCACATTGAATTTTACACCGAGTTTTAAGAACAAGTTATCTGCAGCCTGTTTATAATTATCAGTATAATAAAAAGAAATAGAGGTTAAAACCAACCAGATTAAAATTGAATGATATTTTTATCATGAACAAGCTTTTAAGAAATGACCTCATGTGAGAATACATAGCTCCTTCTCTCATCCATGGATTTTTATTTCCATCCACGACTTAATTTTAGTTAGTCTGTAGGATATGAATGAAACATAAGGATATACAGTACTGTAGCTGGATGTAAATAAAATATTTAAATGGGTAGAACTACAGATATGAGCAGGGGGTACTGTATGCAATTCATTTTATTTCAGTTAGTTTTTAAAAATGCTTGCCTTAAAGTTTCGCAGGACATCAGGTCGAGACTAGAGGCGTGCAGCAAGGGATTTCGCGGTACACAAATTTCTGCCAGCAGGAGATTTTTTTTTTTTCATATTGGTTTCAGATATGAAGCTCACAGGAAAACAAAGACCACATTCATTAATATTGTGAGATGTATTTATATGGTTAGTAAGTGCTTGCTCAGGGTCGAGGTGCGGTTGTTGCGAATCTTAAATTGAGACCAATTCTGAATGTTTCAGGGGATCAAGGGGTTCAGGGGATCAAGGGTAATATTTTATTTAGAAATAGTGGGGATAGACAGACAATGGATGTGTTTATATGGAATTCCACTAATAATTGCAACAAAAACCTGATTTTAATCAAAACACAATGAACAGTCTGACCACATCCAAATTTTCACCAGTAATGAGAAAGGTGCTGTAAACCTTTTATAATTAATTCAATGGCTAAATAGTAAACAACATTTGAACCGAGTCATTTCTCTTTAATAAATATATATATTTTTTATTCTATGTTTGTCCCACATACAGTAGGTGACTTGACCAGTTTCCATGAAGGAATTTTTGCTTTCATTTCTGATCTGTAAACTCCATGAGAACAACTTTCCTGTATTTATTTTTATCCCCTGGATCTTTAGTAAGAGACCGACTGGCTTTCATTTCGCACCTACTGTAGTAAAGCATCTAAACAATCAGAGATGAGACATAATTCTCATAACCAATCATAACACGGAAGGTGGGGTTTCTCGGAAAAGCCTAATCTTCATACACATTCAAATTCCATACAAACTTAAATAATTCTTTTGATTGTGTAAAGCTGCTTTGGGACAATGTCAATTGTTAAAAGCGCTATACAAATAAAATTGAATTGAATTGAAAAATTAATCTATTCTCTAAGTTGTAGGTGGAAAAATTTTTTTTTTCCCTTTTCTACTTCTTTTGTCATATTTCCTGCAGATTAAATGCTTAACATCAAGCAGAGCCATTATATATAATATATAATATCTGATTAAACACTTTATCAGATCAGCATCCATGTAAACAGTTAAGTTGGAATCTGTTATCAGAACTGTTCCAATTGGATTTCAGAAGCTGTCCATGTAAATGCACGTACAGAATAGAGGTATAAATATTTGGAGCACTTTTTATTGCACCCCTAGTAAAAAAAAATCCAACTCGTTTGGAAGTGCTTTTTAAGTGTTATTTGAGGATTTTCTATACAGCTTACATATACAGTAGTCTGTTATTTCTGAACAAAGATCTCATAAGATGTCTGTATATTTATATTTATTATTGTTTCTCTGCAATCTTTATTTGTTTTATTACATTATTTGTTATTGTAATCTCTTTTTCTCTCTTGCTTAATCTTTTTTTATATTAACTTGTAAAAGACACAAAATATCTATAGACATGCTATGATAGTGTGTCTCCATACTCCACTATTGCTGCTGCTTTCTGCCAGTCCCATCTGACCAGTCATGTCTCACTTGTCTGCTGAGCAGCTAAGAGTTCTGTTACATCTAACATCTTCACTTGCCAGTAACTTTGTGTGTCGTGTGCTTGATATTGAATAATCATGCAGGGTCTTGGGCCTTTTCCTAAGTAGAACATTCACACATCCTCTTTCTTGTGGATACTTTGAAGCATAAAACACAGCCTCACTACACAGCACTAGTGCAAATCTGTTCTGACAAGTGCAGAATACTAAACAAAGTGAATGAACATGGTACCTCTTCAACAGAGGTGCGTAGTAACGAGTTACATTTACTCCATTACATTTACTTGAGTAACTTTTGGGAAAAAATTTATTTCTATGAGTAGTTTTACTGCACCATACTTTTACTTTTACTTGTGTAGATTTGTGAAGAAGAAACGCTACTCTTACTCCGCTACATTCGGCTACACTCCACAATTTATTCTACACATGCAGCCGGTAGATCTACTGCATGACTGTTTCACCAATCAGATGCAGCAACAATAATCACATGACTCCGTTTGACCAATCAGGTCAGGTGGCATTGTGGGGGAAAAAAACTTCAGCGGGTGTTCTATAAATTCACCCTACCTGTGAATCTGTCCTACATACGCTCACTTGCGCATGCGCAAACAAAAGTTTCCGCATCTGTCTCTAATTTTGCAGAAACGCCCATAAATCCATGCTGCTACTAGTGGGAGCTTGCGGTTAGTGTACAATCTTGCAGTGACTATAGAATGCTTTTTTTCCATGTTTGTGTGATTATATGTTAATTGTAATTGTAAATATAATGTTACTTTAACAGTCTATATAATATACATATAACATATAATGTTATATGTATACATTATAACATATAATGTTATTTTAACATTCCATGAATATATAAGTGAAATATACTGTATTTCAGTACAGGAATAATCGCCAACACACGTGTTGTACATTTTTATGCATCCCACAAATGTTTCGCATGCAAAAGAACAGCTTCATACGACGGTGTCTTCTTTATCTGCCAAAACAGACACACACTTCAGCATATACTGTGTATATATATATATATACATACTATACTGTGTGTGTGTGTGTGTGTGTGTGTGTGTGTGTGTGTGTGTATATATATA
>JAQMYJ010000038.1:14446603-14467184 GCA_030014305.1 Clarias laeviceps
ATAAATAATTAAATTTTCTTTAGTGTGATTTATTCTATATTTATTCTATATTTTATTTGTATATTATTCTTAATAATGTAAAATATTTTTTTACAGAGTTTGTACAGAGTATATGTATTTAAGTTATGAGTAGTTTATTTATTTATATGGTCTGTTACGGAGTATTACTACAATAAAACGTGTGGTGTGTATAAAATGTGAAGTAATGTGATGTTTTTTTTGTTTTTTTTTGGTGTGGCTTGGGGCGCCGGGAAGGGGGTCTCGCCCGGGGAGCAATTCAGTGTAGAACTGCCACTGACTCCACTACGCCTACAAGTAAAATATTTACCATTAAGAAATATAATTTCTCCCAAAAACAATTATTGATCTGGTATCTGAACTATATACAGTATATATATATATATATATATATATATATACATACACATATATACACTCACTAATATATAATTAATATAATTTTAAAAAAATCAGACATTGCGATTGAAAGAGTTACTCAGTACTTGACTAGTCTTCTCATCAAATACTTTTTTACTCTTACTTGAGTACATTTTTTGGCTACTCTATCCACCTCTGCTCTTCAATTAAAGTTACTATAGGGCAGGGGTGATGGTATGACAAACCATCGTTTAAAGAAGAAATATAGCGACCATACCACAAGATGCCAACCATTCATCAGCAGTAAGAATCAGAAGACTAGATTGTAAATCGCAAAGGAATACAAAAATGAGCCACAAAAATTCTGGAACTAAAATTAATGTCTAGTGATGGAAAGGACAAAGTGTGAAAAAAAGGAACTGATTATACTCCTAAACATACAAGCTCATCAGTCAAGCATAGAGGAGGGAGTGGCATGGCTTAGGCTTGATGATAATGGTAGCAGCATTGTGAATTCAGAAGACTACAGAAACATCATGTCTACCGATTTAAAGGCAAATGCAGTCAATCGAATTGGGGGGAACTTCATCATGCAGCCAGATACTGACCCCCAAAACACTGCCAACACAACCATGAACTTTAGTTTAGACTGGACAAGTCAATTACCAGACATTAACACAATTGAGCATGCATTTCACCTCCTGAAGAGAAAGAGAAATTCTCCATTACAAGCAACATTGCAAACAAAAAGAAGCTGCTGTACAAGCCTGAAATAGCAGTACAAAAGAACAATGAACAGTTTGGTCATGACATTGGCTTACTCTTGTGTTGAGTTTCTTGCAAGCAAAGGATATCCAACCAAATTTTAAGCATTATATACTTTATTTTTAGAACTGCCTGTTCCAGTACTTTTGCTCACCTGAAAACTGTGTGCTTTGCCACCAAATGTTCCATGTTCTTATAGATGTTTAACACAGATAGCTGTAAATAATAAAAACTAAAAGTGTGAGAAAATGAAATTCTACTGTATTGTCCCAAAAAAAGAATTCACCTTGCCACTCCAAAACTTTCTGACAGAACTACTGTATATCACAGCACATTAGTATTAAAACACACAAACAATATTAATAACAGGAATATTATCATGAATTCCCTAATATATATATATATATATATATATATAATTTATTTATTAATTCAGTACACAGTTCACTTTACATCTTAAAATGGCAGTTTTGTTCTTTTCACTGTATGTCAATGAAATTTTAAATCTGATTTGCATTGATATGTAAAACTGCTGCAGTCTGAATACAAAGTATGAATGAATTTATATCAGCAGAAAGTTTTATTGATTATTCTATTTTTGTATCTGTCTCCATCCTAGTGGATTTCTTTATTTTTGCTGTTTTCTGCTTCTCCCTCGCAGAAAAAAAAAAGTCTCAGCTTTCACCAAGGTTTTTTGCCGCTTGGCTGCTGTCTGGTCTTTTTTACCCTCAATCATTCTCCCTATCAATGTTTGCTTGTGTCTCTCATTATTATTATTATCCCATTGAACTAGTTTATTTCCAAGTTTCTGTTTGCTATTCTATTATGTTTTGTTTTTCTTGGATATTGCAACTCCTTCTTTGGATATCACATGGACCTAATTTCTCATTCTCTACTTTATCTTAATATTTTAAGTACATTAAAGGGAAGCTTTTGTTTTGTTGTTTATGACATTATATTGTTTGATATTAAAATTTTAATTATATTGATTCAGATTACAATAAAAAAAAGGCTTCCTGGGTTTGGTCGCATCAATTTTTATTTTATTTTATTTTATTTTTTACTTTTGTATAAATTGCCTCAAACACAACTTCTTTTAAACTGTAATAATAATAAATTTAGCACAGTTCAAAATAAAGCTGTTAATTTTCTCACAGTCTCTGCATAATTTGAAAGAAATCTGAAGAATGCTTCTCATCTCCCCACTCTCCCCACAATCATGTCATATTATTGTATACAGTACTATAACTTTGTGTCATTATGATATACACTACCAGTCAAAAGTTTGACACACCTTTAAATTCTATGGTCTTTCCTGATTTTCATTTCCTTCTACATTGTAAAACAATGCTGACGGCATCCAAAATATGCAATAATCTCCTCTGAACAGTTGATATTGAGATATTGTGTGTTTGCTTCTTATGCTCCGTAAAGCCTTCATAACGACTGAGATGCTGTTAATTGGTGGTTTCTGAGACAGTAACTCTAAATGAACTTCTCTGCAGCAGAGGTAAGTTTTGCTCTTGTTTTCCTGGGAAGGTTTTCGTGTGAGCCAGTTTCATCATGGTGCTTGATGGTGTTTTGCAAATGCACTTGACAATAATGTTCTTGCAAGAACTATTCCAGAACAGCTGACCTTCATGTCTTAAAATAACATCAGACTGTTGTTGTTACATAATTACATAATGCCATATGTGTTATTTCATAGTTCTGAAATTTCCGGTATTGTTCTAGAATGTAGAAACTAAATCACTAAACAAAAAAAAATAACATTGAATTAGAAGGTATGTCCAAACATTTGACTGGTACTGTTTTTTATGTTCAAATTTTACAGTTTAAGGTATTCCCTTGATAAAACACTGAAACATGAATTAATATACATATTGTTATTATTCATATATAATTCTGAGGCAGCATATTTTTTCCAGCTCTCATTTGGTGTGTGTATTAATTCAGCATTCTGGAAGCATTAGCTTTAATAAGTAATAATAAGTGCTGATTTGTGTACCTTATCATAAAAGTATTCCTAGACAGGAATCTGTCATCTGTCCAGATGCAAACACTCTTTTATTAGCTGGGAGACAATATCTGCCTAATTTGCATATAAACTGTGTTTATTGTGTAAAACAAACTCTGCTTCATGGTTATGCTGTGTTTCGTTAATGTACTGGTGTGTGTGCATGTAATCACGTACATAATGTTATTTTGTTTTGGCAAGTTTATCTCTGACATAACAACATTAAAGGGATATTCAGCAAGCACAAGGTACTAAGATAAGACACGGAGAGGAAATGAGACAGAAGAGAATTTTGCATTAACCACGGGCAGACTTTGTGTGTGTGTGTGTGTGTGTGTGTGTTTTAGCCTCCTTCTAGCATTATTCCTTGTGTCCCATATGAGAAAATGTGTGTGCATATGATGTTGTGCAGTATTAGGACACGAGCAACTGCAGAGTGACCTCGACGTGATGTACAGATGCTGAGGTTTCATTTAGTTGGACGTGCTTTAGTCCGATGATTTTCCAATCATGCAGCTCAAAGTAAGTCTTCCACTGCATCTTCGAAACACTGGCTATAAAAATAGCACACAGGTATTTCTCCTTTTTCTCTACTAATTTCCTGGGTTACCATAGTGACAGCAAGCTTTGGCAGGGATTCTCAAACGTCTTGTGGACAGAGAAAAGAGGCTGGGTGTCAAACAAAGGTTTAAGTTTATTAAAATCACATACACATATAAGTTGAGTTCAGCCTTTATTCGTCACGAATAGTTTACTGCACAATTCTTTATTCTTCGCATATCTCACATTCTTGTTAGTAGGCTGGGGTCAGAGTGCAGGGTCAGGCACTCCTGGAGCTGATAGGGTTAAGGGCTTTGATCAAGGGCCCAACAGCGGCAACCTGATGGAGGCCGGGGCTCGAACCGCTGACCTTTCAGTCTTACCAAACTGAGTCAGCGCTATAAATGTAGCAATAGCATTTTATACTAGTTTTTAAACTATAGTCAATTATTCATTGTAGTCATGTGATATAATTTAGTGTCAATAAAGTAACAGAATTTAACGTGTGGCCTCATTTCTCATTGCGGCACAATTAATACTCTGGTAAGGCCATGTTTCTTTCTGGTGGAAAAACACACTGCCCATTCAAACACTTCAAACGGTATTTCTCTTTTGAGGGCTTAAAAAGCCTGGCTAACAAAACTCTGTTCATTCAGAACAGCTTATGTGACCACCGTACTTGTGACATCTTTCGCTATTTCACCAAAATGTAGTGTGTTTAACATCTTTCCCTGTCCTCATTAAATGTAAATGAGGAGCTAAGGGGAGTGTCTCGTGATACCTTTCCATTTATAAAATTTATTGTTAGCCTCTGGACCAGACAGGATACATTCGACAAACACAGGTCACATGTGTAGTGATGAACTATGCTAATTGCTCCATCATCTGAGACAAAAAAACTGGCATGCTTAATGAGCCCTGACTAATGATGTCCTTCTCGGAGTTACAGATGGAAACATGGAGCAATCACGTGATTTCTTTGTGCTCCTGGAGTTTGATCCAGTTTGTGACACAGCCAATTAAAATTAGAGTACACATACTTTAAATGAATACAGAAAGAATACCTAATTTTTACAGTTTTATTCACCGTTTTAGGTTGAGGCTACACTATGCACACTTGTGCTGCTTGGTTTTCTCCAGAGTTTTCCAGACGTGGTGTTTGTAACTCTTTCTTAATGCTGATAAACTTTGTTTTGCTGGTTGCTAGTTGACATGGACCACCTACACACCAGCCCTTAAATAGCAGAATTCTCCTGGCCTTGAACTTCTGAGCAGTAGCAGCATGAGAGAATACCGAATTGAATGAAGCACCTGATCACACTTGCCAAGTGCGTTTTAAAATTGTATGCTCCACTGCTCTGCACTTGTCCTTTGACTGTGCAGTGGCATTTGAGGTGGTGTCAACCGCTGAACTGTGACAGGTTATGGAGCTTGGAAGCTGACAAATGTATTTAAATGCAATTTTTCTATATTATATCTATTTTTCTATATATTTCTATATATATTTTCAGTCATATTTAAAAGTTAGTACTCCCTCTTTTAATTCAATGTGTTGTGTAAAAAGTGGTTCTAGTTTTATGCAAATACAACCTCAGACGAATAACAACATATACTGTAACTTGTTTCACCATGCATTATTTACTTGTTTAAAAAACAAACAAACATGTGGGCAGTACTAAGTGTCCTATTACTGCTTTCACAGGATTTAAAAGGGTAAGTTACTGTCAGGTGCTGCTAATCAGATGCTTCTAATCACCAGCCCTTAATTGATCATTAGCAGGTCTACAGAGCTCTATAAAATCTTTTGGCAGTTTGATGATCTGGAACATTTGGGGGTGTGTTAGAGGGAATGCAAAGAGGGAAAGACATAAGTGAAGTAATTGCTGCTGCACATCAATCTGTAACACCCCTACAGTAACTCACCTATGCGGTTTGACTCATGGAGAGACACGGTGTTAGGCACCGCAAGCCACCACGAGTGATTGCCCGATGTTCCGCAAGGTCCTGCAGGGTCCTTCCTTCCATTCCAGCTTCCACGAGGACCTCCAAAAAATAAACATTGTAGTTCAACATTCTACAGTGAGAAAGATTGCCACTCTTTCCAGGAGTGGGCGTCTCAGCACATTCACCCCAAGGTCAGACCTTACAATGCACAGAGAAATACAACAAAAAAATTCTACAAAAAAGTGCTACATTTCAGACCCTACAGGCCTCACTGAGCAAGTCAATGTTAAAGTCCGTGACAGCACAATTAGAAGAAGACTGCACAAGTACAGTTTGTTTGGAAGGATTGCCAGGAGAAAGCCGCTTCTGTCTAAAAAGATCATGGGAGCATGACTAAGGTTCACAAAACTGCATCTGGAAACCAAATTTGAGTTGCTTGGCCACCGCCATGTTAGGGGAATACCAATACCTTATACCCACTGTCAAGCACAGAGATGGAAGGGTGATGATTTGGACATTTTTTTTTTTTTTTTTACAGCCAGGACCTGGGCACCTTGTAATCATTGAGTCGACCATAAAGTCGCCTGTATACCATAGTATTCTAGAGGCCAATGTGAGGACTTCTGCTTGGGATGGGCTAGTCAATGTCCAGACCTCAACCCAACTGAAATGCTATGGTTTGATGTTTAAAAAGCTGTGCATATTCAAATTCCCCAAAATCTCAGTGAATTAAAACAATGTTGTAAATAAGAATGGGCCAAAATTATTCCATAACAATGTGAGAGACTGAAAGTCAGACAGGAAATGATCAATTCAAGTTATTGCTGCTAAAGATGGATCTACAGGATATTGATGGGGGTAATATTCCCCACATGGGTTTTTTGTTACATAGATTTTGTTAAATAAATAATACACAGTGAAAATGATATATGTTGTTCATCTTTGTTTTGAACTTGCTAGGGTTCAGAATTGCCTTTATAATTATATGTTATAACTTACACATTAACAAAACCCTTAAAACAAATCTTATACTGTACTGTAGGTATCATATTATACTCCATTTTAACAAGTTAACATAAGTCATCGAGGTCTCCCAAATGTATATGTCCATGTTCCAGCTGAAATACCACTTAGAGCATACCGTAAATTCTTGTCTCCTTGAAATTCATTCTGTTTCACTTAAATTTTTTCATGCAGCTTTTTCTCTTGCGCCTTTCACACAGAAATGCTGCACTGTCATTGTACCTCGGCATTCTGTATGAAAGGAATGAAGGCGGAATTGGGGGTCATTGAGTTGCTTTTAATCTGGGAGCAGAGGTAGTGACAGGGGAGAGATTAGATCTTTGTGAAACGGAGACCCTGGGGATCTCTGACCGGGGATCTGGTGTATTGAGCCGTGTGATGTGTGTGTGACACTCTGTCGGGAGGTTAAAACAACAGTAAACTGTCAGCTGCTAACACAATGATATCTTATATAGAGTTAATCAGGCATACCCACCGCACTTAAATAGTGCTAACGCTGTAGTACGTCAAGAACAAGGAACTGAAGGATCAGCTAAGAGTGAGACTGATCAGTAGTGTCAGGCTTTGAGTTTTGGATCTCATTAAACTAGTTCAATTTCAAGAATGCAATTGACAGCACTGGGCTCATTTTAACTATAAGATAAGGAGTAAGATGTAATTTTTTTTCAGAGACATACAACGTATCCTGAAATAAAATTATTGAATATATTTTGAAATGTGGACAGTTACAATTATAAAATGTACATTATTGAACAGATTAATTGGGCATTTTATCACTCACACACTCACTCATCTTCTATACTGCTTTATCCTGTATACAGGGTCACGGGGGGCCTGAAGTCTAGCCCAGGAGATGATCCTGGGGTACACCCAGGACTGGGTGCCAATTCTTCGCCGGGCACACAAGTATACACACATTCACACACTACAGGCAATTTCTGAACGGCAAAATTCAGAATGCCTAATCTGCATATCTTTGGGAGGAAACTGTAGTACCCTGCGAAAACTAAGCACGTAGAGTACATGCAAACTCCATGCACCGCAGAAATCAATCCCGGACCCCAGAGGAGCAATGTGACAGTGCTAACCACTATGACCACTGTGCCGCCTTGGCTATTTTATATAATTTATCATTTAACTTATTTATTGAGTAATATTAGTTATATTAATATTATGTTGTCCTTGAGAATAATGAACAGTGGACAAATTAATGCCAGGCCTCAGCTTCCTTTTCACTTCAATGAAGCACATTGATTAATTTAGCTTGTCCATTGCAGCAAAGTGGTGAACTATTGTTCATTTGTTCTTTACATCATTCACAGTTCCCTTTAAACTGAGTAGTTTCCTGTCCTACAGTTTGAAACCCTAGTTAATTTGGTAGATGTTTTTGTTGTATTTCTTGTCAACCCTTGCATGAGAGAGGTTAATGTTACATGCTTAATTAAAAAAATTAAATACAGTAAAACAAAAGGATCAGCTGAAAAGCGTGTCATGTCCATCAAGATTGCCCTATGGTAACAGTTAATATTCTCCTTCCTTGCTACCATGGTAATTCATTATTATCACCTGTTGCCTGTTACTTATGTCTGCCTATTTTCAGCTTTTGCTAATTACTGCAGAAGTTCATTCCAGAAAGCACAGTTTATGATTTAGCATGACAATTAAGTTAAGAAATACAAAAATCTTTTTATTTTTTTACTTTATACAAGGACTAAACTAAATCAAAACCAGTTTCCCCAGCAACCAAGGCTCTCAAAAAATTTACTTGAATGATAAGTGTGTTGAAATGATAAGTGTGTTGAGATAAGACTGACCTTGTCTGAAGTATGTGAGGAACTGGGAAATCTAATTAAGTTTCATCAGTTCCAAAATCCTACATTTCACTGAGCAAGTTACAATATGTACTTCTTATAAATCCAGAGGGGGAAATACTTGATTGATCATACTTTCTTAAGTACTGTTTTAAATTAGTACTGTATTTCACTAGAGTATTGAAATTTAATACATAACCAAAAAACATTTTTTTTTTAATTATCAACATTAGAATGACACAAATATTTATTTTCACAAAGTCTTCTGCTTCAGTGATTTTTTTATCTTTTTGTCAGATGTTACTGTGGTATAATCAAGTATAATTACGAGCATTTCAGAAGTGTCTAAGGATTTCATTGACAATTACATTAGGTTTATGCAAAGAGTCAATATTTGCAGTGTTGATCCTTCTTTATCAAGACCTCTGCAATTTGCCCTGGCATTGTAAATGTCAATAAAAGCCTTTGACACTTACACTATGAAATGCTTGTAATTGTACTTCATTATACCATAGTAACATTTGACAAAAAGATCTAACAACATTGAAGGAGCAGACTTGTTAAAATTAATGTTTGTGTCATTTAAAAAAAAAAAAACTTTTTCCTTGTGATTGATTGATTGCTTAGTGAATTAAGTAATTAAGGCAAGAACTTCTGGTCCGTTCTTTAACCTGTTTTTTTTTTATTATTATTATTGAACAGTTAAATACTTAAATGTGTTTACATTTGGATCCTTATTTCGACATTAACTCAAGTAAATGTTTCCCTTCTTACTTCTAATTTTACTTAAGTACACTTTTTTTTCTATATATTCCCATTACATGAAACCTTAGCTGACTTTCATGAAAGTTGTGAAGAGAGCTAATCTTACATCTCTGTCTAAAATCTCCCAGAGTTGGGAACTACAGTAGTGCCAGTGAAGGACAGACATGTTTTATATTAGGATAAAAGTAGTCAGAATATTTTTGTATTGACTTGTGGTAAATCTTTTCTCTAAAGCAGGATTTAGCTTTAACTGTAACATATTTTTCCAAGGACCCATTCATTACATATTGAATCAATATTATATACATGTGACCATAAAATGTGTATGTATTTATTGGAGACATGGAGCATTTTCCTGAACTGTCTACTGACAATATATTAGATCCTTGTTGGATACATGTTGAGCTTTTAAGGTTTGGTTGGATTAAATTAATTCAAGGGAACAGCCAACTACGATGTACAGACCCCATTATGATTATTACGCACAAACAGACACAATTGAGCAAAATTACTCAGCAGACAAGATGAAGCCCTATTCCATTTCTTCCTTTCGGTGCAAACAAACATAACATAGCCATTGTATGGGTTGGTAACCTAACAAATCTCCGTCAAACACATCATTCTGGTGTTTTTCACAGCAGACAGCTAATCCTCCCTCTCTAATGACATCACAATAACAGCTTTTTCCTCCTATGTGGCAGAGAATCAAATGTTGAGGTGGAGTAGTTGATAGATTTTGTGTGAAGTTTCTTACTTGACCTCTTGAAGCTAAACATGCTGGAATTCATTAAAATAACATTTATGTAATTTCCTTCAACTATTAATCATTAAGCTAGCTTGACAAGTGAGTTGTAAGCTAATTACTGACAGAAATATCCCTTTGAAGGGGTACACAGTTTTCCTGACTGGGCAGTCATATCACATGTTTGCGAGGAGAAGGTATATTACGTGTTTATTTTTTCTTTGGCTCTGTAAATTGAAAACTTGAAATGAAACTTTAAAAATTGTAAAAGTGTTTCATTTTCAGGTTTTATGAGCTTTGTTTCATGAGTTGGGTGTCAAAAAGGTACAGATTCATCTATATAAATAAAAGAAAGGTTTTGTCTTTCAATTATACTGTATCTTTACGTTTCATACATTGGAGGACCGGAAACCAGCCTCAGAAAATGTTTTGTCTGTAGGTCTGTCCATGCAGTTTTTGTCACAGCATAGCAAATTGGCTGAAGAAAATTTTATGGAACTTTTACTGTACTTACAGTAGGTATCTGCCTGAAGTTACACCTGTGCCAAAAGTGAAATCAAAATGTTGAGTGGAAGTGAAGTTATGAGCAGTTATTTAATGATATACTTTAAAATGTGACCGTAGGTTCAAAATGAAATTTTGTACAAATCCAGTGGGAACCAATACAATATAATGTTGTCACACCAAATTTAGTAAAATTACAGTTTAAAAAAATTATGGGGTTAATTTTTGTTCCAGGCAGACATGTATATGGGCCTCAACCTGAAATAATAATATCACTGATTAAATTAAAGCTGATCACCTTATTTTTAGCTTTAACCAATTCTACTCTTTTCCCGCCAACTTCGATTAGCACTTCTATAAAACAATATATACATCAACAGTAAGCACTTTATCCTGAAAAATAATAAGGGTGAAAATAAATGCTCACATTATCCTGGGGGACTGGGTATGAGGATGGAATAAAATTTGCCACATACATTGTGTGCGCAAAAATTTATGGACACCTGAAAACCTGTGCTCCTTCCCTACAAAGTTGTATATAGGAATATGTTTATCCAATTCAGTTCCTCTGTTAAAATGTCCCTGTGTACAAGGCAACCTCAATGAAGACATGGTTTTGCCCAAGTTTTAGTAGAAGACTTCAAAAAGCATGTTCAGTCAGATCCATAAATTTTGGAACAAACATAAGGTTTTGCAATTTGGTTAAATCCAAAAGAACAAAGTAAAGACTTTTTAAACTTTAATTCAAGGGATTTGACAAGTGTGGCATTAAACATATAGAAATTGCAGCCACTTTAAAACACACACACATTTTTTTGTGTATCATAAATACAGTAATGCTTTTATAATACTTGGATGAAAATCATTTGCTGTTAATGACTGCCTGAATTCTGGAACCCATGGACATGACCAAATCCTGAGTTTCTTCTCTCAAGATGCTTTACTCAAGATGCCATCAGCTGCTGCTTGTTTGTGGGTGTTTCTGCCATCTGTCTTATTTTCAGTAATTGAACTGTGATTTTTCAGTAATTTTCAGTAATCGGGTTTAGAGCAGGTGACTGACTTGGCCAGTGAAAAATATCCCACTTCTTTGCCTTAGTTAGCTTTCACTGTATGTTTTGGTTCATTATTCATCTGCTACTGTATATGAAGCGGCATTCTGTCAGTTTTGCACCATTTGGCTGAGAGTATAGCTCTATACTCAGAATTTACCCTGCTACATTCATCAGCAATCAGGTCATCAACAAACTCCAGTGACCCGGTGGTCATGCCAATTCTTTGATGTTTATTTTGTGTTTTCAATGTTATGATGACCTCTTTCACTTGCACTGAACAGTTCCCAAATGTGATTGCAACAATTAGAACCATCTCCAGGATTTTTACCTACCTGATTTTATTAGCTCCACAAATGGCTGTAATTCCTGAATGGTTAATGCCACTCTTTGGTGAAAGCCACCGAATTAAAGCTGACAGTCTTGACTTCACTGATATCTTGAATGTTTAACTTCAAATCTAATGTGGTGGTGTACAGAGGCCAAATGGCAAAAAAAAAAAAATAATAATAATAATAAAAAAATCTTTGTCCCAATGTTTATAGAACTTGATGTAAATGCTATGGCCGGGTGGCTGTAAATTTAACAGATTGCATTTTGTATGTAGGTGGGAGGCAATACTTTTATTTACACTTAAAATGTGGACAAACGTTGAAAATACATAAAATTTACCTCATAGGAATGGGTTTAAAAAACAATTTATTCATGTTTCAATATTTATGACTTTTGGTCTATTATATCTAAATAAAATGTGTAATACAACCATATCCTAGCCATCTATTTTTGAATCTGTCTATTCTACTTTGTCATCGACATGATTTAGTAAGTGTGCACATCCTAATAGCACTCTTCTATTTCGTTAATATGAAGGTTACCTGCTGAGAGAAATTGCTCATTTGAATATGGCACAAGTTCACAATGACAAGTTACAGCTTAAAAACCCCACAATGCTTCACTAGCTGTTGAAGTGGCACAGGTCAGTGAGCAAATATAGATGTAATTGAGTGTTCAGTCATCAGTGCGCTGTATGTACATTAATCCTTTGTGAAGTTAAAGTAATCTGGCTGAAATCTTGAAAGTCTAAATCACCAAGTCTCTTCCCTTCCAAAAATGTATAACACCTATTCACAGTGCACTATAATTATTTATGAGATACATGCAAGTAATGCTAAAATAAAATTTCTGTCAAAAATACTTTTAATGAATTATTTTCAAACATTGAACACATTTTGCCTTACAGCTTTACAAAAGCACATTGATTCAGCCACTTCACATGCAGCTCTCAAGATGCACTGGGAAAAGCTTCAACACATAACGTATAAATAAAGAATTTAATAAGAAGAGAAAATAGACAGGATATTACTCACCAATTTCAGTATTGGACCTTGGCTCTTTGAATGTACTTTTAAACGCACCTCATAATGGACGGAGTTGTCTATCACTATATATTACAAGCCTGGCTGCTACATTGCAGTGCCCTGGATTTACTAAAGGTGCTGATATTGGAGTGACAGAAGCAAGGCCAAAGTATCCTTGAATGAACAATCAGTGGCGTATGTGGACACTGCAAATCCTCTAATGAGGACACACGAGAAAGGAACATGGTGACTCATTCCCCTGCCTAAAACACGCAAACTAAAAGCATGCAGCAAACTGACAAGGTTGAACAGTTCACTTTGCTTTCTTCTACAGTACATCCATTCAAGTTTTCTCAAAGTTAAAAATGCTGCGTGAAAAAGGTTTCTTTGCTTCTACTTCCACCTCCATCTCAGGTATGTGAGCCATCCCTACTTGGGAGAAAGGACATTTAAGTCCAATATGACTTCACTGAACTGGAGACTGATGGAAGACAGAAAGGGTCCATCATTAAAAATTTTCTGGCAGAGATGAATATGAAGTAACACCAAGCTCCAAGCTTTCTTTATAGTGACTGCACAACATAATTCACTGCAGGCAACAGGAGTGACAACTTATTAAAGCACAATTTGGCATCATGTTTATGCTATCTGAGTGCAGACAGAAGGTGAGAGAGGAGACCTCAACTTGGAGACAAGGTCACATAGTCCTACTCATTATTTTTAAAACTATCTCACAAGGGCGGCACAGTGGCTTACAATTAGCCTAATCTGCAGGTCTTTGGACTGTGGGAGGAATCCAGAGTACCCAGAGGAAACCCTCCAAGCACGGGGAGAACATGCAAACTCCATGCACACAGAGACGGGAATCGAGCCTGGCCGGGAATCGAACCTGGACCCTGGAAGTGCAAGACAACAGTGGTAACCACTACATCACCGTGCTGCCCTCTGAACAATAGTTTATATATATTTTTCTTTTTTCCATATTGCGTGTTGCCCACATTATGTATAAATTTTGCATTTTTACAAGACATATGATTTTTCCAGGCTCATAAAACTTCTCTTATTCATTGAGGTTAAACAGACCAGGTGTGTGGGACTAGGGGGTTTGACACACGTTTCTGAGAAAACCTATTGACTAAATGCTTTGCTTTCTGAGATTTTACTATTAAAAACAAACAAAAAAAAAATACAGATCAAGCAGCAATCGTTAAGATTTTATAGGATGAAAACTGGTAAATATGTTAGCACAGAATGTATCATGCAGAGCACTTAACTGAAAGGTTAACATGTTGCTATGCAACTTTTGCTTGTGCCAGAAGGTTAATATTCAAGATATAGAAGGTGCCAAATATAAGTCGTTATTTTCTGAGACTGGGTTGGATGTTGCTGTGTTGCTCCCTCAGAAGCTGAAGTGTTAAGCAAGAGCTGCGGCATGTTTGATTTAATGGCATCCAAACACAAGTTCAACAGAACTTTGATCTCAAGATAAAAAACATAGAACCAAACTTTCACAACAGTGGCACAGGGATTTCTTTTTGGCATGAAGGAAACCAGAGAGAGAGTATAAAGCCTTGTTGTGGTAGACAATTTGAATAAAAACACAGGTATCACTCAATAGAGAATTTTGCTTGGATCAGGGTAAATGAATGCAAAATGAAGCAATATATTTGAAAGTATTACCATGGGCAAATAAATGAATACTAATCAGAAACCATAGCAGACAGTTGCAGCTTAGCCTACTTCTGATGGTACCAGACTCATGGTGTCATGCCTACATTTAACCAGTCTATGTCATCACTTCAGTTTTTATCACTTACCAGTTTATTTCCCACACTAACCAAATTCAGCATGGGTTCAGTCACAGCTCACACGGTGATATGAATAGTCAAAAAATATGGAATTATGAGTAATTTCCTGTTCCGAAACCATGCTTTACTGTGTGGAATAGCCCTCTTGTCATATTCATGAATGTATAAAACATCACCATGAGGAAATAATAACCATCAGCACTCCACCTCCCTCCAGGCTTTTTCTCTCTCATTGCCTTTCCACCTTTACAGTTTTGAAGTGTTCTCATTCTTAGCAATCAGTGCCAAACATGCATCTCAAAGCACTCACACTGTAATGAGGACAGAATAGGGTCACTCCGTTCAACATTGGGTCTTGCTCCAAATGTGCAATTGATACGCTCTTCTCCGTGCAATTACTTGTCCCACACACAATATAGTGCAGCATTAATACCTGCCATATATGCTGTTCAGTGGTGATGTTTTCACCTCATCACTCCGTCTATGCTATCCATGCATATATTACAAACAGTCCCCTCCAAAATGGAATTGTCTTTGTTTTTTGTTTTTTTGCTATACATAGAACATATTTGGGTTTCAGGACAAAAGATGAACATGAGATGAGCGATCTGAATAATTTTCTGATATTTGCGTCTAGATGTGGTAAATGGGGCATTGCTGGCTCAGTCATAGGTTTCTCACCTGCCATGCAGAAGGACCTGGTTAAATGCCCCATCCTTAGTGCACTGTCCCAAGCCTGAATTGATGTGCAGATTGGATGGTCTTCTGTGGCAACCCTAACAGAAGCAGCCTAAAGCAAAACATTTTGATGTGTTAAACAACTGAGTTATATACCAGTCGATTTTCAGGTTAGCAGAAAGCAAATTAAACTAAATTATACTTAATATTTGGTTCAAGGAAGGGGATTTGAAAGGGGAATAAATATTACTGAGCAGCTATGCAAGTGTACCCATGACACTACCTTCACCTTGCTTAACCAATTAGCTTGTATGTTATTCACAATGAGCAAATCATTTCTTTTTGCACACTTTCCAGAACGGTTGTGCCTCATCTCTGTAATTTTTTTGTAATTTCTAATTTGTTCTTCCAATTCTTCATGCTGATGACTGTGCATGTTGTATAAGCTCTAAATTTCCGCTCTTGATGTCTGCAAGGGTTTATTGGAAGACTTTCACCCTTGCCCTGTGGAGGTTGTTAGTGATGTCAGTGACTGTTTACGTGGGGTTGTTCTTCACAGTTCTCACAGTGTTATTACCTGCTGTTCTCACCTTCAAAATGGCTTATTTATCTCTTATAAACACCTTTCTGGTCATCATGTTGACTTATTTTAATTGCAGGCAAAACAAAAGGTGCTTCAAATTGTCACACGTGAGTGAAAGCATAAATGCAATTGACATTTACAAAAGTTGCAGTAAAACATACTGAAGTACAGTGTGTACGTCTGTGAACATTCATTAAGTGAAGCACCTGATCCTTGAAAATCAACAGACAACTTGCGGAAGAGACGTCCGTCTGTTATTTACAAAAAGCACTCGCACATCAGAGGAACTCAGCTGGGAGTTTTTGCCACATCCCCCGTATAGTCCTGCCATCGCTCCAAGCCATGTACACATTTTTTGGACCATTAAAGGAGCTCCCGGGAGACCAGCATTTCAGAGGTGAAGCAGCCAGTCTGATCATGGCTCCGATATACTGGGAAAACGTTCTACCTTGATGGTCTCCAAGCACTAATAAAACACTATTATAGTTGCATTAGTGTAGCATTAGTGCTGCATACACTATAGCCATGTAGTGTTAGTGTACTTCTGTTATTCTGCACAATTACACAAATAAAATTAAAATTAAACTTTTATTAATCACCTATAAATAGCCATAAGAAGTGCTGGAAAAGCACCAAGTGTAAACTCGGCCGCGATCACTTGACTGCTGCTTAATTAGAAGATCAGGTCGATCTGGTCCAAGCTCTTTAACTTTTTTTCGCGTACATGAACACAAATGAACGTAATCAGTTTAGATTTAGATTTTTTATTGTAAATGAATTATAATTAGAAATACAGCCTAATATTGTGACTAAATGACTTTATTTCATTATTAAAATAAATAATTATTATGCTAAGGAGAGAAAAAGAACTGGACTGTTTACAGTCCTCTTTTCAGAGGAAAGTAAATTTTGCATTTCATTTGAAAATCAATCTCTCACCACCTGGTAGAAGAACGGAGAGGCACAGAATCCAAGTCGCTTGAAGTTGCTTGAACCTGATGGCTCAGTGTAGTTTGTTTTTAGACGCCTAGTTGCAGTAAAACATGTGAATGGTGCAACCACTTACTCTTTAGGGAACTCATCTGGGAGTTATTGCCACATCCCCATACAGACTTGCTGTCATTTGGGTCATTTTTGGGTCATTCAAGGAGTTCCTCCAGTCCAAAGACATGCAGATTAGGCTAATTGGCGTTGCCAACTTGCCCGTAGTGTGTGAGTGTGTGTGCCATGCGATGTATTGTAACCCTGTCCATGGTGTACCTCACCTTGTGCCCTAAATTTCCTGGGATAGACTACAGCCCCCCGTGACTCTGTATATGGGATTAAGCAGTATGATGAGTGAGTGACTGCAAGGTCCTGACAGCTGGTTCCTCTACAGAGGGTGCATGTGTGTAACGGTCCTGTGTGGTGATGTACAGAACACCTAAGTTCATCCGAGTCCCTTTTCCTCCAAGGGTGCAACAAAAACATCTTATTGAACAATTAGTCTGAAATCCTGGAGAATTCACACAAACATCATGGAAATTTGCTGATCAATACTGTTTTTTTCAGTTGATAATTGGTCTTTTTTTTTTCAATTGATTAATTGTTTGTAAACAGTAAAGAAAATACACATGTTGGATCCAAGCTGGCAGGAAATGACTATATTTATGTTTGTTTCTATTTGGCGCCCTCTTGAGGCGAAAGGGCCCATGGGCAGTGACGTCACACCTGGTGTTCACCACATGCAGACAGGTTATTTTGGAAAACTATTTCCAGGGTGATGATGTTTAGAATCTATTTCTTTTCAGGGTTTGTGTGTGAACATGTTTTTTTGTTGTTCCACCAAACCTGCAGTATCTCATGTGTTTCAGGTCGGACCATGATCCACTTTGTCAAGCTTCTGGTCGGCCAACATGGATTTGCGGGAAATGTATGTGAAACAAATGTTTTGACAGTGAAGAAGGATCTGTGTGTGTGCATGGTGGACTGGTGGTTTGTACCAGTTTTGGGTGTAACGTGTTAGAGTAGAGTAAAGTAGAGGAGAGCGTTAGAGTACATGGATGACTTTTTTGATGTAACAAGTGATCTAACGCTTACATTTAAGTTCTCAGTTATTTAGTTATATTTGCAAAAAAATCTGTTATTCAGACAATTTATGTAATCCGTGAGCCAGACAGCCGTCATTCACAATCCGTTAGTGTGTGTGTATGTGTGTGAAAGTCATCCTACAAGCCCCGCCCCCGATAATCCGCCCCCCTCTGTTATTCCTGCTGTTACACCCCTATCTCATGTGGTTTGACTATAAGAGGACCGACGCGCGGAAAGATGGAAACCTAATCACAGTTATTACTTAACAGATTATGGGTCAAACTTGGCTGAGTGATGATGGTAGAATAATTATAAAGGTCTTGACTAAAACCACATGCATGAGGAATCACAAAGGAGTTTCATTTTCTGCAATGGAAAAGTACTGGAACTAGTTACTTTCATTCAAGTAACTAATTACATTACAAAATTACCTTCTTTAAAAAGTAACGTCCCCCAAGACTGGTCAGCACTGGTTCTTCCTCTGCTTGGTGGTTCTCACCCCGAATACCATGGTTTCCTATCACACTCCAAAAACATTGGACATTAAACAAAATTTAAATACTTAGAAATTCCAAATTTCAAGGCAATACATTTTTTCCACTTTTAAGAAATTTTCAGAATTTTTCGAATGTTGACATTTTTATGTTGCAAATCAAGGCCACTGGAGTTACCATTTATGGCTCCTTGCGCCCATCTAGGGTAAAAAATAAATAAATAAAAAAGTGGGTGTATAAAAATTATACATATATAGAATTTTCTAAAATATTTGTAAAATTTAGTTTCAGGTACTGATACCAGCAGTGACACACTTACCAAATATGGTTCTTCACCCAAATAACGGTTAATCGTTGGTGGTTTCTGTGTCTGATCTCACTTTCACTATTGCTGATCTAACTTACCATCAGGCTCTAGTACTCTTTAGGATTTGGATAAACATTAAGCATTTTCAGAGAAGGTTCCTAAAAATAATTTTACACAATAATTATTTAAATCTAAATATCACAACCTTAACAAGTATCTAACCCCACAAGAGACGCCAATCTCTGGACCGCATGATTCTGCTGATATACAGTAAACGTACAGTACTGTGCAAAAATCATCTTTACCATAATATCTTTAGTGTGGTGTTAAATATGTTTATCAGGTCTCTCTTATTATGTACAAAACCTTTTATTATTTCCAAACATACCTTAAAAATCTTTTTAAAAAATAATAATAAATTCAGAAAATACGAGTTCTTCTGGTAACTCTGTTAAGTTTTCTGTTTAGCCGTGACTTGTTCCAAAGCCATCGACTCTTGGTGCTCACCTTACAGCAGTCTTCTGCACCCTAAGTCACGGGTTCAGTGCCATCCTTGCACACCTGAGTAAAATAATGCTCTGATTCCTGTCACTTGTTTTTGGAAGTGTTTCTGTTAGTGTGGGAAAAGAAGAAATTCTTAAGCACAGGAAGTGTTTCAGATCCATACAGGGCCAGTTATCTGTGGGTTCTGAACCGCACATAGGGTTCTCTGATTTTAAAGATCTATGAGGTATCTGCGCTGCACATGCTTAAATCAAGTAATGAGGCACTGCTCCAGAATCTCCTGACATCTACTGGTGAGTGTGAAGTGTGAGGAGTGCAGTGAAGTACATACTGTAGGTGCTGGCTCGTTTTTGCATCTAAAGAAAGCATCATCATTTGGAATTAGATGTTGGTAGCTACAGAAAGACAAATGAGGGAGCATACTGATGGCCTGTTGTGGACGCATTTAGGAGTTTTGGAGACGAGTCCTGCAGATTAATTGCACTGGTTGAATGGCAGTCAGGGGCAAAGCTGCACTAGGATTGAGTGGTCACTGACTTGGTGGACAGAAAGGCTTAAATCCTTTCTAAATCAATAATTTAAACACTGCGCAGGAGTGACGTGACAGCTACAGGCAGCATGTTATGGGAGGACATCAATCTGTCCAGGACAAGCCCCAGTACATCTCCTGTTGCTGTATCCTCCTGATAATCGCAGCAGCGGGGCAGCCGACATTGCAATTGCAATCCCTTGGCTGGTGTGTTTTTTTTCCAGTCTGTTCAAATTCTGCAGGTTCCTTAGACAGTTTCTAATTTCAAATTCAAATTTATTCATCACCTACACAACCGTGCACAGTACGACATGCAGTGACATGCTTACACGATTGCCCACCAATGACCAGAAAAATAAAGGTAGGAATGAAAAGAATAAAATTTATAGAAAGTTCTTGAAGTATGTACAATGGAAAATTTACAAGCAAGAAAAATATAGAGATATGTATTAATTTAATAATACATGTAAGGAAGGGTGGCAGTAGAAGTTATGAGTGTCTTAACATATACAGTGGAACCTTGGAACCTTCGGAAGCGACTCATATTCCAAAACACTCGTAAAACCAAAACGATTTTGCCAAATTTTTCGTTCCACAGCCCCAAAAAATAAATACGTACAAAAAAACCCCCCCAAAATATTAAGTAAAAATAAAACAAATTAACCTGCACTTTACCTTTAAAAAAAAGGAAAAATAAATCCCGACAGAT
>JAQMYJ010000038.1:14467284-14491953 GCA_030014305.1 Clarias laeviceps
ATATAGATCTATATATATATATATATATATATATATATATATGCACACACACAAGCCTTCAATCAAATTAGCAATGTAGATGAATACACAAGCTGCTCAGAAAACACATTTGCCCTGTTATGATTTCAAGAGCTTATCATATCACATATTCATAACCCTATTCAAATATTCCTTCCCTCATCAGTTGTGCCTGAGGAGACTGAAATTACACTGGAATGAGTAGCACACATTATACTAGGTTTATTGCATCTGCTAGATTTACTGTCTGCAACCTATATGCATTAATATCTCAAAGTTAACACACAGAGATGAATAGCAATAATCTGCATTCATTATATTTTACACAAGTTTCGAAATCTAATCTTTTTTTCTGGTAGGCATGAATCAATAATGAGCTAAATGAATATTAATATTTTCTAAATTACAGAACGTCATGATTTTTGGCACACAACAACAACAACAACAAGAGCACAAACTCAAGGTGTTTGCTGAAATTAGTTAAGTTAATATCTAATAAATAAGTTAAGTGAAGAATTGATATCGGTGTTAAATACTGTATACTGATAAAATGGTTATCGAATGCAACATGGAAAACGACGTTTGCCTAAGAAAGAAACTGCAGATTTTCTTTCATGACCTTGCAAAACAAAGTAGTCTCAGTTTGATATAGACTGCAGTGTTAATTAAGGCCCAGTGAAGTTTGTGTGTTCGCTTGCACTTCATGGATTATTAAAGATGCACATAAACATTTACTATTCATGAGCGCAATTGAAAGTAACTGAGTTTAAACGAAGCTTTGAATACAGCAGTGTTTGCTTCAGGCATGCATTTTACAAATCCACTTCCTTTTTTCCCCCATTAATTTCAATTATTTACCGGATTAAGCATTCACACACCCTTAGTAAAATAATGAAAAAAATTATGTAGAGAAGACAACAAGTGGGATACAAATCCAAAAACAAGAGCATTTATTATAGGGTTGACAGTCTGACAAAAAACTCTATTCAACAAAGCTTCAACTCTGTAAGGAAATGGACAGGTTTTGCTAGACTTTACATTTCAATCCAGTAGTAATTCTGTTATATACCAACCAAGTTTTAAGACATTCAGAATGGCGTTTCCTGCATGCCCATAGAAAATAAACTCCAAGATGAGATCTCATGTTAATCTCTTCTTTGTCTCCTAGACAAAAATGAGCCATCTTTGTGACTTGGATGAGATTTAGGCGTTTTCTGCATCTTCTCAACGGTGTCTCAAATGTGGCTCATTACCTTTAAATCTCAGAGATAGTTCACATTTCTCTTGTGTGCGACTCACATATTTATTGTTTCCCCAAAGCAGTGTTTCCCACACATAAAGTATACAGTAATTGTAAACTGTGCATTTGGGTTTTCTGATATGTTCTGATATGATCCTTTTTAAAATTTTTGCTTAGTCATGTGTGTATACAGTAGTTAGTTAAAATGAAATAAAATTGAGTTCTTTATATTGAAGAATATATTCTGCTGAAAAAATGTCACTCTATATTGCACAATCCTGACTCATATACAGTATATTTATTAAAACATAATGCAAAGAATGGCTAAAAATGCTTTTGGGTTTAAGGGCTAGGGTTCTCTGACAAAAAAGTGCCATCCACACTAAAGAGTGTTTAGTACTTTTTTATATACTTCGTCTTACTCTTCACATACGGGTAGATGGAAGATGGAGGAGAGGGTTAGTAGGTTGGATCTCTGAAATGAAGATATGTAGATATGTAGGTTGGTAACAATTACAAAATTGCTTTGTAATAGATAAATGTTTTATTTCAAAATCTAGCTTGTTTATTTAAAAAAATTCCAACCTTTATACATTATATATTATTGTGTTATATTATAATATATAATACTGTTATATTATCAAACAGTCCACCCAGGTGTCCCTAGTTAAACAACATGGCTAACCTTTTACAAATGTGTACACCTTAATGAATTTATTGAAATCAAACTGGCAAATGGCAAGCTTACTTTACATTCTGTACAAATGTCATTACCAATAAGTAACTAAAATACAATATACAGAATATTTTTTATCGAGAAGTGAAGCAATGAGATAATGTTTGTGTTCAGTGATTTCTGTATGGACTTATCATTTAAGACCAAACCTATTTTTGATTATACATTTAAGACTAAATGTTCAACATTTTTTCATGGCCACCCCAATTAAGCCTACAGTACATATAGATTCTAATAAAGACATAATTCCCCACAATTTCTCCCACACATGCTCCAAGCCTGCAAATGATTAAGTGTCCAATGTGTTAAGAGAAATGTTTCTCAAAAGTATGTCTCGCTTTGTGTCTCAGTTATGTCTCTTTGTTTCTCCTAACTGGGGTTTAGGAGAAATAGAAAAGACAAAGTTGATCTTGTAAACAGCTCAATTCAGTCTCATGAGACAAGAAAAAGCTTATTCTGAGCAACAAAATTTTCCTATGGGTGTGGCCATTGTACAACAGAGGTAAATTAGCAGAGAGAAGCTTTCAGTAATGCAACACTATAAATGTGGTAGTTAATAAAGGCCACATTGTGTCTTTTATAGAGAACATTACCTTTTCCCCTCTCCTCCTGCTCAACTTCCTGTGGCGATGGCTGCCTCCCATGAAGCCGTAATGTAGGAGATTTGTCAGTGTCAATTTTACAGCTAATCTCTCTGGTCCACTTCAGCCCTCATCTCCTACTCATTAATTTGGTACAGCCTTCTACACTAGATATAAAGGAAGAGTGGAGAGAAGAGTCCACGGAAGGGAGGAAGCGGGAAAGATTTGATTTCCAGAAAATCATAAATGCAATAGTTCTGGTATACGTTAGTTAACCACACTTACAGTAGGAAACCAATGAGTTTTATAGAACACAATAAACTATTAATCATTTTGTTTATTAGAAGCTGTAGATCTGCTAAAGTGAAAGAAAAAAAGTCAAGAACAAACTTGGTGTCTTCAAAAAATGGAGTCGACAAAAATAAAAAACATAAATAAGTACTGGTGGAAAAGTATGTGAGCTCTCCAGAATGTACTCGCCCAGAAATATTTATCAACAACTCTTGTGATGAATTCATGCACTCATCTTCATTAACCTTTTTAACTACATAATTCTGGGATGGGGCCTATTCTGGTAACACCAGGTCCAAAGCAGAAATACACATTGGATGTGCTGCCAGAATCTCTCTCTCTCTCTCTCTCTCTCACACACACACACACACACACACACAGATTTGTGCATTCATTTAAACCCACTGGCAATATAACCAGTCATTCCAAATCCAAAAAGTTTAAGTGTTCTGGGAGAATGCAGGGGTAGCCTACATGAACACGGGGAAAAACAGCAGAAATTCTTCAGACAATGCTATTCTACATTCAAATATGGTGGTGGTTTTCCTGCGAACAGGACTGCTAGTCAGTGTACAGGGAAAAATGGATGCAGAAATATACAAATCAATCTTGAGTGAAAACCTTCTCCAGGTGGGAGAACCTATCTCAGGCTGGGGTGACAGTTTACTGTACATTTTAACAACAAAAAAGCGACCCTGTACCCTGTACACTTATGCTGGCCATCAACCTGATAGAGATTGAATGATTTTTCTTAGAAGAATGGAAGAAATTTACAAAAGAAAGCCGTACCAAGCTTCATTCACAAGCATACTAGAGGCTGTCATTGCTGCCAAAGGTGCTACAACCAAGTACAAAGTCATGAATCTGAATACTTACTGTAAATGGGATATTTCTTTATTTTTAAATAAATTAACAAATACTTCAAAGACCTGTTTTTACTTTGGCAAATTGGGCTATTGTGTGTAGTATGATGAACAAAAAGGATCTGATTTTAAGATGAATGTTGAGCACATGTGGAAAACTTTGGAAGGGTCTGAAAAATTCTTTCTGCACTGCACATATAAATATGCATACATGTTAATTATTGCAGCATAAATAGCAATCCAGAGTCTCTATTTGTCAGAAAGCATTGACTCCGTTGCTCTGTCAAGATTCTTTTTAAAGGTAAAGTGAAGGTTAATTTGTTTTATTTTTACTTAATATTTTGTATTAATTATTTTTATATGAATATTTTTGGGTTGTGGAATGAATCATCTGAGTTTCCATTATTTCTCATGAGGGAAATTCGCTTTGATATACAAGTGCTTTGATATACAAGCCCACTTCCAGAACTAATTATGCGCACAATCCAAGGTTCCATTGTGCTAGTTTTAAATACATAGCCCACCCAAATCCTTCTAGAAAATATTATAAAAGACATGTTTGGTTTAAAACCAGATAACTTACCACCCAAAGAACACCATATCCATGATAAAACATGTTGTTGGCAGCATCAGCATCTTTACAGCTGGGCTCTGATCATGGACGGTATCAAGGATAGATCCAAAAATATTGTCACAAAGCCTACAGGTATCTGTTAGACAGTTGAAGATGAACAATATATTTACCCAGTGGCGGCTGGTGCAAAAATGTTTGGGGGGGCGCAAACAAAATTAAAATGAAACTTTTAATAATCACCTGTAAATAGCCATAAGAAGTGCTGGAAAAGCACAGAGTGTAAGCTCAGCCGCGATCACTTGACTGCTGCTTTATTAGAAGATCAGGTCGATCTGGTCCAAGCTCTTTAACTTTTTTCTTTCTTCGTCCGATCGCCTTGCGAAGGGGTATTTTAGCAAAGAAATTACAGAATTATCTCTCATATTTATCTGGCTTCCACGTCAATCACTATTCAATAAATTAACTAACAATCTGCTGACCGTTAATAAGACTCGTTGAGAATGGTCCAATCACATGAGTCCAAATATTTAAAAACAATATTAATTCGCTAAGAATAAAAGTGGGCGGGTTCGGGGAGCACAGTGCTGCACCCCAAGGATGATTTGAAAAAATCCAATTAGAGCTCAGCCACAAATCACATGATTTTCAAAAATGTACGTGCCTACATAGACACTCGTTTGTCCGGCACCCCGCGTACATGAACACAAATGAACGTAATGCAGTTTAGATTTTTATTTTATTTTATTGTGAATAAATTATATTAAGAAATACAGCGGAATATTGTGATTAAAATCCACAATTTTGTGATATTATTAAAATAAAAATATTATATTAAATAATTACATGTTAAATTAGCATTCTTCTCTGTGTAACTTTAAGGGGGACTATTAAAGTTAGCGCCCCTTATTGACCGGCCGCCACTGCAGGTAGGTTTGGACAGCGTTTTTCCCTTAATAACGGAAATCATTATGGAAAAAGAAAAAAAAAAAGATTTGGGTTATCTTTGTGTAATTTTAAAATGTATTTGATGATCTCAGTCAGGAATAGGCAAATAATTTTTTTGTGAGCACATAATAGCACACAAGATTAAAATCAGTATCAGTTAAAAGCTGTTTTAAAATTATGAACATCTGTGGGAAATCCTTCAAAGAGAAGAAAACTTGCTATTTAAATACAGTCATATAATTAAAAACTAAGCACAATTTTAAGATTGTAGGTCATAAGACATTAAGTTAAAATGGCCTTGCTTGTTGACTGACCATTCCAAGGCAATACTGATGTTAGACTGCTGCAACCGGACTGGCTGATTAAATAATTGCATTATTGTTTAGAGGTACTGTACCTAAACTATGTGTTTCTATTAAAGTGACCAGTGAGTTTAGTTGATGCCCGATTTTAAAAGTGCTACCCCAGCGTGCAAAAGAATGGGCTGTCTTATATGTAAACTATCCTGTCATGAACAGAATCTACCTAATGCCTTCTTTGGGTTGGTTGATTGATTAATTTCGAACAGGTCACCGTGTCCTGATGATACAAATTACTGGGATTTTACAACGAGGGTATCACGTTTAAACCATGGTTTCCGAAACATGGACGGCCATGTTTGTGTGCTTTTTCTTATATAGCTACATATTTTATACTAAAACTGTAACAAAAATAAATAAATGAATGAATGAAAACACAAGAATTCAAATAGCACTTGCTGAGTCCCAAAAGGTCTGAAATTAGCAATGAGCAATGTGTGGCTTTTAACTGATTATAGATAATCTAAATCAATTTTATCTAGGGTTAGGGTTGCATTTTGAGGCTACATTATGTCTGCACCTTGGCCATTACCAAGACTTTTCAATTTCAACTTTAATTTCATCAACAGGACATAACCAGTCCCTCTAGTCTGAATCATGCATAACAAATAAATCCTGACATGTGGAGTGGTCTCAAAGTTTTTACAGTAGCATGCTATTCATTTTGCACACATTTTTTATTATTTTAAACTGATCAATTTTCAAAAAATAAACACGTTTTTTACAGAATCACAAAACAGCTTCAGAGCATCGTAGATCACTGCATTCCAAGACATTTTAGTAATGAAAGCATGTGGCCTTGATTTACTGTGAGGGGGAAAAAAAACATGAAAACCCAGTAAGTCAGATTGACCTCAGATTTTTCTTACCTTTTGAGAAGTACACAGGTACAGACATCCAACTGTGCTATTTATTTGCACAACTGAATAGCCTTGAAGCCTTAAGAAGTGAAAAAAAAATCTTTTTACTTTGATAACTGCAGTTAGAGGCCTATGGGTGCAATGACAAAACAACAGTGGCATTGAGAGAGTAATGAAGACTTGAAGGCTGTAATAACATAAGATGAACAAAATGAGCTTATTTAGAAAAGTGCATTCAATTAAAATTTTGTTTTTGTAGGACTCTGATTCCACTGTAATCACCATATTTCCTTGCAGAAACCAGTCAAGCTTTGGTTAGAAAATAAAGAAGACAAAAAGCAAGTGCAAAAACAGTAATGGACTGTTGGTCACACTTGCACCAGGATACTCTATGCCACACTAGTGTGGTAAAGCACTTTCAGTACAAATAAATCCAAGAATGCAAAAATGTCAAAACAATTCAGACTGATCACGTTAGGTGGTTTCTGGTGGGAAGAATATGTATGTTTCATTGATAAACTAATATTTCTGACTGAGTAAACTGTAGAATAACAGTGCAGACTAAATTAAGAAAGTACAGGTGGGCAGAGTTTTGCACTTAAAATTTCCTCCAGGACTGTTTATTTTTTTTCCCATGCATAGTTTGGACAAGTGTGTAGTGGAACATTTCATAGAGACTGCAATTTAAAAAAAAAAAAAAAAAAAGGATGACATTCATAATCATTTTTTCAACAATATTTGTAATTATACACAAATACCTCAATTAACTTTGTTAATTCAAATGTTTTCATTAGTCCTTCAGGTGTAAGTTTGGACAAGGAAAAGTGCTGTAAAACTTAAATACAATACAAAAAAGCTTCTTAAAGTAAAACATTCAGCATTTTTATAGAACACAGTGCAATAAAAAAACGGGAACCAGATAGGTAAAAATGGGCCTTCACACTGGTAATGAGTATGTGATAAGACAAAACAACAGAACAACAAACAGTTGTGTGTGGTGTACAACTGGTGTAGCACCAATTCAAACCCACTGCACAGAGAAATCACACTTGCTCTTTCTAGAGCAGTCTGTTATCTTTGTAACACCAGAAATGGCTCTAGTAACGGAAAGGAAGTCCACTTGCTAGCTGTTTCTGACAGTCATTTGTGTCATCAAATAAGGCTTTGCAAGGTTGTTCAGGGTGTAAATGTTGCACTAAGCTGCAACTTTCAAATTACATACTTTTAAAGGTCTGAAAAGTGAGTCACAAAGGGGAAATATGGGGATGCACTGGGATCTCAGTGTGACTCAACATCTTATGAGAGAATTTAAAGTAAATCTTGCAAGTAAATCTTTACTTTGCTAGACCGCTCTGAAGTATAAACTTCGCTGCTGGATTAAAAATGGAAACATCAGCAACCTATAGTCACACACTATTCAAGATTTGCCAGTGAGTGTAGAGAGTGTCCATACCATGGTATAGACAACAGTTTATCAGCAGGTCGACAGGGCTGTGAATGTGACTGTGTGTGGAGTGACAGAGTTAAAAATCAGATAAGGTGGCATCTTTATCCCACCTCTCTTAAATAAAACCTTCATGAAAACTCATAATGGACTGGTGTTCTCTACCGCCTCATTTAAAACATCCGACCCCGAGCAATGAGCCAATACTGAGAAAGAATACAGTGCACCCATAATGCACTATTCCAACACTTACCAACCAGATACTGTAAATGCAATGCTGACTGTGAAAACATGAGTACTCCTTGTCCCAGAAATTACCATGAACTGACACATACCTAAGATCTAGGAACATACAATAAACTACCCTTGAAATGGTTGCTATTAACAGTATGAAAAAAAATATTTTATATATATACACACATAGAAACAAAAATATAAATCTTTTTTCTTTTTTCATAAAAAGACAGTAGGTAGTATTCTGTTAAATGAAAATAAGTAAAGAGTTAAAGGACACAAGTTCAAAATTTCCCTTCTTTAAATCTTTTATCTGGAGCTGGTAACTTCACAAAACCAGTATCTGTTGAGCTACTCTGTTTTTTTCTCTCTCTTATTAAGGTGATTCAGTGTATGGACAAAAAATATTGTAGTACATCATGAAATTAAAAAACTTGAGATATACAGTTACTCAAGGGAACATAACTGCCCCAAATTAATGACTATTAATGGCTCAGGAAAACTACAATTGGTCTGGGACATGATGCATGATGCCACTATTGTAAAAACATAACATCAACATCAAGTACATGGGTGATTAAAGCAAAAGAGCGAATTAATAGGAATAAATGTGGGATCTGGTGTCCCATCAGCAGATATAATACATGGGTTTAAACTCAGTGGTGGGCCATTATAACATTAGTTTTTAGGTCATTTTGGCACACTTCTGTGCACATGTAGCATGCCTCATCATTTAGTGTAATATAAATGTGACCCATAATAAGCAATAAGTTACCATAGTAACAACAGCAGAAACAACAAGGTTGGCGTATCAACCTCAGCTCCTGGACAGTAACAGTCCCACTTTCATACAATGTTGAGTATCAAGCAGGGCAAAACCACTTGCATGTGTGACACTTGGCACTTGCAGAGAAGAAAATGGTGTGAAGGATAGTCTCACTTGACATGTTCAGCACTGTGGGAGGAACAGTAGTACTTTTTGTGTGCAATGAAAGTGGATAGGCTGCTGAATTTGATGTTGCACAGTCGACAGAAGCGAGTATTCCCGTTTTGTAATGCCGTTGCAAGGACTGTTTTGGGTGTGGTTGGGGATATGTGGCTTACAGCTTTTTCTGCAACAACCAAGTGAGGGGTGGTATGTCCTTGTGAGCCCAACTCTCTCAAGGTATCAGACACAGGTGACACAGTCAGTGGAATTGAGCCTGTGGGTGAAAGCGCAGGCGGGGCTGCTTTGGGAGAGCCAGCCCCAATAGGATGATGTGCTATAGGGCTTCCATTAAGCAGGGGAGAGGAGGGAGAGGCAGCATCCCTCCTGGTCCGGCCATTTACACCATCCCTCTGGGGCCTGGGGCCTGGTTTAGGAGGGGTTAGTGGTGCTCCATTGCGAGGACTGAGACTATTGCTTGGACTGACATTGGGTGGTTGGACCTCAGACTGCTGCTGTGTGGCAAGGGCCAGCCCATGGGCTGTCCTGAAATGCTCCACCAGATCAGAGGTCACTGCCCGATTAGGAGGGCAGTAAGGACAAATCACAGGAGGAGTGCTGGGGGTCTTGACCCCAGGCACAGAATGAGAGGTAGACTCCAGACTGGGTAAGACAGAGGTGTGAGGGACCCCTGCAGGCTTTCCAGTTTGGTGGCTTTTGGTGTCAGGATGCAGATCAGGAACTCGGTTTTTAGGGGAAGTGGAAGTGGGTCTCTTCAGTCGATGCAGCTGCTCCCTAGTTTGAGGTTGCAAGGCAGTGGCAGGGCAGTAGTAAGTTTTGTGAGCCAAGTAATTCTCAATGCTATTGAAGCTGATACTACAGGCTGTACATTTATGGTAGTCAGTGAGGGGCAAAGCTGGAATGTTATGTCCTCTTGAGTTCTCCCGCAAGCATGGCTTTTTGCTAAGATCAATGGGGCCATCACCCTCTGGACTAGAACTGCGAGCAGAACCAGCAATACTGGCCACAGGTGGCCCAGTGTGAGCAGCGGCACACTCTTGTTTCAATGGCATGCCTGGTACAGCAGGAAGGGCAGCAGCACTGGCAAGGGCCTCATTCCGTGCCATATGAATTTCATACATCTTTTTGCGCTTCCGTGTACGAATGGGCTGTGGCACAAAGGCAACATTGCCTGCCAAGAGGCGATGGTTGGAGGGGTCATGACGTGAGGCACAATAAAATCTCTTATGGACAATGTAGTTCTCATGTCTGCTGAAGCGGATATTGCAGGCCTGGCAGAAAGTGCGAGTTTGATCCTCTTCCAGGTCTTCAGCTGATCCACTGATTTCTGCAGGGCTGTGGCTCCCCTCACTTACCCTACCTCCTCCCCCACCTTCACCTTCTGAAGAAGATGAGCATGCAGTGTCCTTCAGTGCTGGAGTCTCACTCTTTACCTCAGTTGGCTTGGTATCTGTAACTGGGGCAGCCACTGCAGAGTCACTATAGCTAGGAGAAGCTGATGATGTAGAATTGCCTGGCCCTGCTTGTGGAGAGGCATCATGACTTGAAAGGGGTGCTGCCGTTACTGGATCATCTGTTACCAGGCCAGATCCCTCCCCTTGATGGTGTCTGCCGGAGCAGTACAATCTCTTATGGGCATAATAGTTGTTGATGTTATTGAACGTGATATCACACTCAAAGCATGTTGCACCCTTGATGACACCACCAGGAGAGCCTGTAGCGTAGAAGCCTTGTGCAGATGTTGGGACCTGCCCACTCTTTAGCCTACTATGAACCATCTCAGACATTTTAGCCAGGATTTCAGACGCCTGGGGCATAATGGCAGCTTCAGGGCTAAAGAGGTAAGGGGGCAGAAATAAAGCTCCACCAGGTAACACTGATCCCCCTGCTCCCAAGTGAACAGGACTAGAGCCTGGAGTCGGACTGGCCGGCTCTGCCTTCACTGCTATGACTGGGGGACTCTCAGGAGGGGTAGGATGGGGTGAGCTTGGCTCTGTTGCATTTGCACTATGATTGCCATCCTGCTCTTCGTCCTTTGTTTCACTCTCTGAGTCAGACTGTGGCTCTTCTTTGATCTTGACCTGCTCTGGAGAACTACAGCCTCGGGAGGTGGCTGCTCCACCATTGGCCCCAGGGCTAGAAGAGTCTGGTCTGGGCATGGTGACTGATAGCTCTTGGTCCTGAGAATCTGAGAGCTCTGAAGTTATAGGGCTACCTTGGCGAGGTGTGTGACTCCTTTCAACAGGAACCCTGACTTCCAAGTGAGTATGAACATGCTGCTGAAGCAGAGCAGGTGTGTCTGCTGAAAATCCACACACTTGACACTTAAGCAATATACCAGAGTCTCCAGGACTAAGGCCTGTTGGACAGAAGAAGGAAAAAAACATTTATGTAGGGTGAAGGCAAAGCAGATTTAAATCAGAAAATGAAAAATTATTGACTGCCTTATTCTGGTTCATAATCAGTATTAGTTTACCTTTTAGAATAGAGTGAGACTCTCATGAATTAGACAAGCCTAGGGGAGATGCCTACCTGAGGCCACTGGAAGTTTGGGGGAATAGCCTTCACTGCGAGAACCAGGCTGACACACCATGTGGCTAGTGACCAGATGGCTGTAGAGGATATCTCGAGTTGTAGAAATGAATCCACAGCCATGACACACACCATTCAGTGTGTCAGTGTGCACCTTCAAATGCCGCTCACAGTTGGCTTTGGTCGTGAATGCAGACAGGCAGATCAAACAGACAAATGGACGTTCACCTGGACAACAGACACACACACTTCCATATCATTTTAGGCAAATAATGTGCAATGTATTTTACTTACGTACACATTTTGAAACTAGAAAATGGTAAATGAAAGGCACTTAATGAGCTGGTAAATTAGCAATGCGTGAAATGCATTATTCATGAATACTAATCAGAAAAGACTAAAAAAATGGACTGAGAGATGGACAGTGAGAGAGTAACCGAGAAAGGGAGGTGTGAGAAATTGAACAAGAATAAGAGAAAAGCAGAAAGAGAGAGAGAGACTTACCACTGTGTGTCCTCATGTGGATCTCCAGAGAGCTAGCACTGGGACAACTCTTGTTGCACTGGGGAAAAGGGCACAACCTCTCGTTAGGATAGGAGTCTTTTGGTTTGTCCTGTGGGGGGGAAGCTGCTGGCTTTTGCTTCTGCCGGCTGGCACAGTAGTACATGAGATGAGCTTGCAGGTTCCTCTCACTTCTGTACCAAATCCCGCAGTCTTTGCATGGGAAGATATCCTCTGGGGGGAAAAAAAACATAACCACAAATTAGGTAATATAATAAAATAAATAATCAATCAAATAATCAATAAAATCTAACTTTATTTCTGTGTTTATCTGTAGCATTACTTCAATGCATTTAGTATTACTTAAATCTAAAAAGAAATCAGAAATCAGGTCTTTGGAAATGGCCATTTGTAATAAAATGCAGCTTTATAATAAAACCTGTGGGGGGTAACACTTCGCTGCTGGCAGTGGATTGCACAGGTTTTATTTATATCTGAATATTAACTAATGACACAATCAGTTTCAATGCATCATAAGTGTGGGCTCCACTAAGTCACATACAATGTATGACACACATTTTAAAACAGAGACAATCTCCAAGGCAACAGGACTGAGAAGATGTGTGTATAATTGTACAGATCAGGTGTCAGGGTATGCTAAAGGGGGGGGTGTATTTCATAGTGAACAGAGCACCCCATAAATACCTGTTTCATTACTAAATGGCTAATGCTACATGGCCCAAAAATAAGACAGATCATGTTTTAACCTTTAGCTTCATTTATTGACATTAATTATTCACTCAACACAGCAAAGATGTGTTCACACCCACATCTTGCACGACTCAGCAGCCCATAGCAGAATTTAAGAAAGAGAGATAGACAGACAAAGAGAGGGAAAGAGAAAAGGAAAGAGAGAGAAAGTGTGCATGAGAGGTATAAATAGCTGTACTCTACTACCAGTGTCTACCCAGCATGTCTCATTTGTCTCAGCTGAAACAATACTGCCACCTAGTGCTGGCACAACTAAAAGGTAGGTTGAAAGTATTTAATGTGTTATGGTTTCTGTCCTGATTCTATATAAATAATAAAATATTTATTATTAATAAAACTAATAAAACTCACCTTAATCTCTCCCTCTCTTTCTCACACATACACACACACCATGAAAGGTGAAAATTCACTTGTGATATATTAGTGACTCACTGTTAACAACTGCAGTTGCCAAAATGGCAGCCATGCCAGCCTGCTGTGGGAGGAGCTGGATATCAGAAGGCAGGTTTGCTGGGTACACCGGCTCCTCTTTCACTGGGGGGTTATGCGTTTGGGTCGCAGCCTGCTGCTCTGTGCTGGTCCAGGAAATGATGGCCACTAAAGCATCTCCACTAGAGAGCTCCTGAGTCAGCTTACAGTAAAGACCATCACCTGCAAACATAACAGTTAGGAGCTTCAGACATTTTGAAGGCAATGAGATTTTTCAACATCTAGGGCCAAGCTGAAACTCAACTTTAAAATGCGGCTGGAGTAGACCAGGATGAATGTATCGACCTTTGACAGACAGAAACACCAGATCTAATGATACTGTTTATAATCACTGTCCTTAATGAACTCTTTTACATGTAGTACACAGAGTCATAGTATAGTTTAATAATTATGAATAAATTGTAATGCTTTTATAAGCACAGTGTTTGAGCCTTTACAGTGAAAAAAGCGGTGTGTTGTGTTGGCTGTGTGGAGTGTTATAGTACCTTGACTGTAAATCATGCAGTTTGCTTCTGAGGAGCAGGAGGTCACAGGTATTCTTGTGAGCCAACAGTCGACATCACCACACTCCAGGCTCTTTATAGAAAAACATATTGACAAGGAATCATTACCATATATTTATATATTAAGAATTATTACTTGAATAAGGTTAAAGTGTCCCTTTAAAATCCAAGTTTAGATACACTACAGATATGCACACAACATTTATTACAACAATAATAAAATAGCAGACTATTTGCTTTCAAAAGAGACACAGTCTGACCCACAGTATGTCTATACAAAATATAATGTGAACACCTTTAGAGAAAGATAGAGACTCACAAAGAAAGCATATAACCCTGAATGATCAGTAGAATGGTTAAGAAAGGAGATATGTCAAGACTGTAACAGCGACCAATTCAGTAAGATCTGACCTGCACATGCTTCTGGATAGTTAGAAACATTTCGATTAACACACCTGGTCTGTTACCCACAGTGTGCTCTTTGTTCTGAGCTCTGCAAACATTCTGTCTGTCATTTCCAAATGCTTATCATAATATATATAGGTATGGACAAACTCTGACACAAAGGAAGCTACACATGCATGCATGCATACACAAATGCAAATGCACATAGTTACTGACATGAATACACTTGAAATGTAGCTTTCCATTCTTCCACCAAAATAGCTCTAAATCTTCAAGACATGGAATTCACAACACCTCTGAAGAAGGGAAAGTCAACACCATGAACATTTTGTCCATGTTACGTTAACAATTTGCGATTTTTGTTTGGCAACTTGTTTTGCAGTATGGCAGGGTGCATTGTCCTGCTGAAAAAGGCCATAGAGATTTGAAAACAATGTTGCCATGAAGGGGTGTACTTGGTCTGCAATACTGGTCATGCCTGTGGTACATGTCTAAGTGAGATCCATATAAATCCCACGATCCATACAAGTCCCAAGATCCATATAAATCCCAAGATCCAAGGTTTCTCAGGTGAACATTGCCCAGAGGATCACACTACCTCTGCCTGCTTGTCTTCTTCCCATAGTGCATCCTGGTGTTATCTCTGCCCCAGGGAAGTGATGCACATGCACCCTGGCCCTCCATGTGATGTAAAAGAAAATCAGACCAGGCCACCATTGCTCCATGGTCAAGTTCTGGGCTCATGTGCCTATTGTAGGTGCTTTCGGTGGGAGATAGGGGTCAGCATGTACACTTGTACAGATCTGCAGTTATGCAGCCCCATATGCAGAAAGCTGAGATGCAGTGTGTATCTGATACTTTTCTATCACAGTCAGCATTAACCTTTTCAGCAGTTTGTGCTACAGTACCTTTTTGTGGGATTAGACTAGACAAGCTAGCCTTTGCTCCACATGTTCACTCATTTGACCGGTTCACTTGTTCAACAAATTTTTTTTGATAGGTGCTAACCACTGCACATGCAAAATATCATGAACAGACCACAAGACGTGACATTTTGGATATTTTGAAGACCAATCCAGTTATCTACTCATCACAAGTCAGCCCATTAACCTTTGCAAGCCTCTCTTAATAAATTATGCATAAGAGCACATGCAAAATGACAGTAATGTTTAATGTTGAGGATATTCATCCTAGCAAAGAGAATAGACAAATTGTTTCTTCAATATAATGCCAAATCTGTGCTTTAAGACACTAGTGGACCTGCTACTGATACATGTACACTAGATGGCAGTAGTTCCACAAGGCCTGTGACAGTATAAGGAGCCTTACACTTACTTTTTTGTGTTATGCATAACCAGTTAAGCAGCTGCTCCTGCGGATGCATTGGTCCACGTATCCCTGTCATCCTACTAAACATTAAAGACTAGAGAAAATGAAAGACATCTCTTCAGCACAGAAGCCAAGGATGAAAGGCACCAAGCGTCGGGGCAGCGAGATGAGACAGCAAGCCATGGAGGACAGCTGAAGGGTTTCTTTCTAAATCTGTCTGTTCTTGCCTGAAGATATGGTCCGTATTGTATTTCATGGAGAACTAGTGCTGATAAGGAGATAGGGCTCCTTTTGTTTTAATTTGAAACCCAATGCCGGAGCCGTCTGTGCCATAAGTGCTGCGTGCTTCTGCTAATTTGTTTCAGACTCATTTAACACGACTCGACTTTGTGCTGCACAAAAGGAGAGGGCAGTGTGCTCAGCCACCCCTTCTGACTCAACATGCATGGCCACACCTGTTCACAGATTAAACAGGATCATTCACAATTGTTCTTCTTTCTCTTATACACTTACTCACCCAGAGAGGTTAAAGATACTATTTATTTGATTGCGTAGCAAACTATCACTTTCTCCAGTACTTTAGAAAGTGTGTGAGGACTATAAAGAAAAACAAACAAGAACAGTCTTAGGGCAATTGTTGAATTCAATCAGGAACTTACAATCACCCAGAAAAATGGACATAAAAAAATCTTTCCTCTTCGTCTGGATGAATGATAAATCCATAACCAGGTAATACCCAAAGAAATTGATGCAAATGTTTATGCATGTTGGAAGATGACTTGTGGGATGTGAAGATTAATTGCTTTTAATCAGTTTAAAAGGATAAAATTATAATGACTGACAGAACAAGCACCCATCATTTCTTCATAATAAATTTAATTTAATTACATAGATTTGATTATTAAAATGGGATTTTTTTAAAATTATGACAGGAGGCAAAGTGCCTAAAGATACAATCTAAAAATTGTCTGTTTATGTAACAACCTCTGCAGCAATCTCATTTCCCCTCTCATCGGTTCCAACCATTCAGCATTCAGCGCCGCCAGTATACCAATCTCCACCTGTTTCTTACTGGTTCATACCTTAAGTTGAATGTTTTTCATGGTTGAATAATTCATAAGTCACTGTGTGGCTTAACAAATAATAATAAAAAAATCCTCTAAAACTGGTGCAAAGTGCAAAAAAGTCCTTCAGTGTGTCTGGAGAACTATTCCTCAAGACCATATTAGAAATATAAGAAAGCCTGCCTCTTTGCGAGTAAAATATGAAGAAATGATGAGCAGCTCAAGATTTTGCATAGTACTATATATTGCATAAACCATAAAAGGTGAAACTTGTGTCAGTTTCTTAAGCAACGAAAATCACATGGAAAAAATATATCTAATTTTAGTATACATTTATGTTTACTTATATGCAATGGAAGGAATGTCTGTGTTGCTGATGTTCAGCTTGTTTTCTTACACTGGCTGGAACCTACATAAAAAATCTCTTATTTAGTTTGAAGTCCGAAATTTAACTCTACAATACACAATTATGCTTAATCCCAAACTGCTCCCTATTCACTATATAAGAAAACTGTAGAAATACATGGTGATATAAAAGTTCACTAGAGTGGCCTTTAAAATGGATTTAATTTAGAAAAATATTTAAAAATTTGGTATTTGTGCTCTGAAATTGATTGACATACTGTAATTTTCATGGCGAAAGTAAAAACAGTATTACTGACGGTCTTCATGACATTGAAATTAGATTTTAAACATTTACAATTCGCAGCATTGTCTTTTTTCAACCTCACTTTGGACGCATGGAGGAGGTGCATAATCAAGACCCGGCCCATTGTCCCTTCTCTTCTTCTCTTTTTCTCCATCTTTCTATGCTCTGGCACTTTATCTCTTCATTTAATCCACTCCTCATCTATCCCTAGCCCTCTTTTTATGCACCGACACACTCTTTGTCTCCATCTCCTTCTCACTATCTATTCCTATCCCGTATCTCTCCACACATCCCTTTCTCACCCCCCCACCACCCTTTTTCTCTCAGCCTCCACTCTGCCTCTGTCTGCCCCTCTCTCTATCTCTCCGCTACAGGAAATGGTTTCTTTCCCAGCAGGGGGGTGGAGAAGGGTGCACACTGTCCCAAACAAAGAGGTCAGTGTGTGAATCCTCCAAAAATACAGAGAAGAAAAGGAAGGAAGATAATAATCAGAAAGCTTCTCTCATCCGCCTCTCACACACACACACACACTCACACTCACACACACACACACACACACACGCACTCTACCTCTTTATCTACTACTTTCACTGTCCCACATATACATACATTAAATATAACCACGTGTTCATACACACAAAATGCTTGTACCAACAAACACACCACACGCAAGTCTCTGAACAACCATCACTTATCTCTCCGAAAAAAAAAAACTTTGATCAGCTTCTTGCAAACAACATAAAAATATAAAACTGTTGAAAAAGATGAGATAAGAGACTACAAAATCAGGCACTCTTGGAAAGCAGACTTTTAAACTGATGAAGATTAGTTTCTGATGTTTTTTCATCTCTCCTCCGCTCTCACTATAGCGCTCTCCCTCCTCCTTTCCTTACAGACTTTAGGCATAGCACAGTCAAAACATCAACTATTATACACATATCAAGCAGAGGTCAACCGATTATGTTGCTTTCTTCAACATCAGAAATTAAGAGGGCAGCTTCCTATCTATCAAATCTATAGAATTATTCTACCTCACTAACTAACAAATACAGAATAATATTAGATGATGATGGGCATGGAATAATGGAATAAAATAAATCTAACATTTTTTTTTAATAATTGCAAAGTATTAAAATCCACTCCATTAAGTCTTGTGGAAATACAATCCACAAGACTTAATTTAAAGTCTTAAAAATGTTTCACAAATTTGTGCATTATTTATTATGATTAAAATTATATTTCATCAGATGGAGGAAAAAAGGGCATCATACAGTATATGAGCCATTAGCTGCCCTAACTTCTAAAGATCGCTCATAGAAAAACCCATACCGGTCAACCTTTAATATGAAGCCACTCATCTCTCCGCTCCCCACCTCTGGGCACTTTTCTCTATGATTTAATCTCTGGAAGATTTTTTTCTCCAGTCTTTCACTTTCTTTTTTTTTCCTCTCACCATTCCTCTACATTGTGCTGTGCTGCATCCTCTCTATTGTCCTGCTACTCGAATGGTAGACTCAATGTAGGTACACTCTTCAGGATGCCCTCTCAATGCCACACATGATGTGATTTTCCAGCCAGATCCAACCAGGCTTGCTTTTCCTTTGATCACTGAACAGATAATTGCGAGAAACTATAATTGAAGGTATTCATGCATCGCTTTCAGCAAAAAGCTTGGGCACTGAGGGGTGACTCTCTGAGACACTCTACTGGCTGATGTAGATAAACCTGAGTGATAGAATGTACAGTAAACAAAACCTTCATTCAGACAGCAAAAGAGAGGTGGAAAGACTGTGTATGCATACATTTACATGTATGTTATTTGGCAGACTATTCCTATTCCCTATGAGGGTCAAGTGCCCTGATCCACAGTCCAGCAGCGGCAGAATGATGGCGCTGGGATTTGAACTTCCAATCATTATTCCAGCATCTTTAAAGACTAAGGTACCAGACTGCACCTCACATACGCACGCCCTTCTTGGGGTGAAGGTTGTTAAGGAAGGTGCAGAGCCCCCAAAAAATGTGCTGAAAAGTGGTGGGTGGCACTGCTTATCCCAGCAGTTCTCTTGGAGAGATTATTGGAGGATTAGGGGAGACGCTTGTTTCTAAAACACGATGAAAGGACGCTTGGCGCATGATAAGACTTTGAACTCCGCACTCTTCACCAGCACACCTCTGGGCGTTTGTGCATTCGTGTAGCAGTTGGTGCAAAACAACAAGCACGGTAACGGTGGGAACAAAAGCGACCTGTATAGTGAAGTTGCTCATCATACATGGATATGTTATTTTATCTTGTTCTGGGCCAGGACTTTTCCAAAGTAATGTGTGTGATCAAGGCATTCCTTGTCATTTCTAGTTTGGGTTGGCCTCATGTCTGTTACCATGGCCTCATATTTACAATCCAGGCGTTTTAAATTTAATCAGCACAAATGAAAGACTTTCTCAAACTTTACAAGAGTACCCAAATATATGCATTTTAAATATAGTACTTGAGTAATTGTCCATGGTTCATATTACACTCATTCACTTTTAACTTATATTTTAACAATCAATCAAAATCAAAAATGTAATTTTGGGTCAGAAATTAATATTCGGATGGATTCTCATCAACACTATTAAAAAAGTAAACCTATTCTGACAAAGGTTTGCCAGGGAGCTCTTGTTTGCTGTTGCTCTATGTTTGAAAATGCTAAAACAATTCAAAGCTGTTTGCTTAAAACACACTGGTACAATTGGGTATAAGAAATATTAGTCAAGCATTTTATATTACTGAAATAAGGTCCGAACTGTTACAGAGAGCTGTATTAACTTTGTCAAAACAGGTTAATGATTTTTTTGATATCTTAATAAGACTTTATTGGAGGGAAAAAAAACTTCTATTATTACCTTCCCCTACCCTGATCCTCTCAGTCTTGATGCCATTTTGCTACCTATCGTTAAGTGTGTGCATTTGTGGAACTGGAATCCACACTGTTATTTGGACAGACAGTATAAAGCTAACGGCTTATCGTATAAGTATGGCTTAATGTATAAGAAAGGCAGATTTGCAGAGTGTGTTTAAAGTACAGTACACAGGTTTGGCAGCGATGGCGTGTAAGGACCGCCACCTTACACTGGTGCTGAAGTTGCCACGAAGCCAATCACTTCCTCCTCATTTGACATTAGAGCTGCTTCAAACCTTTCATATATAGCAGCTTTAACTGTCCAATTTCTGTCCAATGTCACAATCAGCCTTATATGGTTCAGTGATATTTTGAGAACTCATGCTTTTAACATTAGATAAAGAAGCAGCAAAGAGGGTATGATTTCATCATGCGCATTATCACTTGCTTGTGTTCGGCTTGTGTTGTTTGAGTCTGAGTGAGTGCCTTGGCTCAGAAGAACTGGCCGTGACCCTTGGTGACCCCGTCAGCCTAAGCCTCGGTCAGCCAAGTAGGAGGATATGGAGGGACAGAGAGTGAAGCAGGAATGTTAGATTCTCCGGTCGTTATCTTGCCCAGATACACACTCCTTCGGCTCGCAGATAGTGCCGTGTGAGAGGGAGAGACGACGCGATAGAATACGAATGCGAAAGTTCCAAACTGAAAATCATCAACAAAGCCCCGCTTCGATAACAAGGTTTGAGGAAGGGAGGGAGGGAATGAGAAAGAGATTAAGAGGAGGAGGTGGTGGTGAAGGAAAGGTGGAAGGAGAAATGGAGGGAGGGAGGGAGGGAGGGGGTGGGTGCGGACCTAGAAATCCTGATAATAAATGAAATCTTAGAAATGAGAGACTATCAAGGCAAAATCAATCATTGAGGTTTGTTGTCCAGGAGGATGGCGCCATGCTGAGATAAAAGAGGAGCGTCCGTCTGGGGGGAGCGATGAAGCAGCCAATCACACACAGGGTTCAGCCAACAAATCCGCACGGTTCAGAGAAAAAGAGGAGGCGAGTTCATTCGACAAGACATCAAAACCCCCATTTGCATATACCCATATACAGCTATTCTCTTTTCTTGCTTAATAGAACAGGACTCTTAAACAGTGATAACTTTTACATCTATTTATACTCAGGGTGTTTTATAATTTATATGTTAATATGCAATTTATTAACTTGTTGTCATCTCTTACACCCGGATACACGTTAATAATTTTGTGTGAATGTGTGTGAATAATGAAAGGGGGGGAATGTCTCCAGTGTGTTATCGCTACAGTGTTCTACTATTTGGCCAGACAGAAGAAAACTCTAAGCATCACATGACTGGATGGATTTAGAGCACATGACAAGAGGCTTACTAAACACACACACATACACTGTGCTCGGTGACCATCACATGAACATTAGTCATTTGGAAATCATGCAAAGAGATCTCCAAACACTAACACTGCTCTTCCTGTTGGAAATATTTATTAGAAATACCCAAATCCTTCAAAGAATTACAAAAATTCTTTGCTGTTTGACCCAGGCCAATTACCTTCTTGGATACTCCATCTGCAGTTTCATCTGCCTGGATGGTGCCAGAGAAAGGTCCCCAGAGTGTGTCCACCAACAGGTCCTTACGAGCCACTACCTTAGAGTCCTCTGGTCCATCACACAGCTTCAAATCATCTGTTTTCACACACAGAGGAAAACAGGGAAATAAAAGCAGCTTTAAAAATATAATTTAACGTACTTGAGCACCTCTAGATACGTTTGAAGAGAAGAGAAGCCTCCTGAAGAGAAGCTGAAGCAACAGAAAAGCATTTACTCCAGTGTCAGGAGACAGCAAATTGTGACAATGCCATAAGCATCCAGGGCCAGGAAACACCTGCTTCTCTCTGAGTGGCATACTCTGTCTTGCCTGTCAATCACAGTGACGCTACCTAATCACAAGTTTTGGTGAGCTCATGTATGCATAGGACTACCATGTGACTCAAGGTGAGCAACATGGGAGATGATGCGTGGTAGCTTTATACCCTGTCATAAAATAGGAAAGAGCTTGTTAGGTGGAGTAAGTAATTGTCAGGTGAGCAAATTGGGATGAAGTTGTGTTAGTTGTGTCAGTGCAATGCTATGCAGTGGACAGTGCAGTACAGTATGGTAGGCTAACAAATCTACTTGCAAATTTTGTTATTTCCATTTCCATGTGACCATATGCCATAATTTTATTTCTTCAGGACAGTCCTTTGAACCCGAACAGGAGTTAAGTGCATCAGGATTCCTGCAATGATCGCCTGACCAATTGTCTTTCTTCTTTTCCAAATGCTTTTGCTAGTGCTTTTATAGAAGTTATTATTACAATTATAGCAAAAAAATCAATGTAATATTTATACTGCTTATATTTATTTCAATTGTTTGTATTTGTTGAACTATGGCAACGTTATCTATTCAGTAATGTTTTCTCAGAAATCATCTTTGCCGAGAAATTCTGAGAGAATAGATTCAACTGCTGTCTGGACCACTAGGTGGAGCTTGGTGTTTAGTAAGGATAAAGACCCTGCTTGGAAAAAACAGGCCAAAACAAAAAGAACTTTTGTACTTCCTGTGACAGATAAGTGTAAAACAGGGATAGGAGTCAAGGCTTGGCTGATTCACAGATGCAAGCCTGTCAGAGGAACAGAGAAGAACTCCACATTGAAACAATTCTTAAAAACTCCCACATACAGTAGAAGATAAGTCACACACATGGTTAAAGAACAGTCAAGCTACAAGTAAGACCAATTACAGACTATAACAAAGCCCAGTATGCTTCCTCAGTTAACATACTTTTTCTAGGAGGCATGAGTGCCACTTAAATTTCAACCAATTAATCCTTCCACTGCTCTCCTACAGTATGCTAAGGCCCCCGCCACACCGCACATGCACACACACTCCCCTGCAGGTCCCTCTATGGTTCAGTCTCACTTTCAGGGGTCGGCCTAAAGTGCAGAGGATGATAAGAGTGTTTGTCCAACACTCTCCATGTCAAAACACTCATCTATCTTCCCTGTATCTATCCCCACCAGAGAACAACAGACAAACGCTGATAAAATGGTTTTCCCACAGCCAAAACCTGGAGAAACTGGGAGGGAGAAAAGGAGGGAACATGGCAAGACAGAGAAGAGAAGCAGAGGGATTGGATCTAGGTGTCACAGACCTGGTTAATACACACTGTGACAGAGAGAATAAGGCAGAAATCTAGATGGGAAGAAGTGAAGAACTTTACCCACAGAGCAACACTGAATGACAGAGAAATGAACAGGTCAGACCGGCCATGCTGACAAAGGTTGGTCATTAACCAGGCTTGTCATTAGCCATCAGAGATTGTGCTGCTATCAACAGTCTAAAGTCCAGTGTCCAGGCTTGCTATCACCCCAGCAGCCCAGAAATCAAGAAGGTCTATCAGGGCGCCCAAATCTTAGCATTAGTGTCAGAGCCAAACCCTCACACGGGCCACTCACTCACATGCAACGCCACAGATTTTTAAGACGACTTTTCTTTGTCTCAAATTTGTTTACTTTCTGTAGAGGATATTTGGTTCTACTAGTTTAAGTGAGTTGAGAACCAATAAATACTGTTAAAGATATTTACTAAGGATATTTGCATTACCACAACACCAACCTAACATCTTACTCTTGCTTAATGACCTTAACACCTCACTTCTAAAGGTCTGATGTCCTTATCATCACGACCCCACCGATCTGCAACACAATGCCTGGCCAAGTGCTCTGATATCATCCTTGTGTCCAGCCTTAGCAACGCCCTGCAATAACCTCGCCAGTCTTATCAATGTGATTGTGTGACCAATGCCCAAAAACTGCATGCTGGCCTTATCAATAGCAATGAATCCACACAGCTCTTATCAATACTGCTCCACACTAGCAGTGTCCACACAAACCTTTATCAATAGTTCGAGCATCTGGATGGATTGAATGCTATAAAACAAACGCCCCGTCTTTAATGAAATAAGTAATGATGATGTCGGCCACCTGGAGAGATGGGAAAAGGAGACGATAGACAAATAGAGGACTTGAAATATTTCCCCAACTATCAAGGGACGAAAGTTGATTATGATTAATCAATTAATAGTGTAATATTTATGTATTTAATATTGCCCTTAAACAACATAATTTTTTTTTTCAAATGTAACACCTCAAAAACTAAATTTTTGTACTGTACTTACTACTCCTCACTTGAGTCGAACTCGCACAAAAAACGGGTTTAAGTTCAAGGTTAGAATCACTCGTTTTCACTTTCAACTCTGCCCTTTCTGTCTGTCTGTGTGTGTGTGTGTGTGTGTGTGTGTCTGTGTGTGTGTGTGTGAGTGAGAGAGAGTGTGTGTGTGTGTGTGTGTGTGAGAGAGAGAGAGAGTGTGTGTGAGAGAGAGAGAGAGAGAGTGTG
>JAQMYJ010000038.1:14493501-14520821 GCA_030014305.1 Clarias laeviceps
CACACACACACACACACACACACACACACACACACACACACACACACACACACACACACACACACACACACAAATCTTAAGCAGAGTCAAAACATTCAGTTTGAAAAAATACAAATTTCTGGGATCAGCACTGCACATTCACCATCATGGCATCATTTCCATTTTGCCGTCTATTGCCAGAGAGAGATAAGACACCTGCGCTGCCACGCAGATGAGCTTCAACAGAACTTTATCACTGACATTTACTACTGTTTACACAACTAATTTATCTTAACTGTACTTCTGAACCTTTTTCAGCCCAGCACAAGGCCTGGAAAAGAGCACATGCCAAACATGCAGAAGAGCCAATATGTGAGCGGGAAAAATGATAAACTCGACACACAGATGTAAAGCAGAAATGGTTTGGTGACTTTAGGAAACAAATAAGGATTCTGCAATCTGCATGTTCAAAATGCGATAGGGAGAGAAAAGAAAGTAGCTATGAAGTGGCACGGAGATAGACATCCTCTCAATCTTTGATGAGAAAAACATTTTACTAGATTATCTTCTCTGGTGTTTTTGAAATGTACTGCGAGTGTTACCAAAAGGGGGCGACATGAGTCACATACTCATTAAAAGGATTTGGCAAAATTATGGCAACAGAACTCAATGCGTTGGAGAGCTCGTTAACATAGAATTTATTTCTTTTTTATAAATAAAAAAAGAAAATGATGCTCGCCACTTAGAAAAAGAAATGTTCTTGGTGTGCTTTGGCTTCCTTATAGACACAAAAAAAATTAAATGAATAATAATAATAATAATACTAATAATATTACTTTTATACATTATGTTCATTATTTTTGCCTTTTTGTTTTTATTTTAATTGTTAACCTCTTGGTCATACTGAAGACGCTATTTATGTAGTTAGTCAACCTGGATAAAGAAGGTTCTGGCTGTACACTGACACTGGAAATTATTCTGTGATACAGGGTGTCTGGAAAGTGGGTCTAATGACAGAGACATTACTGTAGACATTTCACATCATTGTCTCTACTTCTCTCTGCTGAGGATGAATGCTGAGAAGCTGGTAGGAAAGTCTGAGGAAACGTCAAGTTATGACTAAAGAAATATATGATAGTTTTGTCGAAAAATATGACTTAAAAATATACGTACTGGCCTTTTTATAAATCAAATAACACGATAATATATGTTAACTCTGCTCTGTGATCCATTCTGAAACATTTCTTACATTTCACATCACTAATCACTAATCATAATTGATTTCAATTGACAATTGATGAAGTGTGTGGTGTTTGTTAACGAAAAAATGTCCTCGGACAGAATTTGGATACTACAATATCTTTTTCCTTTCAGACTGAAACTGAGACATACTGTACAGACTCTTGAAAAACAATGCATCTCTAAATAATTAAGCCAGAAATACATTTTCTCTCAGCATAGAAAAAAAAAAGCCAGATTGAAGTCTATCACTGTTATGCATGTTGTCTTAATTTATGCATGGTCATTAGGTTGTGCTATTTTTTTTCGCTTAATGTGTCTGTCTCATTGTAAAAAAATAATAATAATAATTAACTGACAGGTTAAACATGCTTCAGAAAAGAACAAGTGTAGAATTTCACATGCTTTTAATTATTTAGGTCTAACTGCTAACCTACATACAGTATATGTGTAAGACTTGCTTGTGTGTGTGTGTAAGTGTGTGTAAGTGTGTGTGTGCGCTCTAAGCCTTGCTTTCTCTGTCCTCTACCACTGTTACCCTCTCATAAATTGAAAGTAGAGACCTTCCAGTAACTCCTCCTGATTATCACACATAAATTAATTAGAAAATGTTTCTTGACATTCTCGGTGCATAGGCAGGAGGGGAAAAAAAGACTCCGGCAAAAGCACTAAATTAATTGTACGGTATGTGACTTTGATAATTAATTCAATAATTATTTCATGTCTACTTTAGCGACTCTTGGCTTTAAATAGGTCGTTTAAATGATAGTGTCAAGTGAATTTAGATTTTATAGGGGAAAAAAAGGAAAAAGTATCACTCCGTGTCTACGCTACAGCTCTTGATTTTTATAATTAACAGAAAAATACAGATACAACACTGTCACTAATTAAAAATGGTTTTAGATGAGTAATCTGCAGAAGTGGCTGACAAAGAGGGACAGCATGGAACAATAGGAACAAAACACAGTTTACTATTTTTCGCGTTCTCCTTTTAGAGTGCTTTTAAAAGCATCACGTCTTCAGTGGGTAGTGACTTGGTTACTGCTATAGGGTATTTTTTGGAAGATGAATGCACACTGCGTTAAACTCGAGACTCTATGTCAAACTTTAAGTGGTGACACATCCTTGGAAAATAAGGAGAAATATTTAAGGAGAAACACACCCCTAATTATATTAATGCCACATTGCAAACACCATCGTTATTAACCTGATTCTGTTAATAATCAAGATTGTAATGGAATACAAGTAAAGATGCTATGTATCCAGAACACTAAATTCAAAGTGTGTTAAAGTGTGCGCACAGTATGTTTCCAATTTTAATATTTCCAATTTCAATATGTTTCACAATATGTTAACAATTTTAAAGTTTCTATCTAATAATAATAATTAAAAAAAAAAATCTTAAAACCCTTTTTTTAAACATCACTGATGCTTGTTTAACTATAAAGTAAAATCACCTTCTCATACTCATGAAACAGCTTTCACTATTCTGAGAAGGCTTTCGACTACATTTTAAAGTTTGACTCTCGGGATTTGTGCTAATTCCCGCACAAGAGCACTGATGAGATCAGATGATGAGGTGTGGGGTGCAATAAATATTCCAGTTCATCCCAAAGGTGTTTAATGGGATTCCAATGCTTTTCTGCATTTCCACATATTCAGCTTGTCTACTTTCTATTAACCATGAATCATTAATCTGCTTAAATATCACACAATAATTGACTGTTAGCCTTAGACTCTGCACATACAGTACACTGTGCAAATATCCCAACTTCTCACGACCACGTTCTTGTGCTTGCCAGATACATACTAAGACTGATTGCTGTGTCTCTTGAGTGCGCACACACACACGCACGCACGCACCCATGCACACACACACGCGCACACGCACACACGCACGCGCACACAGAGCAGAATGGGAAGTTGGTGGAGGAGAGATAGAAGGCTGCAAGGAGCAAAGCCAAACTACATTTTAAAGTTTGACTCTGGAGCAAGAAAGGACAGGAAGTGGCAGAAAGGCTCAGGCATCTGATAGAATGGCGATCGAAGTAGCAGTATCCAGGTCACATGGTGCAGGCGGTGTGATAAACGCTGCTCTAGATTACACACCACACCTCTCAATCATCAGCACAACACCAGTGTCACACACAGAGCAGGAGCTGGGGATAAGAGTAAGGGGATAAGGGCATGTTTCCTAACTTTTCAATCATTGTGTGAACGATGTATGTACTGTACACGGATACATCGTTCACACAAGGCAAGCTTCTCAAACGCACAAATCAACTCACACCAAACTCTCAAGGCGTTTCCTGTGACATATATTAAACTGTCGTTACACTTTACTTTCAACCACTTTCATCCCACAACCAACCGCGCTTACACTACAACGCAGGTGTGTGTGGAACAGATGCCAAAAACAGTAAAATAATGATTTACTTTAACTATTTTATCACCAAATTGTGGAAAAATGTCAAAATCAGACTTGATAGCACCCTTAATATCCGTGCAATGCTTGAATCAAAAATAGCAAAGACATTTTTACTACTTAAACATACAGATGTACAGTGGTGTATGGTGAAATGCCAGTGATGTGCTTGCACTTGGTTCATGTAAGGTTTCATTGGATAAATAAGGGTTTTGAGCTTCCTAAAGTTTTAAGCAATTTCCCTCTGGGATTAATAAAGTTCTTTGAATCTTGAATCTTGAATCTAAAGACACTCTACTCCCTTTCTTTCTACTTTTCTACCTCAAGAGATAACCAAAGAACCCTAACAATTCATTTGAAACCAATATAGCCAGTTTCTTTTTTTTTTTTTTTATCCCTAGTTTGCACTGGGTTCTAATAGTAGCTTGTCAGCAGTGGACAGACGTTCTTGTGTTTTTTGGGGGGGGGTTTTGGCCGGCGTTTTTCGTTTCGCAAAGAATAGAAATAATTAAATGATTTAAAAACTACTAAACTTTCCAAAGCAGTCTGAATTTACATGGTTATGGTGAACGATCAATCAGCCAAATCGAATGGTTAGCACATCATACTGCATGATGTCTATAATCACTACAATACTCTCACTCATTCATCTTCTATACTGCTTATCCTGTACAGGGTCGCGGGAGACCTGGAGCATATCTTCTGGGACTTGGGGCACCTGGACAAGTTGCCAATCCATCACAGGAAACAAGCACACACACACTATGAGCAATTTGTAATCACCAATTATCCTAATCTGCATGTCTTTGGATTGTGGGAGAAACCGGTGAACCTAGAGAAACCCACCAAGCAAAGGGACAACATGCAAACTCCATACACAGATCCAAAATCAGGACTTGAACCCTCAACTCTGGAGAAGCAAGGCCACAATTCTGTCCACTACAACACTATGCCACCATCTAAAGTAAAAATATATATTATTAAATCGTACCCTGGCTTACAGATAGTACTAATAACTAATTTAATATTCAATTATAACTAAAAGGTAGGACAGATACAGTACACAGGCCAGCATAAAAACTAAATCTTGTTAATAAAAGTGTCCTTTATGGGGGATTCATTTCTTTAAAAAAAAATAATAATAAATTATAAAATATATATATTTATTTATTTTTCTTCTTTATATATATTTTTTTCTTATGAGAATTTAAGAGGCTTTAAATTTAAAATACTAACAGCATAAAAATGTTTCTCATTCAGTTTATTCAGGCAAATCTCTCATACAGACATTTCCATTCAAGCTCATTTAAGTAAATACTTTTAATAACATAACAGTACATTAAAATTTAATCACTGCTAAATAGTGTTTCCAAGACTGAAGTGCTTTTTTTAAATAGTTAAAGAGGAAAAGAGGAGATCAAAACATGCAGAGAAAGAAAAGAGAGAGAGAGAGATTACAGATTGACCTGAGCTGTGGGGTGAGACAGCAACGATGCCAGGTTATGGGGTAGGGACGGTATGTGTGGTGTGGTGTGGTGCGGTGAGGTGTGTGGCGTGCTTGTTCACAGGAGAAGCAGGGAAAAAGGGACGGGGGTTAACGGTCTGACGTTGAGCCGCCTCTGTTCAAGCCCAGATAACAGCTCCGTCTAAGCCCATCATACCACTGCACAACCACAGCCACCTCTCAGGAAGAAATAAAGACAGATTGAAGAGAAAGAGATGATAAACCTGACAACTAACTGAAAATCATAAAACTTCCCATAGGCCTCCATGGAACACTGGTTCTCTCCTTTTAGAGGTATATATATATATTTTTTATTACCAAGACACATTCCCACCCACACAACCATTAAAAAGCAGCAACATGAAGGAAAAAATACTGTGAACTCATATGCACTCGTTTTTTTAACTCTTTTTTTTCCCCCACCCACCTCAAACGATCTCAATCACACCACACAGCTTTTCAAAAAAGATTGTGATAAAATTATTCCTTTACTTTCTAATAATACCGGCCTCTTCTTTAAATAGAAAACTAATACAGATAATCACATTTCCAGTGTAAAAGTTCACTACAGAATTTGTACAAATACCATTTTTTTTTATTCAAACAGTTTTTGAATAGTGCTTGAGTCTTTAATGTTGATCAGCCTACAGTGATCAAGCCTTCCACAGTAAGGTCAAATGAGGACAAAGAGCTAAGGATAATTATGTCTTATTCACGAAAAGGCACGGCTGCTATTGTTCGGTTCCTTCCATTAACAATAGCATTGTAAAAAAATTAAAAAAAATTGCAGCTCCATAGAGAGTCAAACAGCTGCAAACACAAGGAAAAGCTCTTTTCCACTCGTGTCCTTGTGTTCTTGTGAAATGATGGCAGACTGAAATAAGCTGATGTAGGAGGTGTGTGATTTAGCTTTGAAATGTGGAGCGGGATTGGACATTGTATTTGCACGGTGCGGTGTAGAGATCTGAAGCGCAGCATTTCAACTGAGAAACAATAGAGACAGGAGGAAGACTAAAATGACACTCCAGCGCATTCTGCTTTCTCAGTCAAGTGTTTTAAACTGAGCGAGATAAAGGCTACACACTACTTTCCCTATTGTCTCTCTGAGAACGATACGAATATGTTCATTAAACACTTGCTGGCATGTCATTCTTACTCACGGTCTAAATTAAAGGGAAAATGATTAACAATTGACAGAAACAGATATTTTTCAGTTTACTTGCTCATTAGCATAAACACTAATCACAAATAAATTGCTAATTACTTTTGCTAATATCATTTTTTTGCTAACTCATCTTTACAATATTCATGCTTTTACTACATAAAAAGTGAGAGGGAAAAAAAGACATTACACAAGCCATTACATAAGGCAAAATTTGGTTTAATAATTTCCAATTCTCAGATCACTCTTTTTCTCCTCTTCTTGCTCCCCCTCTCTCTCTCCCCCCGCCCCCTCTTTCATCGCCCTGCACGCTCCTGATATGTTTTCAATTTGCCAGAGCTCAGGACTCTTCAGGAAGCCTATGCAGATTTGCCGGCGTGTCTGCTGACAGTGGAAAACCTGGACTGCACCTCGGCACCTATCAGGCCGCCTCCAGACCACTCGTTAATGCCAACTCGGCCAAATAATTTATCAGCGTTTAAATGCCATTGATAATGCGCATACACAGCTTTCCTTGATCTGCTAGAATTAAATATGATCAACACCAGCACTGGGTAAATACGAATAATCATTATTATAGCTCCCATTATCATGGTTTATGCTGTAATTTAAATTACTGGGTGGATAAGAAAGTGTGTGTGTGCGTGTGTGCGAGCATATACATACACATATGTGTGTGTAGCATAGTCCAGACAGACAGTTAGAGAGACAGACATTTAGAGAGAAAGAGTGTGAGAGAGAGAGAGAGAGAGAGAGAGAGCAGAAGAGCAGAGTGACAGGCAGGCAGCTAGAAGGGATTACTTCAATGGTCATTTGCATATCAAGAATTTTAAGCACAGAGGAAAATATCAAACCCTCCAGCCAGCAAGGTCATTCCGAAGATAATATTTTCTTCATAATTTATTTTGCATATCATGCAGCAGGACACGTTATAGATTAAAAACGCCGCTCCGCCCTATCAAATTGTGACACTTGAGCCTAACCACCACCTATCATTCCATTTCATACGACTCCACCCAATAAATGGCATTACTACAAAGATACGGGAGCAGTTAACCAAACTCATAAACCATCACCCGCACTCTTGATTTCGCCTTTTTAAAACTGGATAACTGATGACACCACAGTGTTTGCTTCTTGCTCATACTGTAATACAATAACACATCCTACAGTGTACAATATTTTCGTTAAAGGCATTATTATTGCATGAACAGGGATCAAATATAAATAAATATGGATAAACTGTTCAACAAAAAAGTAGATGTTGATCGTTAATACCTCTGGGGCTATATTATAGAAACGTCCTAACTGCAGTTAAGATCTCATTCAAGGACAATAACTATTACATAATAACCATTTCTGGATATTTTCCCTCATCTTGACTCCAGATAGGAAAAGAGGTTTACAGAAGCACCCTAACTCACCACAGTCCTCTAAACATTGTCCTTTAGAGTAACGTTAGAGTACAGTTAAACATTAAACTATAATTTAAGCTACAGTAATTGTGGTTTCCGTTCTATTCAAAATTCTCCTCTACTCATGTTAGGAGATGAATGAAGCCTCTCCATCACCATCAGCTCCACTGACGGTTAACCTCAACTTAAATGTATAAAGCATAACTCCGGAAACACATGCCACCTAATTATCCAGAATACCATTTATTTTAAAGTCGACAGGCATCAGTGAGGACAAGGGTGAGAAATCCTCCATTTGTCCATATGTCACTGCATTTCATGTTTAGCTACAGTAGTTTGCTAAGCAGGCATAACGGGTGTGGTATAAATTTAAGTGTTACTGGCACATCATCACAAATTCACTTCGACTTCCTGCTTGATCAGAATCAAATCATGGCTCTGAAGCCATTTAATGGGGTCTTTAATGACCGAACCTAACAGAAATTACATGACTTTTAAGAGAACTGTTTATTAGCAATATAGCCTTACAGCGACATTGCTACCTACAGCACAATCTACCTTCTAATATGCTGTTATCCCATTTACATTTGTGTTGTCATACTGAGATCCACCCAGACCTATTTCTGCAGAGCGCAGATTAACGGATGCCAGTGTACCATTAAGTTGCACCCATCAACAGCATGAATTTTCCTAACATACTGTGCTACCAAGCAGCCATAAAAAAATAGCGAGGCGAAACTCAGGTGTGACCGCTACTTAATAATCAGCAGCTCATTCGTTCTTTGACCACAGTCATGTCCGCTAGTTTTCTGTTGGCTCATAAGCCCAAGGTTCCTGATTTCAGGTTGGAAATTCACCCAGAAGAAGCTAAATTGACGAGTAGCCACAGGGTTAATAAACCACAGACTACTGTTTTCTAATTACTATTATTATTTTTGTCTTCATGTGGCTGTGGGTGATTTCAGGTTCAATTCCACCTTCGAAATTGCCCTCAGTTGAATAAATGTGTGAAGGTGTATGTGCAATTCTGCCCCATCCAGAGTGTATTTCTGCTTTACACCCAGTGTTCCTGGGACTCCGGATACAACACCACCCTGACCATGACAAGACAGTAACTGAAGTTAACTGACTGACTTCATTAATTAATTGATATTCATACTGACGAGGCACAGAAGACATTTAAAATATAAAATGTAAACAATCTTTTAATTACCATAACTCTAGTTAAAATGGTTTGATAGGATAAAGCAGGGGTATAAAGGAGATCACTAGACCTCCACTCATTTCTTTAAATTTGAACTCGAAGGTCAAGAAATTAAGTTAACAGGAAATGACATCTGGCACGGGTCTGGGTCTTCTCTTACACATCCCTCAAACCCAGACTGCATCTACATGTGCTAATGCAATTTGATAAAATTCCACATTCCTATCTGTTCCACTCTCTGTGGTTTGTTAGAAAAAATGTGATAGAGAACAAACCAACATATAAGTGAGCGAGACTCTTGCTGCCACTTGGCTCCTGACATTCAAGGAAGTAGAAAAAAGACAAGAAGGAAGGAGAGCGAGCCTGCAATTGGGGGGGGGGGGGGTTGTAGTGATGGAGAGACTGGTGTTGTGGGGGGGTTGTGACGATAAGAGAAAAATTCAGACCGGTCAAAGTTTCCCTTTTGCCAATCGTGCTTCTGATAAAGGCAGCGTCTGCTCTAGTACTGATAGAAGGGCTATCTCTCTTCTTCTCCCCTTCTCTCCCTCTTCCACTCTCTCTCTCGGCAGTTAGTTTGTGAAGAAGAATGCGAAAAAAATATATATCACACTCCAATCACCAGCATGGCCATCAAGTAACAACCACACAGCAATTAAAAATGTTCCAATTACTGTAACACTCAGGATTAAACATCCTCAACACAAAGAATAAAAAAAAATAATAATAAAATAAAAAAAAAAGTTCTGCAGTAAAAATTATCTAAAATATTAATTAACCACTTGCTAATGTAATCAAATACTCAGTTATTATAACTGCATAAGTTTGATCAAGGACACAGCATGTGACAATTTCTCAGTGTTTTTAGTGCTTAACACATACAACGTCATAGGAGGCTTCAGAGGAAGCTGTACTGTATATAACTTGGGTTGGGAGAAAAAATATATATATCTTGAATGCCTAATGTTAAAAATCACTATACTATTTAAATTACTGTATGTATAAACATGACATGCTTACAATTAAACAAGTTTGTGTCATTATATTCTACCAAGTAGAATAAGGAGTTTGATTCAATACCTTAAAACATTAGCGCCATCCAATATGCATCTATGAGGGGCCTTCCAGACTTGATGAAATGTATCTTTAATGAAGGCATAAAGCAGATTTATATTTAAAGAAGACTTTGAGCACAGTACGGTGATGAGAGCTGTATGATCTTAGCCGTGGTAAAACATTTCTATGATTATATGATTTCTAAGTTTTAAAGGAGGCCAGACACCTGCAAATGGCGAGGTGACTGCAGCCGTTCCCATGAGGAAGGGGTTTGATCTGTTTTTGCAGGAAAATGCACGACCTCATACTGCCCACCACACCACTTGCACATTACAGGAACCCAGCTGGAAGTTATTGCCACATCCCTTGTAAAGTCCTGACCTCGCTCTAAGCCATTTCTACCTTTTTAGGCCATTAAAGGAGTTCCTGCGAGGCCAGTGTTCGATCATGGCTCCGGTGTACACTAGTGACACACTGGGATAAGTGCACTAGTGTAGTAGGCCATTATATAGAGAAGAAAAATTATTTTACTCTCTTGACTATGTTCTGATATTCTGCACAAAGTCCTGATTTGACTTGAACATCTCTCATATTTTATAAACACTGGACTTAAAACTAAACAGTTATCATTCTGAGCACTGGGTAAGGTTTTATTATTTTAGAATTCCATCTACAAAATATATTTATAACTGAACCTACAGTAGGACCATTCCTTTTTGTAGTGATTGCATACACAGACACCTGCACACACACACTGCCGAATTGTGCTGATGCACTCACTTGCACTTCATTAAATACGTCTGCTTTTTTTGTGTTTCATAAGAGCACACTTACAGATTTACACTATTTGTTTCTTTTCCCTCCACAGTTTATGTTAACTAATATACAACCATAGCACCATGTTAATTTAAACTGGTGTGATGAAACTGATTCAAATGACTTGAATCAAAATATTATCTGATCAGGTACGATGCTATGGACGTCCCATTAACAAACATGGCAGATCGGTTATATATAGTAAATATATCTCGGTTATATACAGTATAGCGCGCAGCTACAAAGTAGGGGTTTGCGTTAGTTGAGTACATACAGAAGGTCAGACAATTCAACCCAGCCTCCAACACGTCTTTGATTTTTTTAACATGTTCTTTCTGTCTTTTTGGGCATATAGATGATTTCTAGAAAAGACTAGAAAACCAAGAGAACCATTATTTATATAGGCTCTGTGTTACTGTATTACTGCATTACATTTTTAGAGCAACCTTCAAACACTGGAAGCATATCAACATTATCTGACCCTCTGATTGAGCTTCTCTACTAAACCTAAAAACCTACTGAAGAAATACGGGTTATGAAATTCAGCAGGAAAAAAATGTTCTCAAATAGAGCCACTACATGACTGATATGGCAGAAGTCCATCGTGGCGATGGAGATCTTTAATCCATGAACATGTATTAGCCTAGGGCTGAGGTATTCAAACTGTGGGAATTGCAATGGGGGGCTGCGGGGCGGAAGGATAAAATGAAAAAAAAGAAAGCAAAAAAAAAAAATAATTTATTTTTTATGTGGTTTTGATTTATTCTATTTTATTAGCCAGCTAATAAATGCTAAGAAAATCTGTATGACTTGGCCAGAATACGCTACAGTAGTTTAAGTATCGACCAGTTTGTTTGTGTTGGGGTTGGGGAGGCAGTATAAAGTCAGGTGACGCAAGAGAAACTGACTATTTTCCCCCCACCTGTCTAGTCAGTTGTCAAGTTCACCTCTCTAGATTGTTCTAAGTTCAAAGGTGACTGGTCTGAGCTATTTTACTTCTACTACAGCTTCTAATCATTGATAATAAGTTGTGCTAAAAACCCGACAGGTCAATTCAACTACTGTTCAAATAAAAAACATTCTGAAAAAGAGTTATTACTTTATGACAACTCCACCTATGACATCAGGACATTCAGGAGACGGTACGCAATAACTGCTGTACATCAGAAACTGCAGACTGTGACTCATACATCATTCAGATGGCAATAAAAGACAGACTGGTCTAAGCAAACGAGTGGCGACACTAACCTGGTCCATTCCACTTTGGCTCCACTTCCTCCTCCGCCTCCTCCTCTTCCATCTGCTGGTCTTCCTCATCGCTGGCTTTCCAGCCTTTCTCATCCTCCTCATCGATGTCTGGCGTGTCTGGAGACTCGTGTGTTCTGGGCTCTGTTAAAAAAAAAAAAACAGAGTTTACAACTATTTTAAAATGACTTTATCCTAAGGGCATGTTGGACTGCACAGAGGCGCTTTTACGAGTGTGCCGGCTCCTGTCTAATGATCAAAGACAGTTTAAATAAAAGTCCTCATACACCAGTAACCCGATGCCGCCCCGCACAATCGGCTCCTTTTGATTCGCCAAGTGAAAAAAGCCTTAAAGGTAATGTTTGTCTCCCTTTCATTAAAGCAAATCCTTGTCAACAGTGCCCATCTCTCAGTCCTTGATGGAAGTGATTAGTAAGCTCCTCTGATCAAAACGATCACCTTTTTGATAGGATTCTCTGTGTCATTCTTTGTGTCTATCCCACACACACACACTGAAGTATCACTGTACTAACTATGAGACTAATGATACTTCGTGAGCACTGACAGAGGGCCATCTTTCTCTTTAACTCTGTTTTTCTTCCTCATGCCCCCTCCAACACCACGCCAACCACCCTACCCTGAAACAAGCTTATCCTCATGCACAAAGACCGTGTTTACCCTCGCATTCCCACAGCGATAAAGCGGTGATAGCCACCGATCGATACTAGCCATAAACGTCAATCTGCGTGACTGCTATTATTAATGTAATAGGAGACAGATTAGATCTGCATTGTCAAATAAATCTCACTCATTCTCTCTCTCACACACACACACACACACACACACACACACACACACACACACACACACACACACACACACACACACAATCACACATTCACCCAGAAGACATGCTTACCTAGACCACTTTTATATACACAAATACATGTACAAACACATGTCCTGTGTCTCATATGCTTATGACTTGCTCTCCTCCCAACCTAAACAGTGCCATTATTTTCAGCTATAAATCACATTGAATGGCACATTGATTTTATCCTGCAGTGCTCAGCTGGGATAGTGGAGCTGGAGCCACAGTTATTGCATTTAATATTATCAATATTATCTCCCATATCATCAGAGCTGAGACGGCAGGTATCGGGAAAAGGGGGGCCTTCGCTGGCATCAGCCCTGCTCCTCAACCCGTTCTGCTTTTTCCAACACACACACACACACACACACACACACACACACACACACACACACACACACACACACACACACACACACACACAAAAAAAACTGAACCACATATATATATATATATATATATCTGATAAGAGCAACTTCCTCTGTCACACCTGGAGGGCAAAGTCACCCAGCTAGACTCAGTACAACTCCCCAGCCTCGATCCTCTCTCATTTCTCATAAATCTGCTCAGTTTAGTTACAGTTGAACCAATTTAGATAGGCCAAGAACAGGGGTTAAGCTCTTCTCAAAGGAGTACACAAGTGTGTATAGTGTGCATGTGTGCAAACACTTCTACGGCACTCGTACCCTGAATAATGCTTGGTTTGTGTTTTATACCAAGCGTAATCTTTGCACACTGAATAAGTGGGTAACCAACAATTCTCTGTACTGAGGAAAAAAAAATACTACAATTCATTTATGTCTAAGGGGAGTTGTTGTTTGCTTCAGTCAACGTTTATGTAAAAAAAAATGTATTTCATGGATTTGGCAAAGGCATTTGTAGGTGAAGCTCTAAACCAGTATAATATATCCCGCGTCATTCTTCCAACTTTGCAAGAGAGACAGCCTTTTTAAGACATCCTCTTATCTTATTCTACAACTTTTATTTTTAAAGTTCAGTGATATTAGGTCGTAATTAGCATTATACACTGACATATCTGAAATGTTTGCTGACAGAGCTTAACATCTCAAAAGATTTACAATTCCAGGAATGCGTTAGCCTCACACTGACCTCAACATGATTGCTTTGGCTTTCCCACCTCTGTGCTGATGTGGACAAAGTCCCATTAATATCATCATCATTTCAAAATTCAGCACATCCCCTATGTGGTCCTATGAACCGCACTATCGTTATAATAGCGATGCTGTTAATAGATGGTGTACAGCATTATGTATCCTGTGACTGGTTAAATGTTTTTTTTTTTTCTTTTCCTAGGGTGGTTATCAAGTGGTTATCGCCTGTGTCTTTCTCTCCCAGATGGTGGATAAGAGCGCTGGCCTTTATTAGCCAGTGCTGGCCTGATAAAGACCTGGTATTGATCGCAGGTTGAAAGAGCAGGTTCGTCAAACACGGCTGATTTACAGAAGCCTGATAATAGCAGCACCGGGCAACAGAGGAGCTCAAAAAGAGAGATAGAGTGAGATATAGAAAGAGATGCAGAATATGGTCACATGGCCTTTTTCTCTTTTTCCTTTCACGATTAAAGCATATAGAAAAGTCCAATTTTAAAATATAAATGTCCCTCCATCACAATCATCTCATGTAAATGCACAGTGTCCGCTCAGGGTGACTGTATTACTCATATATTCCTAAAAATGTTTTTTTTGTTTTTTGTTTTTTAAACAAAAAACAGACACATACGCTCACACATGAGAATAATCTCTAATCTACTGCTGATTAGCACCTGACAAAGTTTCCATGCTTTTATCAGAAACAGCCAACAAACAGGCCCTTATCACTCGTACCACAAAATTGCACAAAAACAGGAATTTTCCAGTTTAAAAAAAGAGAAACTACTTTTTATCTCTGAATGTACTGTCTGAATTAAGACTAACAAAAATAGGGAGAATGGGAAGTGAACAGGGACAGGCAGGATACACAGGGTTTCTGACTGCTGCACTCATAACAAAAAAAAAAAAAAGCTGATCATAGATATGCTATCACATCAGGTAACAAAATGCCTCTTCTACACCATTTCTACAAAGAACAATGTAAAGTGGTCCATAGTGTTACATTCTGACTTGCTGCTTCTAATGCACTGCTGTGAATCCTCTCATTAAAACGGACTCCACCGGTTACAATCTTAAATCGATCCCAGTCAGACATACAGATACCACAGGGGCAGGTTTAATGAGTCTGACGAGAGGGCAGGTCTGATTACCGTCAGTTACTTTCTTTTTTTTTCCCCATCACTCCACAACTCACTCCATGTGGACACAGAAGGCTGAGACTTGGAAGCAAAAACTATCATTTCAGAAAAATTGAGGTGATGAAGGCAAAATCGTTTGATTCGATAATGGTCTTTTTACCTTCATTGTAAAGAGGCGCAAAGGAGGGACTGGACTCGTCGCACTCCGCCGAGTCATCCTGGTCCGAGGCTCCAGCCTCTTCCCCTGAGAGACTGACATCATCAGGTGGATTGTCTTCTCCAGCATCAAGATCCCCAATAGAGCCTACAGACAGAGAGATTGAGAATGAGTGTACACAACACATGAACACACTCGGCGTATAACGAGCTATTACATCATGAAATATAGATAATCGTCATAGAGACGACAATAACAATTACCATTGAATCATTAATACAGGTGTATCATGTAAAAAGCAGGGAATCAGTCTGTGCACTGAGAGATTTAAGTTAAACAAATAGCCAGCGTTAATGATTATAGAGCACTGAGGGGTGGCTATAAATATAAGATTATACTGCGATTCATTATAGGAGGAAAACCCTCATTAAATTCCAACCCCAATTCCCTTAAAGGTTTAATTGGATAGAAATCCCAGAGCTTCTGAACACCAGCTAAATGGACGTAAATGTTATAAGAGACACTTAAAAATGATTCATTCAGTGTCAAGTGTCACAGTTGGCAATGATGATAATGCTTTTTCCTAACTTTCCTTCAATTGACAGCATCTATAGCAATCAAATTAATAATACAAATTCCTAATGTGTTGATAATCCTACTCAATTAAAAAAATGTAATGCAGAAAATGCAAAAAAAAATATATATATATAAATTGTATATTACAGTGTATGCACTTTAGACTAATTGAGAGTGAAACACATTCCCTCACTAGAGTGGAACATTTTATTCCATTAAACACAAAATCACATCACACCCTCAAGTATGTACACTGACTGAATATTAATCCATCCTTCAGCCCAGATCTGGACGATGAAGAGCAAAAATGATTAAAAAAAATATAACATTCCTCTACATTCCTAGTGTATGAAGGGTTGTGTGGACACTCAGTTTATAAGAAAAAGACCATTTTGACAAGTGTTTGTAAATTAATTTTTACTGTGTCAAACGGAGAGGGGATTGTTCAGGACTAAAGCCGTGACTGGAGGCGTATATATTTACACTCCTCAAACAAAGAGGCCTATAATCTATACAAAGCACGCAACAATACCCGTGAATAAAGCGCCTTGTAGAAAAAGGCAAAGGCAATTTTTCTAATTCTGTTAATTTCACTTCCAAAGCAATTAAAACGTGGTGGAGATAATGCTTCCAAACAATCACTCCCTGACAAAGTGTTTCTGTCTTTGTAAATGAAACATCTTTAGGCTAATTCCGACTTCCACGCCTGCATGGTTCACTGTAATTTCAGATAAAATTAACATAGTTAGATTTGGACCTTAATAATGAAGGGAGGAGAAAGGAGGAAAGGAAAAAGATCGATCCCATATGCAATATTTTTAGAACGCAGCCCGAGCCTTGGTCAATCTAATTTTCTATATCTGCGAAGACATTTTCATACAATTAATTTTCCTTTAATCATAATTGTACAAAAGAGCTTCTCTGTTTAAAAAAAAAAGTCCAATTATATTGTGTGTTTAAATGTAAGTTTGAATTATGATTTTCTTTTTCATTAATGCTCTGGTTAAATCGCTGCATCACTGCTTTCAGACATCAAATCGTGCAGAAAGTTTTTGCTCTCCTCCTTTTCTTCCTTTCATGAACAAACCAATCCATATCTCTTCCAGCAGACCAGGCAAGAGGATATTACTGCATGCATTCACCACCAAGTGTAATTTGTTTGTGGTCAATTAAAACCAAGGAGAATTGGTCCAAGGGACAAAAAGTGATATTCAGTCATCTCGAAGCAATTCCATCAGGGGTATTCATGGGCTGTTATCATTTTCAAGGGAAAATTACACTAATACTCTTGCATCACCAAACGGCCATGTGCACCAGTAGTTATTGGAAGTAATAAATGATTTATTGAAAATGTGCGCATGGAAAATATTTATTTTGCTGATAAACTGATTCTGTCATCTAGTTTTGCTTGAAAGTTTGTGAAGCCTTCAAAGTAGGGTATTTTTAGATACAACAGATATGACCCTAATTTTTAATGAAAACACAGAGTGAATAAAGACTTTGCTCATAAAAAATTATTTGACCTATGATATAAAAAAAAATTTAAGGAAAATAATTTTTATGTGTTCTGTAAATGTATAGCAAAAACATCCCGTAGCCTGTTATAACTAATAATTATTCCACATCATGGGAAATTTCTCTTTAAAGAAAATCGAGGAAACATTTAAAGGAACTCTCATCAAGATTAATTTCACAATTGTGACTTGGTCATTTTCAAACTTAATATTTATAAAGGCAGTCGTTATTAGAATCTATTGAATGTTCAGTATAAATATAACTTTTTAACATTACAATCCCTGAGCCTAGTTTATGTCGTATGTACCATATATATATATATATAATATACATAATTATAAAACTGCACAAATCGGTGTCCAAAACTCCTGATTTTAAGCAATGAGTTTTCACTCCAAATATTGACTATTTAATTTATCACTCTATTACTTTTTATTGCTCTTAATAGAAGTTTCTTTTATGCAGAAATGTTTCAAAAGCATCTTTTGCTTATGCCATATTTTTGTATGCGCCCAAGACTTTTGCACAGTACTATAAGTAAAACAGCTGTCAGGTTTTACTCAGCATGCTGGAGAATATGAGTTCTTCTGGTAACTTTGTCACACTCACTCCTTTCTATTTTTATGCAAATCCCAGGAGCATACATTAGGTTTCCATCTGAAAACTGGTCTGTCTTGTACTATATTTCTTTCTTTACAGCTATGCATATATTCTCCTGTAATGTTATTTATTTATACATTTTTAAGTTATATATATGCAGACATAATGAACATATATAACAAAATTGGTACAGCATATACATATGGTATATAAATTTCATGGTACACACTTTCTACTGGATTTAGGGCACGGCTCAAAGTTTGGTCATTTAATAATGTCACTGTGATGCTGAACATGTAATACATGTGAAAATGTAGAAAAGATAATGAGAGGCAGTCTTACAAACGAGCATGCTCGTACACATAACCAGAGAGGACTTTGAGTTCTAGCTGCCACTCGAACAAACAGAACAAAGTGGCTTAGCTGATGAAGGCAGAGAAGATATCGCTTTATTAACTAGCCTCGTCCACATCAAACCTGTGTGCTTAACAGCAGCGATTAAATACTGAGACAACACATCAAACCAGAGACTGATTAAACTCTCTCACACATACACTCGCTCTCATACTAATCACCACAATTACAAAATGGTCCAAAAGCTGACAAGCCCACGTGCATCAGGTAACTGGGGAAAGAAAATTGTCAGAGATGTGCTGTTAAGGAAGAGTGGGTGACCCGTCTGATCTGAATCGGTGACATTAAATCATTGTTAGTTTTTAATTTATTGATTCGTTAATCATTGTACCACACTAATTTAAACAATCTATGTACTGAAAGACCAAAAGCAAGCAATAAACGAGCAGGTATAGTGGAGGTATTGATCACGCCAGGGCAAGATTGAGTGGGAAAAAAAATAAACATACTGAAATGATAGATGAGCTGCTGGTGTTGTGGGACACAGACCTAGCCTGCCATGCCACGTGTCAGTAGAGTCACTGGAGCTACAGATAAGCTGTGAGCCTCAGGACTGGTGCTTTTTAGCTCATCGGTGACTCAAGGCAGAAGGGAAGAACCACTACTGTCACACACACTCACATGTACGCATATACTGTATACATAGACACAAACCTCTGCTGCTTATGCTGAGGCTTTAGCTGCAGATGACTATGATCAAAACTGATGAGAATAATGTTAATGCAAATAGACATGCTGTTTCATCAAATCTATAAACTTTAGCCTTGATTTCACCTGATATGGAACTGACAAAATACACTGGAACAGCGCAAGACAAGGCAGTGTATTCTGACAGTGCCGTATCAGGTTGAAATCAAGGCTAAAGACTACTGCTTATCCGCATTAGAAACGATTATAACTCCATGGTGAAGCAACAGCGATTCTACATCAGAATCCATCTAGCCAGTAAAGCGTTAAGTAAGATTTGTTCTTAATTTCAAGCCAGTTTATTAAGTAGATAATATTGGGGATGGAAATCACCACGGATTAGCCTATACGATAATATCCGATACATAGATGACGGTTTAATTTGTATTGCAATTTTGTAAATCTTTAATTTGATATTAAAGTTTTTATTTTTATTTTGTCACAATGATGAATAAACTTTGCAGTGATGCAAATGGTGATGTTTTGCCATCATCTCTAATATAAGTCATTCATGTATCGCCACACCGACTCCAGAATCGACTTTTTAAAATAGAATTGTAATTTATTCGTTTGCTTTTGAGGTGGCCAAACATCACCATTCCACTATAATTCTCCATGTAGCGCACTCGAAACGAGTAGGAAAGAATTACATGCAAAGATTATTCATTATTGAGATGAAAAAAAAGAAGAAAAGTAAAATATTAAATAAAAAAATAATAATTTAAATATTAAATTAAAGATTTACAAAATCGCAATACGAATTAAATCGCCATCTAGGTATCGGATACAAATAAATACAAGTGTATTTATATAATAAATAATATTTCACTTTATGATACCACTAAGTTGTGTTTTGTTTTACATAAGAGCATAAAGTTTTAAAACACCAAAGGAGTATAAAGCTATTAGTTGTAAGGAGAAATAAACCCAATTAAAAATCATAGTCTGATTACTTCTCTCATTTAAACAGACAAGTGTTGCATGACATCACTTATGATAATTACATAATGGTTATTATATATGACAAGTTGTGACTGTATTTATATGCCTGAAGCATTATATCAGATAAAAAAAAAAAAGTGCATGTGATTGGACAGCAGAATGTCAAACAGCAGCCTGGGTCCAGGACACAGTAAAAAGGCAAGACTGGTTAAAATCCGTCCTTCAACTCCTTCATCACTCGTGGCCTCTATCTATTCAACCTTTTCTGCCCTCAACTCTATGCATTTTAGCTGATTTTGCTTACAAACGCTCCTGTCTTTCTCTTCCACTCCAATCTCTAAGTCTTTTACTCCTTCCCTCACTCACTGTCTCTCCCTCTCTCTCTCCCTCTCTCTCTGACTCGGAGCGTCATTCTTTGCGGATAGCTGCAAGCCGTTCGCGGTTATCGGCTGCTGCAGACTCTCTCTGCCGGTCTGATCTGTCTCCTCTTCATTAAGCAAATACGCCAACGTGGAAATGAAAACATAATAGCTATTTGATTTCCAGCGAGATATTTTGCATATTGGTTCGGAGCTGATAGTGGAATTTCATCAAGTTGGGTTTTTTTTCCACGCATAAAAAAAAAAAAACGACATGACTGAGCTGGGCAGCTTTGGCAGGATTTCTTTACATTGCTGGGGAGGGATGTGAGAGGAAGGGAAAAAAAATAGAAAAGCACCAGTTCCCCAGGAAGACTACTTAAACGATTAAATATCCCCTATTCTCCTTTTTTCTTTTTGATAACAGGGAAGGAAAATTTAAAGAATTCACAGTGCTTTAGGTTCACTATACTAATCAGAGATAGGGGGGAGAAAATTAACTCCTTAATGAGCAGGAGCCATCTTTCTGATAACAGCCCAGCCAGAAAAGACGATGGGATGGGAGACAGACTGAGAAAAGAAAAAAAGAAAAAACAGATAATATTTTCACTTGCATTGGAGAAATCTGATGCCGCCTCCAAATCTGGAAATTGTTCTTTGTGTGCACAGAGGGCAGGTGAGATTGCAGGTAGTGATACCACATGGATACAAGCTGGCCAGGCCCGCTGGTGAGATGTATTGTCCTTTACAGGGGTATTGCTCACAGCCATGAGAAAGAAAAACTAGCACTACAAACACAGATCAGCAGAACTCCTCACAGTAATCCATCACATCCCCCTCCTCCAGCAGAGAGCTCAGCCTGGGTGAAACAAGTCCAAAGACAGGTAGCTAATTTCAGGATTTCAGGAATTACTTCTGAGTAACACCTCAGTCTCTAAACAAATGAGACATGTCTATTTGGAATGAGAATCTCATGCTGTTTTTTTCCAGTCATCTTTAAGTATTGTTTTAAATGTTAACCTTTTAATGTCATCAATCGATAATCAGACCAGGGATGGTAAATAAACTGGGAGACGTATAAAAGCCTTTTTGCATGTGATTGGTCACGTTCTAAAATTTTCTAAACTACCAATACTTGTTGTCAAAGCTTACATTACTGGGACAAGTCTGGGTAACAGTTTTCCAGTTGATGACCCCTGCTCTATTTTTGGACCTGTCTGACTCATCCTGTCAGACGCCAACGCATCTATACATCCTGGTCTGTTGGCGTTGTGGTGACTGGGGATGGTACCACTTTACCATGAAGACGGTCCTGGCCTTGGCACAGGCAGATAGCAGTTCTTTGAGGACACGTGACTGCTGTTGCTCAATAGTACAGGACTGGAAATTCCTACAGTTTTCTACCTGAGCCTCCAATAACGAACTGGACCCCATAATAAGTTAAACACATCTGTTATATTAAACTCCCAGGTACGCACAGTAACACACAGTACGATGCAAAACAATTACTATCCGTTATCAACCAAATGAGGATGGTTCCCTGCTGAGTCTGGTTCCTCTCAAGGTTTTTTACCTATTGTCATCTCAGGAAATTTTTCCTTGCGAACATCACCATCACCTTGCTCATCAAGGTCTGATCATTTTGATTCATCCACATTTTCTCACATTTCATCCACATTTCCATATATATATTTTTTTATTCTGTGAAAGCTGCTTTGTAACAATGACCATTGTCAAAAGCGCTATAAAATAAAATGGAATTGAATTGAATTGCTCTAGAGCATGGACATGCAAGCATACTGAGGCCAGAATTCATTTTTCTCTTTAGAGAATGCGTTCAGTATATGCAACCCTGGACCAACGATGGTCATGTCCTGAGGGGCCATCAGTCAGATCAAGGTTTAATTTCAAGCTTCAGAGCGCCTTCATCTGGCGTGTGGTGTGATGATTGTAGAAACGGAGTTTAAATCAACAGTAACTGATTCTGCAAAGCACATAATCAGTATATATTTAGTATTCACATTTAATGCACAGGTATTAATTAGCACATGTTCCAGATGAGAACGCTCATCATGAACTTTTAATTGCAATTTTAATTAAAACCGAGTTGATTTGATGATTTGCAAAAAAAAAAAAAAAAAAAACATGGTACAGCAAAATCTGCTTGATCTAATCTGTTAGGATCCATACCTTTCCTTAAAAGAAATAAATGCTATTTACTGCTATATTTTAAATGGAGAACATATGGGAACTGGTAGAACAGTCCAGAAATTTTCCCAGGCAAAAGATGCATTATGGTACACAATTCAACCTCGTAAATTCTCAAGAAGCCATGGTCAGGCCACCAACTCCAGTGCATCTGCTGGGATGGTTATTCCTTAATTTCCAGCATGGGAAAGTATACAAGTCCTCTCATCTCATGCATTTTACCTCCTCAGAGCTAACACTTCAAAATTTACCTGACTCCCCAACTACTAAGGATAAGTTCTTCATATCTCTCCTAGGTTTTCACTTTTATTATTAATAAAATGTTTCACCCATCAACCCATGTACAGTATGTCAAGGCAAAAGTCTTGACTCGACCCACATTGCTTCATAAATTTGCTTCCAAAGAACCAGCATTTCTTGTTTTTTAACCTTGTCTTGAGGAACAGTTCTCCAGACTTCCTGAAGGACATATTTGGCTCTCATTTTTGGCTCTCATTTTTAAGTCCAGTTCCTGTACTTGTTTTAGAGGAACTCTTTTGTTTGATATGCCACACAGTGACCTATGAATCATTCAAGCACAAAGAAATATCCAACTTAAGGCATGAACTACAGAGAAAGAAGTGCAGTTGATGACAGATGATCATGCTGGTGATTAGTATACTGGTGATGCTGAACGCTGAGTGGCTGTAACAGACGAGAGGGGGAAATGAGGTTGCTGCTGAGCAGTGTTGGGTGTAACGATTGCTAGGATTACTTTTTTGATGTAGCGAGTAATCTAACGCTTTAGGTACGGTGGCCAAGAAGTGCAAACCAAAATAACAAACCCGAAAACAAAATAACAAAATTTAAAAACAAAATAAAAAAAATGAAAACAAAACAACAAAACTGATATGTAATCTTTCAGTATTTTAAGATTACATATTACTTTGGTCAACTAAGTTGTGTTAAATGTGCTTTAAAAAAAACATTCTGACTTCACTTGATAGTACTGCTTGTATGTCTTGAGTGACAGATCCAATCAGCGATACAAATTTAATTCGCAAACTACACCTACCTTTTCCGGTTTGACTAAATTGTCGTTGTGTTTTCTCATTTGGTATTTTGTATCTGGATATGTCGTTGTGTTTTCTGTGTTGTTATTTTGTTTTCTGTGCTATTATTTTGTTTTCGGTTTCGTTTAGGTTTTTTTTGCACTTCTCGGCCACCGTAGTTAGGTCCGCCATTTAAGTACTCAGTTATTTGGTTACATTTTCAAAAATGTAATCCGTTATTCAGACAATTTATGCAATCCGTGAGCCAGACAGCAGTCATTCCCAATCCGTTATTTTGTGTGTGAGTGTGTGTGAGTGTGTGCATGTATGAAAGTTGTCCTATAAGCCCCGCCTCTGATAACCCGCCCCCCTCTGTTATTCCTGCTGTTATACCCCTATCTCACTTATGCGGTTTGACTATGCGAGGACCCACGCGCGGAAAGATGGAAACCTAATCAAAGCGCCAAAACTCGCAGTGAATCATGATGAACTGCACTGTACTTACGGCCACCTTGCGAAACCGCGTAGGTGAGATAGGGGTATTAGTAGTTAACAGATAATGGGCCAAACTTCGCTGAGTGTTGATGGTAGAATAATTATAAAGGTCTTGACTAAAACAACATGCATGAGGAATCACAAAGGAGTTTTAATTTTCTGCAATGTAAAAGTACTTTAACTAGTTACTTTTATCAGAAAGTAACGCTGTAATGTAACTGATTACTTTTTAATGACAGTAATTTTGTAACGTAATCAGTAAAAAAAAAAAGTAACATCCCCCAACACTGCTGCTGAGCTTATCACAAACACATATTTTACGTGACAACCTCAGCAGCAACGTGTTTATGTGACATCATCAGCAGCAACCTCATTTTCCCTCTTGTCTGTTTCAGCCTCTCAGCATTCAGCATCATCATCATCATCATATTATATATATATATATATATATAAGACGCATCATGGAAGTATCTTAAATATTGTCTTTGAATTATATATTTTTGCCACCATTCACTACTGGGAAAAAAAAATGTCAGAATGAAAAAAATGTGATCTCAGTGGCATGATTGCTTTCAGAGGAGTTTCAGTAATGGCGGAAACGCCCTGTTGACATGAGAGGTAAATGACTTCATGCCTAGGCTGGTTCAGAGCTGCCAGTGACTCAATCACTCTTTATAACTGGGGTAAACAGAAAAGCATCTCAGATTGCACAATATTTCACACTTTGAGGTGGATGAACTACAACAGCAGTAGACCACACCAGGTTACACTCCTGTCAAACATGAACTGGAATCTGGGGATAGGGTGTACACAAACTGTTCAGTTCTTATTTCTTAGATAATTGCATGAATGTTAAGGTACTTGTGTGTTATGTATGTATTAAATTGGAACTCTGTATTAAACACAGCCTGGATGATAAAAACCTGTCATTAGTGAATAAGTGCTGAATAAGACGTGTGTGTGTGTGTGTGTGTGTGTGTGTGTGTGTATTACCTTGTTAACATGAATTGCCATGTTGTGCATTCGCTTGGGAGTGGATTGTGTGTTGTGCGAGGATAAAGGAGTTAAAGCTTTGCACATCTGCGTCCATACTGTCTGAATGGCCTTGCAGTTTGTTGGGGGACAGATAGCAAAGGATGAAATGAGTATTTGATTCAGCCGCCCCCCTGCCCTCCCTGTGTATCTCGGGATGGTGGGAAAGTTGAAATCTGCTGCTATTTTCTATCATTTATCAGACTGCTTATCGCCTGGCTCTTGTCTGCATGCCTAGCTTCTACAGCAGGGTCTTAGCTCAGGCTGCCTGATTCAACTACCCACAACTACATATTCAGTTAAAACAAATTGACACTAGTGCAGTTAGGACAAGGAGGAATTAGATCATGTAGATCATGCTAATTTATGGACTGACTTTACTTTGGTCAGTTATAGTTCAACTGACCAATAGTATCATTTATTTTTTGGACATATTTAGCATTTGGTCTACAGAGAAGGCGGAACAACAGCTGCCACCAGCTGCATCTAACTGACTCCTAATGAGCATCACATTAAACCAACAGCGTGGGGTTACTGAGAGGTCACAACCTTTTCAGATGCTCGCTCCCTCATTAGTCCACTCAGATTCATGAATTTCTGTTTTACTGATTTCTTTTTTTTTTTCACAAGCCCTCAGGAAAAGACTAGGAAAGATAGAAAAAAAATATGAAAATCCCGCACCCCTTTCCCAAAATATATTCATGCCATCAAATGCAGCAAGACTTCATGCCACCTCTCATATCACAGTGTACCGCTGAAGGAGCTCTCAGAGACATTGTTGCATCTGTTATCAAACCGCCGACTTGACAGATATGAAATGTCCTTGGATAAGCCCGAGGCAACGTTCACACGCATTCTTTTATACTGCATTGCTAACTTCATACATTACAGGAGCAGCGTCTAACGGAGTAACGAGTATCGAGAAATTAATATCCCGCGTCCAACAAATGTCAAATCAGTTCTGGTATGTGAGACATATTTCCCACCCAAATTTTTTTTTCAGATTTCAATAGTTTAGATTTCACACGATGGTTTTTAGTCACCTAATTTAATTATACTGAATGTGGGGTTTTGTGCACATTATACTTGATTCGTTAAAAAAAATCATAATTATCGAATTATATACTTAATCAGTTTTATGAATAAATATATAAAAGTATATATTATACACAAACTAATAATTTCTAATGTTAACTGTTATACCCTACAGTCATATAGAAAATAGAAAAAAATAAACAAATTAAAAAAAAGCTCTCAGGTAAAGATGTCCGATTACAGGCATATATATAAAAATCTGACGTTTTTATGCTTATGAAAAATTAACCCTGCCGCCTGACTTCCTGCACTTTAAAACAGTCACTATGTTGAATTGCCGTTGTTTATAAAACGTCAACATACAATATAGCGCTACATGTTCCTGTTCTGTAGCAATAAACCTTAATAGGTAAATTTAAATGCAATGGAATCATTTCCATTTTAAAGGAAGTTGACAGACATAAGCTATAGATACTGTATATACGTGTGCGTTTGTGAGAGTGTGCGTTTTTGCAGCAAAGTTACACATAGTTCAGTTTGAGTGAGGTGGAGTGAGCAGGGTCAGCGAAGCAACAAGGCCTGAAACTCTTAAGGGAGGATCTCCTGCACCTCTTCCCTCTGAGTGATACTGGGAGGATGCTGGAAGGGAGGAAAAAGATTGGGCTGGTATGCAGAGGACAAGACTCTCATCCTTTTCTGTCTCTGTGATCTAACCGTGAAAAGGAGATTCATGTCCCTCCTTCTTTCCAGGTGCTTCCCCTTTCTCCTCATCTCACTGCTGCCCAATGCACAGCGACACCAACCCCCCACACCCCCCACACCCATCTACACACAGCTTCAGGATTCTCCACTTTCCAGTCATCAGCCCCAGACTTTAATTGTCTACAGAAAATCCACCCTCCTCCTTCTCACACCATCTACTCGCGCACACACACACACATACATACACATACACACACACACACACATACATACATACACACACACACAATCACACACACATACACATACACACATACACACACACACATACACACATACACACATACACACACATACACACACATACACACACATACACACACATACACACACATACACACACATA
>JAQMYJ010000038.1:14523761-14572810 GCA_030014305.1 Clarias laeviceps
ACTCTCACACACACACACACTCTCACACACACACACACACTCTCACACACACACACACTCTCACTCACACACTCTCACTCACACACTCTCACTCACACACTCTCACACAGACCTGTCAACAATAAATCAATTATGATTGTGGTTTGTTTATATTTTATATCACTGCCTATTAAATCCTCTAAATCTTCTGATCTTTAAAGCTTTTAATACGAATATTTACATATTTAAAAAAAAAATTATATGAAAGACCTCTTCATAGTCCTATCATGCAAGGCTAAATATGTCACTGTACACAATCAAACAGGTGATGTAACTACAGGAACAAGGAGCTTTTGCACTGCAGCAGGCCAGTCACAGATACTGTAGTCAATTATGTTTAATTAAATGAGAAAGGATCAGAATTAACCTTGTTGGCTCAACAATGCATCTGCACAATTAAAATGCACCTGCTTACATTTTGCTCAATAACGTTGCATTTTGTTTTATTTAAAGACATCCTGTGGAGTTGCGTATTGCAGCGGAGACCCTTGACGTTCCAGGATTCGGGAAGCCCTGGCCTGTTTCCAAATTCCACACTCTCTCACACACAGATAGTTTATATATATATATATATATATATATATATATATATACAATTATTTATTAAAAACAAAATATTTTTGGTAAACAGCAGACCCACGTCTTGTATTATATCTGAAACATCAGAAGTTTTGTTATTTAGCCTTTGACACATGTAAAATCTGTCTCCACTGCTTTAAAAAACATCCTCATTCTCGACCACAGTGAGCTGGTAAAACGGGGATGTGTGCAACTGAGGGGGAAAAAACAAATGTATCTGTGCAAATGTCCTTAACAAATGTACCTGCATTTTATCTTTTTTTAACGTAAATATGACAAAGAACTTGGTTGTGTATACTGAACTGTGCAAAAATATTCATACATTTCTTCATATTAAATTTAATTAAATGATGTAAATTATATTAAATAAATGGGAACAGAGTGTCTAAATATTCCCTTTAAAAAATGGTTATGTAACAACCTCAGCAGCAACCTCATTTCCCCTCTTGTCTGTTTCAACCAATCACCATTTAGCATCACCAGTATACTAATCACTAGCCTGATCAACTGTCATCATCTGCACCTGTTTCTCACCAGTTCATGCCTCAAGTTAGATAGTTTTTTATGCTTTAATGATTCATGGGTCCCTTGCACCTCCAGGGTCCAGGTTCGATTCCCGGCCAGGCTCGATTCCCGTCTCTGTGTGCATGGAGTTTGCATGTTCTCCCTGTGCTTGGTGGGTTTCCTCCGGATACTCCGGTTTCCTCCCACAGTCCAAAGATATGCAGTTTAGGCTAATTGGCGTTCCCAAATTGCCCGTAGTGTGTGACTGAGTGTGTGAGCATGCGAGTGTGTGTGTGTCCTGCGATGGATTGGCACCCTGTCCAGGATGTTCCCCGCCTCGTGCCCGAAGCCTCCTGGGATAGGCTCCAGGCCCCCGCGACCCTGAACGCAGGATAAAGCTGTATAGAAGATGAGTGAATGAGTGAGTAAGATTCATGGGTCACTGTGTGACTTAACAAAATTAATACTCTGAAAGGTCTGAAAGGACAGGACTGAAAATGAGAGCCAAAAAAGTTCTTCAGGAAGCTTGGAAAACTATTCCTCCAGACTACATTAAAATACAAGAAAGTCTGGCTCTTTGGAAGGAAAATATCAAGAAATGAGGGGGGCTTGAGACTTTTGCACAGTATAGTAGAGTATAATATAGAGATGTAAGAAAATTCTATTGTAAACATATTCTAACTGTGTGTTTTCGTTAACAGTTAAACAGAAACCATAAACAGTTTTAAGCCCACTAAGTGAATTACGATAATTTGTTATTGCAAATGTACAGTTTGTGTTAGAAGAAAAAGATAATTAGCAGATATCAATCTGCTAATATGGCAGGATCATACTACATCCTTGTACAAAAATAAAATGTCATGATGATATTATAAACTTTGATAAAAGGTTTTATTATCATAATAACCACCATAAACCTTTAATACGCAAAAATCTTACAGCTACATCACCTGAAATCAAATCAGTGGAAGCTCAGCAGGATTATTTGATTTTGTTCTGTACTTTTCTTTTTTTCTCTCTCTCTCTTCTCAATGTATTTTTTTTTCTCTTTTGTATTAGTATTATAATAGGACACTTAAAGGAGTTTTTTTTCCTGGACACAAATAGGGAAAAAAATTGCCCAAAGAACGCAATGTACAAGAGAAAAAGTCAGCAGGGGAAAAGGGAAAAACAGGAGAGGTTAGGGATAGGAATAAACATACGAACAGCAGTTGAAATGTTATCTATCACTCATGTCACATGAGCTTGAAAAAAAAAAGAAAGAAAGAAAAAAAAAATAAAAAAAAAGAGATGGAGCGAGTGTGGCAGCGATAAGTGTCGAGCATGGAGAGAGGGGATGTAGGGCAGATAGAGAGGGCTTGTTAAATATAACCCACTGCGTGGCTGGCAGCGGGAAAGAAAGGGGGTATTTTCAAGAGGCAGGGCATCAGCAGAGCCCCTAGTACTCTGATAACATGCATGTTCATAGACAGAGACAGACAGAGAGAGAAAGAGAAGGGGAAGAAAAAGCGGGCGAGTGAGCGAGCGAGGGGAGAAGAAGAAGAAGGAACGCGGCCAAGCAAAGATGCATGTGGAGATGCCGCTTACGGAAGGAAGTATCACCAACACTCGAACGCAAAAGTCACTATGGGATTTCTGATGGGAAAAATGTGTTCTTTTCAGATGTGGAGCAGATAGAACGAGCACAGCCAAATGTCAAAGATGATAAATGGAGGAGCTCAAGGAAACACAAGCGCGCTTAAGATCCACAAACAAACACATGGCTATTTACACACACACACAAAACTGATAATCCATTTCTAATTCTAAAAAATAAAAAATAAATGTAAAAATAAATTTACTATTTCTGTACTTTTTTTTTTCCATTTTGTGTGCCAATGCACGTACACAAACACCTACCATTAATTAGCGGCGTTATCTACATAGCCCCAGTAAATCTAATTACCACCGGTTTGTCATTACCATGAATAAAGGTGAGGAAGCATTAATGAGAACTCATTGTACAATACCAGTTAGTGAACTAGAGGAAGGATTCGCTTCTGTCTAAGGTCAATGGTTGGGCTTAATGAGTTCACCCGCATCATGATTTCACAGTGTTACAACTGCTGTATATAAAACTAGACTTCTGTTCAGATATTCACACTATTCTGCTAGTTATTCTTCTATTTTTAATTATACTAATACATTAAACTGTTAGTTATGCATCACGAAAAAATTTTTTTTACTATTTATTATACATAAGCATGATCCAAATGAAGGATTTACTTTAGCGTGTAATTCTTAATGTAACTATAATTCTGGGAATATCTGTGATGGTGTTAAGGCCCATCTTGTCTGAAGATCTGTGTGGCAGGGTGAAGAGTGTGTGTGTGTGTGTGTGTGTGTGTGTGTGTGTGTGTGTGTGTGTGTGTGTGCGTGTGCGTGTGCGTGCGTGTATGACTGGAGATAATTTTAATATCGGGGCCGGTGTGGATTGCTGATAGTGTTTTAAGGCAGGGCCCAGTGGACTTAGAGCTGGTAGTACCTATCTGTAATTAGTAACCATTCGGTATTGCTGATAAGATAAACTCACCCTGACCTTTTCCATTTGGTCGTCATGGTAACAGGCCCTCTCCCCCCTCCTTGATATTATTTTAGTGATTAAATAGCAAATAACAGGGAGATGTGAGAAACTGATAGGGATGATTAATAATGGGGTTTGGTTGATGTGAATGTGTGTATGCACAAGCGTGCGTGTGTGTGTGTGTGTGTGTGTGTGTGTGTGTGTGTGTGTGTAAGCGAACAAGCGGGAGGAGGGGCCCCTTAGTGTCAGCGAGGGGAGGTGTGAATAGACTTGGCTTGGCTTTTTGCAGTGAATAATGGAAATTTAAGATGAGCTAAAAGGAAATAAAAGCAGGGGGGGTTGAGAGCGATAGATGTCTCGCTTCTTTCCTTCTTTTTCCCTGAGACGCACTTTTAAAGGAAAGAGAATATTAACGATATCCTGCTATCCTTCTGCTAGCCCTTTGCCCACAATCATGCGTTCTCATCATTTACCTTAAGGACTTATCGCTGTGGTTATTAATGATAAAGCCCCATTTTAAAGAGAAGGAAAACGCGTGCAGAATGACAATACTAAACTTATTGTGGAAGTACTAAATAATAATAAAAACACAGAAGGGGAAGTTTATGAAGGCTGATGGACTATATGAATGAAAGCCAAACCTTGTGTAAAACAGTTGTGCTTAGGAAATGAGTTGCTCATGAGTCCATTTCATTTTGAGACACTAACTGCACGCTGTAAGCAAAATCTCAGAAACACACTTCCACCACTTTTACATTTCCTTTAAAATAAACCGCTTTAATGTAAAACTATATTCAGAAGGGTGATATGATATGACGACAGAATATCAGTATATATTAAGTGTACACAATACACTTTTTTGAGACATTGTGTTAATTAAAATTAATACTGTTTTTATTATTTAATTTATTACAAAATAACTGGAAGGTTTTTGCAGAATTGTATTTCTTGTATTATATATACATATATTTTTTAATAATTTGAAATATTTGTAATAAAAAAAAAATGAATTACTTTTTTATCCATTAAAATATGTCAAACTGATTTTTTTCAAAGAAAAACTAATGTAATATTTAAATATAAAATTAAGGATGGGAATCACCAGTCACCACCCAATACGTTATCATCACGATACCACAATGTTATGAACATCACAATTCGATATCAAAATGACTTCAAATACATTTTTACTGAGCAGCACACATCCCTGTCACCCGCCATGATTATTATTTCTAAACAAACATGACAGATAATTCACTCCTGATGAAAATATGCGAATAGCTTATAGTGTACCACCTGTAGGATTATAAAGAAACAGTGACATTTTTACCTTTCAAATGCCACAGCTCCTATTGTGAGCACACATGGCTTCTAACACGTATTTCGAGACTAACATGGTGTTTTGAGACTGGTGTAAGCATGTGTAATGTGTGGGTATGAGACTTTGATGACTAGGATGACTTTTGACAATGTAACGTCATAAAAAATCGTCCAACGTGGCTGATCAAGCTGAAATACAGCCAATTGCAGTCACTGTATGATTGACTATATATAAACTATTGTATGAAATGTAATAAATAATTTTAAAAAGCATTTTTGGAGTGAATGTGGCGATACATGAATCACACAAAGCAATCACGGTTCGTGCTAATAAACCTACTGTATTGCTAGCAAACCTATAGATCATGATACACTTGTTTCCAGGAGGCCTCTGTGAGGAACCTCTTGGAGGGAATTTGCATAAAAAGGAAACAGCAGAAAGGCATGCAAACGGTGCCCAGTTGACTGAAAGGTCAGTGTGGGCAAAGAAACACCGAATCAAACAGCATGCACTTCCAGGGCAGCCTGATCTCCAGTTCACTAGTGGCACACTAACTCTAGATTTACTAACGTGATCATCGCAAACGTGATAGACAGATTTCTACCCATATATCGTGCATGCAAATATATCAAGAATTGCTGCTAATACTAATTATGTTATTAAAAGCATATCAAACACGACAAGGAATGCATTCCTTTCCTCAAATGGTTTCCATCAGGCGCTTATCTGGTGAACTGTGAGTCTCTGACAGCGTTCTCCTGACTGTAACCGTCGGCCAATCAAAGCTGTGGAATGCTGCTGCCATGAAGCTTTCGGACAATCTGATGAAGGTTAGCCGTCCCGAGATATTTCTGAGATAGGCCCTTCCACCATATCTGTGCAAAGAAATTCCTCGCCTTCTCTGAGAAGATAATAGATCCTGTACATCTGCGAGTCATTTTAAATTTGTCCGTGACGGACCTACACACAAACCCTAATAAAGATAATCACTCACACGGACAATTACCTTTTTCTGCACACTCTCAAACAAAAATCTATAGCCTGCAGATATGTTAGAATGCCGCGACAAACACTCTTTCCAGTGTCACATGACACACACACACACACACACACAATAAGTTCATACTGTTGCCTGAGTAAGCAAATTAGCCACAGTCATGGCTGAGTAGGCAATAAGGCGACAGAAAAAAAAGATGATAATCTTTTATCGCTCAACCCAAATGGTTTTTATAGTCTGTATCACTTCTCTGACAGTTCCACTTTTTTTCTTTTTCATTATTTATTTATCTATCTAGTTTTGTGTGAATTCAGCTAAAATACTTCTCAAGAGCTTAATGGTGTTATCGAGCGTTGAGATCTGCTGCCATGTGCTGCCTGCCGCTTCAATTCGAGATATTCACAGCGCTGGTCCTAAAGAACCTCAGCACTATCAAATGTTTAACGAGACCGACACGGCCAATTATTGACAAATTATTCGATTTAGAATGGCTTGGCCTTCTTGATGAGCTCGTGGTGCCCCCCTCCATCCCCTCAGCCTGGAGACTGCTGTCTATCAGATCCTATTAAATGTTCCACACTTCCATTAAAAAGAAAAAAAAAAAAAAAAAAAAAAAACACATCCTGGGCCTTGTGCTATATTTAACTTTGCTTTTTACATTCAAGAAGCAAAAGATCATTATTTAGAGGCTTTAACAGTTATACAATATCGTTCTCTATCTTTCTTTGTACTCTGAGATCGAACTGTGTGTAAATGATAATAAATGTTTAATTTTTTAAATGACATCACACTGAAGTGTCGCATTAAATTAATGCAAATTGATCTTTCATATTACACGGAAATCAGCAGAAAACAGCTATTAGTCTAAATTGTGGACTCAGCACGTATTATGTGACAAGGGATTGATGCTTTATCACTATTGGCACTCTGCACTTTTCAGAACAACTCTTATCAAATACATCGTCATCAGGGACTTTGAGGCATGACACAAGGCCTAACAGATTCGAGCGGCTGATAGGAAGCCATGCTACTTGGACAAAGTGGAATGCACAAGACAGATGAAGGAGCATGATACACATGCCAAAGTTAAAAGCCAGGATTTGCATAACTTAAACGGTTCCTGAACTGTGGCTACACAGAGTGTGAAGCTGAGGATGTGTAAAAGAGCAGGGTCCTGACCTTACGCTTGGTGGCCTGTAACAGTACAGGCTCTTTTCCCGCACTGGTTTGTTGTGTGCGTGCACTTGAGTCAGTGTGTGTGTGTGTGTGTGTGTGTGTGTGTGTGTGTGTGTGTGTGTGTGTGAGTGTGTGTGTGAGTGTGTGTGTGAGTGTGTGTGTGAGTGTGTGTGTGTGTGTGCGGCCCCCTCCCTCTGAAGGGCCTGCCGAGTCCACATCCTCTCTAACGAGGGTGCAGTTTCTTAACATTCATCATCGCTGAACTCTGAAACTTTATCAGCTGCGGAGCACGGCGCCATGGCCCCGGCCCGGCTCGCTCTGGCTCTCAGATAGGGCCGATAACACACTGATAGATTACAGCAGATTGTTTTACTTCAGGGGACACTGCTGCCTCTAATACTAATACTCAGACAAGGCTCACCGCAGATAGAGGGAGGGGACGAGAGGCACAGAGTACAAAGAGGAAAGGGCAAAAGGAGCCAAGAGTGTGTGCAAGTGCGTGTGTGCGTGTGTGTGCGTGTGTGTGCGTGTGCGTGTGGGTATGTAAAGGATATTCAGAGGAGATTCTTATCATAATGGGCGCTAGTAGTCTGACCGGTTTAATATGACAGTTTTCCCAGCAATTATATAAATATTTCTTTAGTCCACCATCTGACTTAATAATATGACGGAACCTCATACAAGCACATAATGCTTTGGGGTTGAGCTAATAAATCTCACCACAAAAAAAAAAAAAAGACTCTCCTAAATTAAGAATGGGCATATTTGGGATATTTAATCTTGATCCAAACAGGGAAACTGAAAGCAGAGTATTATAAATTCAAATGAGATAGAGAGAGGCACAAAAGTGAAATTATGAACACGCTGGATGAATGTGCGCCTGCGATCTAATGAATACTCCATTACATACGGCACGTTTACAATGTACGTACATTAATTTCATACTAACAGTGGGCTTTCTCTGAATTAAATGAGATAACACGAGAAACCCGGGAACATAATGAAGATATTGTGGCTGCTTTCGTGTGTGTTGCATAAACTCGCATACACGCGCTCCGAGAGTCCAAGGCCCAAAGAGCAGATGAAACCTGAGGCTGGTGTTGGCCGAAGGGACGGAGTGGCAGCTGAAAACAGGGTCAAGTGTGAAACACGAGGCCTCTGTACACAGGCCACTGACCGGCCCAACAACACACAGAGAGTGCCAAGAACACACACAGGGTGGATTAAACGAAGGGAAAGTAAAGAAAATTCTCTGATTGTTCCAAAAAAAATAATTTTAAGCATTATTTTGTATACATTACTACAGTATCCGGTTTAAATATCAGTCATGTAGGGACTTCGACAACCTCTTGCTCTTACCTCAAATAAAATACCAGGATGCAAACAAAGCTATAAATCGTATTTCATGATAGACTGACAATTTGATTCGATATTAATTTTGTGCATTGTGGTTTTGTAACCAATTCAACACTGTTTGTTTGTTTAAAGCAGCAGTATCTCATACAGTTTTACGAAGTATTAAAATCTACTAAAAGTATCCAATAAGCATTAAAAAAAAAAAAATCCTCCCAATCTTTTTGCTCCACACTGCAGTCAAGTAAGTGGTCATAAACTCTAAAGAAAAAGCTCACAAAGTGAGGAAGACGAAAATATTTAGTATTTCCTCCAAAAGCTGTGATATATATTTTTAAGAGAATTCATCAATTTTAGACCATTAACTATTAGTGATTCGAAAAAGTCAAATTGACTAACAAAAGATTGATTAAATTGCAGATTTGATTAAAATCACTCAGATCTGAGTGGAGAGCGATAGAGTTCAGGAAAGATTATAAAATAGAAAGATTATAAATTATTATAGCGAAGAATATGTGTAAAGATCAGGCAGCATCATTTAGCTACATGGTGTATTGAAAATGTAAGTAAAAGTGTACTATACAGTTCCAGTCCACTAATTTGATTGGTTGAGCAGTGGTTTCAAGTCTGCCTACATTTCCTGTAACCGCAACGTGATGTTTCGCTGTGTGTATCACTCTGCTTCTCTTGCTGTGTAAAATCACACTTATTAAGCGAAACCCTTACTACAGTAGAGTAAAACTTTTGAATTTAAATATGAAAGCTCGACAGATGAAAATGAAAAAAAAAGAAAAAAAGAAAAGTGTAAAAGTGTGCTATAAAGCATAATTTAAAGTGTAGGATTAATCTTGTGGATCAATTTCCTCTAGCGGAGCAAAAATAAGCCATATTGATTCCATAATATTACTCATCAATCAATCATCTAATCAATATTCATATCTGGTTTATAGAACTGATGTACGAGTAACATAGCGCGCAGAATTCTGTACTGTAAATACTGTATTGCATATCTGAGGCAAAAAACAGTGATGCGAATATTCAGTGTAACTGCACTAGGGTTTGCGCAATATTGTCCAGTTAAAGGCGAGTTGTGTAGACCTCTTTAAAAGTGTTAAATCATGAATAAAATCACACACAAACAATGCAAGTACTAATAGACAACAAACATACTATACCACATCATACAAAGTATGATCCATTGTCACACCTGCTCCTTTTCTCTTCCTCTAATTTTTTTTGCTTTTTATCAAACTTTCAGGAATTCCAACGTCCTGGAGGAAGGAAAGAAAAAAAAAAAAAAAACGCTGCTGTCGGCAGCAACCGAAGCCTATCAACCTAGCAACACATGCCTGTCCACTGCGTTTTGGGGCTCTTTATTTGTCAGATTGAAGCTGGGTTTATCTGATTCCAGCAGCTAGGGACCAGTGTGTGTTTGTGTGCGTCTGTATGTGTCACAAGGGGAAGGGTGGAAATAATAAAAAATAAAAAATAAAATAAAGCTTATCTGCCACAAGAGATTGTGGGCGAGAAAGGGTTAACGCTGTTCCAATCATTCAACCTCTAACAGAGAGAGAGAGAGAGAGGGAGAGAGAGAGAGAAGGAAAAAAAAGCTGCACGTGGATTTCACCCTGCCGCACTCAGCCCTAAAAATAAAGCCTAGCGAACAATTGCCGCAGAAAGACCAAGCCGCTCCATATATTCTCCTTAATTTTCACGTCAACATTTTATCAGCGGGTCCCATGAATAATCCGTTCAGTAATTTCTTTCTTTCTCCCTTTTTGTTCCTGGCATTTTGGTGGAGCGAGATAAGGAGTAAAAAACAACAGAAGGGCTAGGAGAGTGAAAAAGAGATAGATAACATTGATATCAACTCCTACACAACACAGTCATTCTCTTATCTAGGCTTTTTATCATGCTTTCAGTTTTTTTTTTTTTTTTTCGCCTCCACTCCCTGTTCTTTGTGGCCTAACTGAAAAAGGTCTACTGCCCTTTAAAATAAAGTCAAGGTTTTGGTCTGAAATTTGCCTCAGGCACGTTAATGTGAATAATTCAGAGGGGTTTAGGTAAATGTGGTTTGCGATTCTAATGGGGAGAAATGGAGGGATAAAACAAAAAAACAAACAGAATGTACAAACAGAAAATACACACAGACACGCACTTTCCCACAGAACGAAAAACCTTGTATCAAATGAGAAAGAATTTACAGGGGGGAAAAAAAACAAGGAATTTATGCACAAACTTATCTTTTCTGTCTCACACTCATATGGCCCCAGAGAGAGAAAAAAGGTGCTCTCTAATCTATCAAGGTCAGTTACACTGCCCTGAACAAATAGCGCGTTGTTCCAGCAGGCAGCTCTCTATGTAAGCAGAGAAGTGACACGCAGTCAGACAGACAGGCAGATAGACAGACAGATAGACAGTCAAGCCATAAAACTGACAGAGACACGGAATTTCTGTTATAGGTTAGTCACGGTGAGCCGAAAGGTGGGTGCCAAAGTTACAGGGTTATGCTGTTGTTTTTTTTTATATATTTTTTTTCCCTAGTTCAGGATACGAGGAAATGACAGATAGCACACGATACAGCAAGAGCTACTAAAGGAAGCCCCTGATAGCGCTGCTGACATCAGCGCAGTGATCCAGGAAGGTGAAGCACGGAGGGGAAAATCTCCACTGAAGGAAGTTTATGCGTAAAGGAAAGAGAAATAGATGGCACAGAGAGAAAGACGTACAGAAAGTAAGACAGACGGCAGGCTTTACCGTAAAAGCAACAGTTTCATCAGTTGAGATCATTGCGGTATCTTAGCGGAGCGATCAGTGATAAAAAGAGCACCCTGGAAAAGTGTAACTGTATATGGGAGGTCATCAGTGCTCCGATAGGGCCGACCATGTGCTGTTCTGTTTCCTTCGAGTGCTGTGGGAACCCAAACGTTAGTGTCTCTGCTTCAATGTAGTCATCGCTGCGTTAGAAAAAATTCAATCTGGGTGAAATTGGAATCAACAAGGATCAAGATGATGAGCGTCAGGATGAGACTCTGGCATTCGCTGGGAAAGGGGGGGGGGAAGGTGAGGGTGTGTGTGTGTGTGTGTGTCTGTGTTTTTGGCGGGGGTTGTTTATGCACAAACATGTTTATGCAGATAAAGTGATAGCACTTTGTTGTGTATTAGACGACATGATTCCAAATGTAATAGTCCCCGAGAGGCAATCGAATAGAGTCGTTCTTCCCTGACTCACCTCAAGCGCTTGCACAGATCGCACAAACTTTCTTATTAATGGGCCCGTATCCCGTTCTCACTCAAATTCCCTCGCTCGCTATCTCCTTTACCCGCCATTCCCTCTCAAATAAACCTACAAAGAAAGAGAAATTAACAGAGGAGAGATTCCCCCCCCCTCCCTGTCCCCCCCTCGCCTTTTCTCCCGCCCTTTCTCGATAGCGGAACAGGGAGTAGAGGAGGGGATAGAGACAGAAAGAGAAAGAGAGGGAGGGAAAGAAAGTGAGAGAGAGAGACAGAGAGAGAGAAAAAAAACATAATTTATCTATGTATTATCAAAAAAGGCAGACACTTTAATCAGTCAGCTATGAAGTCAGTATTTCCATTCTTATCTGTCGCAGGAGTGGAAATGGAGAGCAGATAGTGCGCTGGGAGCCCATCGGTGGGCAGGAATGATAATGGGGGAGAGAGGGCTGGCTATTGGACCGCTGTGTCAGCTCTATCTGCACCCATTATCAAGAGCCTTATCGGCGCTGCCATCAGCCAAGCTGTAATGGGGCCAGTTCAACTTTCCACATTATCATACGCCAAGACCTGCTTCAGTGAGGCTAGAGGTCTGACTGGAGACAGAGGGATCGAGGGTGGAGAGGGAAAGAAGTGGGACAGAGATACGCAAAGCAAGGGGTCGGCACAGAGGTGATCGGGAGCGTAAGAGAGGAATGGGGGAGAAAGAGAGTGATATAGTCTGAGATAGAAAGGCAGGGCACCAGAGCAACGGAAAGAAAAAAAAGAGAGAGATCGAGAGTAGAGAAGGGCACTGAGGAACAGATGAAGGCAAGGAGGATGGGAGTCAGGCGTATAGCATGAAAGTTAGAAGAATCCATTGTTCCCTAGTGAAACTGCAACAACATGCAACTGGGCAAGAGATCAAGGGGGTCAAAAAGGCCAAAGTCTACAACAAATAAAACCACAGCCATCAATATTCCAAGAGTTATCGAGAGTGATAATCTAATCATTAGCATCTTTAATCTGCACACGCTCATTCTTTTTTTTTCTGATTTAATCTTTTAATAGATAAGAAAATAACAGGTGACCTTTGGTCATCTGTAATATTTGACTTATAGGTAAAACCTGAAGTAGGCCAACAAGTGTTATACAATACAGTACTGTATTTATAGATATGTTTTACAGAAAAGTTAAATATTCAAATGCTGTAGATTACTTAAAAGATTGTAAAGTAGTGAAAAGCGTCTCGGTTCATGTGTATGTGTGTGTAGTGATGTTATAAGCAGGCTGGAACTTAAATTATAGGTCATCTTGATTTTCTATGAACATTCTTTGTATGTGGGTTGAGAATTCGCTCTCTGGGCATGATGTGTGCATGGGAAACATTTTATAATACAGATACTATCAGTGCTGGCAATATACGAATTCTGAATATGCCTGTAATTAATATATTTTTTTAACTTTCCCATTCTTCATTTGCAATGAGGTATTGTGTTTTCCCATCAGTAACTCGTTATATACAGTAAAGCTAATTAGTGACTTATAACCACAATCATCCATACTGCATACATTTTTAGAAATCAATGTTTTTAGTCACCGTTTTTTATTATCTTTGCTCCACGACTGTTTGTTTGCACATGTGTGGTGTTACCATTTTATTTCTAAATAAGATCGAGTGATGCTGCTTTAAACTGTGCTTATGCCCAAGAACTGAAAGCTTATTATTTGTGCTGTTTGTCTGTCAAATAAGTAATCTTCATGCGTTCACACAGGTCAAAGAAATTTGGTATAAAATAGGTCGACTTACACTGATTATTCCAAGAACCCCTGCACAAGAGTGGACTCCTGGCCTACTTTAGCTGGTGACATTTTAGTGGAAAGGTTTGGCTTTTACAGCATTACACAATCTAATACTTATGAACCATAGAAAAAATATTAGAACAATACCTAGTTTGCATATTCAAAGCATTTTTAAGATGGTCAAACAGAAAAATAAAATAAAATCTGGAATAGGAAAGATTTTTTGTACAGACAGGATTATTGTGGCAATTCTGTCATTTTCATTCCCAGATATCATTTCTAAAACATCACTCGCACCAGACAGTGTCACCTTTATCCACATCATCAGAATGTGACTATAATACTAGAAATCTCAACCAACCTATTCTGGAGACTATCACAGACAGGCTATCAGTAACACATTGCTCATATGGTTTACACAAGAGCTAATCAAACCCAAAGCTGAGATCACTCTTAACTCCACAACAACGGCATGTACTGACTCACTCTACACACATCTGAGCCTGGGGTTGGAGTGACACAGGGAGGTGGGCAGCCACTTTTTGGCTCGATCAAGTGCAGTGTGTGAGAGCAGAAAGAGGAGACATTCTAGTCTAGACCACCTCTGTTAAGGGGAGCTCCCTAGAGGCAGTCTAACCTCTCCTCTTTCTCAGGCCTTTATCCCAGTTGCCCTTCTGTGCTTATCTCTCGTCTTTTCTCTTCCTCTGTACCCAGTCCGGAGCTCTCTGCCCACCACAGTATCCAGCCAGGCCCACTTCAGTCAAAGCCCAAGTGAAAAGATGGAAAGAAAAACAAATATAAGTGCCCAGAAAGACTCCTAGTGTTTGATGTGATTTTGTTGATGAGATTGATGAAGGTCCAGTGATTTGGAGAAAAAGAAAATTTTTTCAAACTGTTTTAAAAGTTATAAAAGGAAACCAAACTAAACACTCACTCATTTACTCACTCGTTACTCATTCCAGGGGTACTTGGGTACAAATCAGGGTACACTTGGGATGGAACACTTTGGAATTCATCACAGGGCACACAATCTCACACACTTGTACATTACAGGGAATTTGGAAACACCAGATAGCCTAATCTGCATGTTTTTGGACTGTGGGATGAAAACTGGGATACCCGGAGGAAACCCATAAGGCATAGGGAGAACATGCAAAATCCACACACAGATCCAAGCACAGAATCAAGCCCTCGATCGAGTTGCCAGGCCACAGTGCTGACCACTACGCCATCGTGCCAACCCAAAACTAAACAATTACCGCGAAAAGTTGCCACATGTCTATAAACGGCAAATGACAAATTCTAAATACGTGTAAATTACAAAGCTGACACGATGACACCGCAGACATGATGACTGCAGATCTTTACTGAAGACCCAGTATTTGCTGAAGCCTAAACAGTGCAGGAGCATCTCCCGACATCTCCCAATAATGCACCTCAACAACCATTGCAGCATGTGAGCCAACGCACGGAGAGACTCTTATCTGCTACAGGGTGCCATTTCTTTTGCCATTACTGAATGGCTGGTCTGAACAGGTTTCATTTTGGATTTTCAATGAATCATAAAAATTGTGCAATTAAAACTAAATTATAGAATTTACCTTGAACAGTATAATCCGTATATAAATCTGCATGGCAGTTAGACAAGACATCGAAGCAAATTTACATCGGACTCGGGAGCAGTCACAACATGCATTTTTTTTCATGAATACTATGCTTCTTAAAAGTGTAAATGTCTTCATGATCAATTCAAAAACAAATATACTTGTATCCGGCCTGATGAATGAGCCCCAATGGTTGAAAAACACCACATTACATTACACTACACTACATGTAGTTCTGTGAAAAGACACACACCTCCACTGATGTAACCCTGGTGATATAGTAAACCCAGCTAGCACTCTTGACTGAGTTTTATAGCTGCGCTCTCGGGCTATAAAAGCAGGTCATTGGACCTGTTTGTCCACAGACGGCCTTTTTACACCCTGGAACGGAGAGCTGAGCACAGTAGGAGAAAATGGCCTCTTATCTCATGTGCTGGGGGGGCTGTCATAACAGTGATACACCATCCATGAACTGATAGACTGCACACACACACACACACACACACACACACACACACACACACACACACACACAGACACACACACACAGACACACACACAGAAATACACCGTTAACCACATGGCCTTCAGACTGTACCTGTAACCGTAAGAACTAGAACTCCTCCAATTATGTGTTAATGTCCAATGTCCTGCCAACTGAGGAAAACTACAAGCCATTACATTTTAGTGTTAAATTATAAGAATGAAGCAAGCACTAGTTCAATGAACGCCCCTTCCATTTCAAGCAAACACTGATATCCAGCACTTACCAAATCATCCTGCCCGTGTACATGAGGACAGAATCTCCACTTGCTCGAGCCTGCTAATTAAAGCACATCAAATGAAGGAACATAACATCAATCCGAGCATGGAAATCAGCCAATCTAGTCAACTGTGTTAACCATGATCTCATCAAACATGGCTTCTCCGCATGCACACATTATCATATCTCCATTCTCCATAAAGACCAGCTGATTAACTCCAACTAACTCCAGCAATAATCAGCACATTAAATCAACTCCATTAGCCAGCGTTCATCAAAACAGATCCCTCCTGCTTATGGAAGCTCCGTTCCGTTCCAAACATTACACTATCAGCACTAATCAAAAACACTACGCAAAATCTCTTTGCTCCATGTGATTCCATGCGATAGGGGCAGCTCATGATTACTCTCGCTGTCCCTGTTTGTTATTTTTTTTTCCCCATGCTTAAAAACATGCAAAGGGGGCTATAAGCACCTTGGCAGCGCATCAATATTTCATGCCCATCCACTCACGCAACATTGCTTGCATTACAAATTGAGCTGAAAGTTTCGGTCTCTCTTTTCGGAATGTTAATGCCCTGTCTAGTGCAACATAGAGGCAATTGGTACTGGTCACATTAAACTGTATGTCACAGTCTAAGACGTTTTTTTCAAAATGAAGCCGTGTGTGGAATGTGCGTGTGATCTTTTAATGTGAAAATTCTTATTTCATCCTAAGTTTTTTTTTCCCACATTGCTGCTATTCACAGATATTAAATTATACCTTTTTTTGTTTTGTTTTTTAAGGACACCTTCTGCCCTAGTTTTTTTTCTCACAAAAAAATTTATTTTTGTAAAAAAAAAAATGACACCAGCATTAAGGGTGCTGTTAAAGTGGAACAGAGCGTGTGTATCTTTCTGTGTTGCTCCTCATAATTCATGGCGTGTAAAGAGCAGGAAGAAGCAATAACTCTTAACACCAGAACACAGCTATGCTTCTGCTTCAGGGCCAACATCCGGCCACTTCCTAAGTAGTAAATATGAATCCACAGGCGGTTTAATGAGACCGCTCGGTCAACAAGTACAAATAAAGGACACAACCAATGATCAGAGGAAGCCAGGCAGCTTGCCCAATCAAAACAAAGCAGCAAATCTGCATGCTAAATACACAGAGAGAATCAGTAAAACAATCAATGTTAAAATATGCGTTTAAACTCACTAAAGTTGAGCTCACAGCTCTAACAGCTTTAACTCCATACAAGAGCCAAAAAAAGTACCCTGACAACAAAATGACAGTGAATCTGATAGTTTTTCCATCTTAACCGTGACTCATTGAGATAAATCTCTTTCCTATTAAGACCACAAACAAAGTACAATGCAAAGTGTCTTGAGGTGATGACTCTTAATTGCTACAATTTTCATAAATATGTTTGTTATACAGCAACCAGGACATGAACCGTGTTATAAAGGCCATGATCAGCAATGTAGGAAGCCTGCACATGCAATAGATCACGAAACAGTTGATAGATAAAGAAAAGCATGATCGTTATCTATCAAAAAAATACGTTCAAGCAAAAAAAAGGTGACTTTATTAAAGATAATTTTCTTCCTTCCACATTGCAAAGGAGTTTATAAACTATTTACTGCTTGCTGCTTGTAAATACAGTCCTGGTTCTAAATAAAGAAATTACTAGCACACGTATTCGCTTTTGAGATAGTGTTTTTCACACTTTTGCTTAACGTTCACTGTCATAAGAAGCCTGTATCGCACAGAATCTAACGATTAATTAGCATCAGAATCAGAAATTTGCTGACATAGTTTTTTCCTTTACCTTATTTTTTTTTGTTATTTATTTCCATATGGGCAAGTTTATTTTTCTACCAAAGTTTCTAACAGAAAAAAAAGCTCATCACAGATAATCATCAAGTAACAAAAAAATCCCCCACATCTCAATGCTATCTTATACAGCATCTTCTGTGAGTAATATGTGGAATTAGTTTTAATTAAATTAATCGACTATGATGGTTGTTAGGAGAAAAACACGGGGGCGGGAAGAGGGAGGAGGGTGGGAGCGGGAAGAGAGAAGGAAGGGGAGAAATGCATTCACACCTATCATCTAATTATACAACAACATTAATCACATTAGGGCTGGAACTGATTGCCAGGGTCCAGCGCCCTGCTTCTGCAACGTGTCGCTTTGTTATTGCAGAACAGTCTTAACTCCTGCCTGCTCTGGCCTGATAACAACTCTTATCTCACTTGGCAATCTCTATCTGCGCCAGAGATCAGGCCTCAGGGCTTATCAAAAGTTCACATCGAGCTAAAAGCAGAACAAAGGAGGAAAGAAAACACATACACTCAGGGTAAAAGCCACCAAAGAGCTAATGTGTGTGTGTGCATGTATGTGCTTGTGAGTTAATGCATATGTGAAAGTGTATAAATGTGTGATTGTGCAAGCACACTTTGCTGCTTTTAATCACCTACAGTATGCGAGTCTGTGTTTAAAAGGTCTTACTTTCTTTTGTTCACCCTGATATTTTTAGCAGGATATTGAATTAACCCTTGTGTCAAGTGATCCTGTGAAGCTGAACCTGACAAGAGGTTTCAGCAAAAACAGGAACTGCAGATCCAATCGACTGCATTCATGGTTTCAAGAGAGTGACTCGGTCAGCATCGACGGAAAGGTGGTGACTCGAACGAGTGCTGTGTCCGAACGTGTCCGGGTGGTCGCTGCGACTCGACTCAAATACGCGACAGCAGCTGACGTCAATGCATAATGCATGCTGCTTGAATAATGTCACCCTGTGCAGAGCGGCTGCTATCTCTCCACCATCTCTGCAGTCTTATCTCGGCACCCATCTGCACGGCTGCCTTATCAGCGCTCACAATCTCACTGTGGGAGGTGCTTTAAAAACCCAGAATACATCCATCTATCATTTCTGGATTCCTGCCTCTCTTCCCTACCGCTTATCAGGTCTGCAATCCTATTCTGCTCTTATCTGCTTCTCTCTCTCTCTCTCTCTCTCTCTCTTTTTTAAACTTATCTTCAGATACACCCAGCCAGTCCCAAACAACAACACTAACATGACAAAGATGAGAAAGCGGCAGCCCAATGTAATTAAAATGCCAATTCCAGCTCAACAATCGCTTCCATCTGTCTCACGCTGGCACTATCGGCGCAGAGATCGCCGCCTCGCCTATCTCGTCTCCCATCTCAACTGTCAAAATAACAAGGCCTGGGATCCTACTGGGCTGTGCGCTAATCTCCACATCGGGGAGGGATGGGTAATCTATCGGAGCAATCTTCACCATTGGGAGGATGACGCACAAAAGACGCACAAATATTTCCTCTAACTTCCTATGTACAAGATACTTTAGTTGAAGGCCAGTGTAGTAAAATCGCCATAGGAGAAGAGACACAACAAAAGGCCCAGATGTTTTGCATTTTGATCTGTGAACGACTGTTGTGATGGTGTGACTACAGATCCCGATCATCAATGTGCTGAAGATGCGCTAAAGCTGTTCTTTTCAGCAAACTTTTCTTTTCTTTTTTTTAACTGGAGACTGCTGTTTGCTATAACATCTCACCTGCTATCAGAAGAGCAGATAGGGCTGGCTTATCCAATCTACCTCCAACCTCACGTCATGGCTGTCTAACAATATTATGAGGGAAACAATGCAGAAGTGAAATTGTCTTTTGATGAGTTTAGAATTTAAAATACAGCTTTTAAAAAAATAGAGAAAGGATCATTCGGGTACATGATTCTTTGTTGTGCTGTTGTCAATGTTTATTATTATGATTTAGATTTAACTACTTGTCAAATGTAACTTATAGCACAGTGAAAGGATTGGTTTTTTTTTTAGTTAGGAAACTGAGGTCAGAGCGCAGGGTCAGCCAGGATACTACGCTACTGGATCAGAAAAGGTTAAGGGCCTTACTCAAGGGCTCAACAATGGCAGCTCGGCCAGACCGTCCAATCAGCCTAGCCACACTCAATCATATTCTTGTGCTTCATTTAGACACTACAACTTTTTTTCAACCCTGAAGATTGTTATTCATTTCTATTGGCCTAGGCAATAAGTTTTTTTTTTTCAATCAAATGCTGAATTTTTTATTTATTTATTTTTTTTAAGAAGGCAGGTAACTTTGGTCCAAATAAGACATAACCATCTCAAGGCTGTTGGTATGCCTGCCCAGAAATGCAGCTTCACAGTTGCTTAACCAAACTGTGCTACCGCCCTTTACGCTCACTGGTATATGCTAATGGTGCCTTATCAGGACATTTTTCTTCCCTTTTCAAGAGTCGCTTTCTGCCTTTGACTCACATTAATATTTATTTTTGAGTGGGCCCTTTCAAACTCAACCTCCAAGATATTGCTACCGTGCTTATCACGCTGAAGCATCTCTTCTGGACGAAGAACTGAAACAGCATCTGGCACCAAAGCAAAAACACTTTTCAGCACTGCTTTAGAGAGACTGACAGACTCGGAGAGTGAGAGAGAAACAGAATGGGGGGGGGGGGGGCAGGGTGGTCCTGTGGTACTACATTTTATTTTTATAGCATAACTGTATCAACTTGAAAGATCAGAGCATTGTGATAACCCTTGGTGTATTTATAAACAGGAAGAACTTTTCAGCCACAAGCCAATCAACTGTACACTTCTGGGGGGGAAAATGTTCTTGAAGTGTTCTTCATGGGTTTGGTGGATATTTAAGGGGTCTTGTATTTAAACAGGGGTCTACATGGAACCCTTTCTGATAGGGAAAGCATCAGTCATAAATAATCGTGTTCTTCAGAAAAGACGAACAAAGGACTCTTCATGGTTCTATATATATTTTTTAAAGGATGCATGAAGAGGTCTGATTACAAACAGTACCTGAGCACTATAGGGTTAAAAGAGAGAGAGAGAGAGAGAGAGAGAGAGAGATGGAAAAAAAGATCCAATGGTTGTCCACTATCAGCCAGAGAAATCAGACAAATATCTGTTATCAAACGGCCCATCTGTGGGAAGAGAAGTGAAAAAGGCTGGGGTGGGAGGGGATGCAAAGCTAGCCACAGACTGAAACCAAATGAAAAAAAGACCCAATTTTAATCCTTATCTCGCCTGACATCGGATCGCAGCTTATCTCAAGTCGCATCGGCTTTTTTTTTTTTACAGAACAGTGACGTTTCCCCTGGAGAATTAAAACAGGAAACCACGGTTACACTGCAGCCGGAGACAGAGCATGATCACACTCTGATGTGTGTGTTTTCGCTGAATGTTTTGTCCACAACGCTGATCGGAACTAGTTAGGCTGGAAATCAGATCACAAAGTGTGCTATTCGAGTTTATCTCAAGTCTTTTTTTTTGTACTTCACAGTTCTTTTCTGGTGTCAAGATTTTCTTGCCCCGAAATACTTCTTGTTTATGTATCAGTGTGTTTTGTTTTTCTGCTAAGTAGCGCGTGAGGAAATCAACTCCAGCTCGCGCAGACCTGCGCACGCGGACAGCGTCAATAAGCTACACTTACAAGTATAGTGTAGTAGTAATAATAATAATAATAATAATAATAGTGGTAATAATAATAATAATAGTGGTAATAATAATAATAATAATAATAATAAAAAAGAAGAAGAATTGTAGTAGTAGCTGTTGTTCTTTTTACTAGTAGCCTATTATTAGTAGTAGTAGTTCTTACTATTATTATTATTGTTATTATTGTTATTATTATTATTAATAGTTGTTGTAGTAGTAGTAGTAGTAGTATGTTTAGGGTAAAACACGAGAGACAGTGCGTATTTGGTAAAGATTAACGGCTGGTTAAATGAGTTGAGTCAGGTGTTGAATCGGGATAAACATGACAAGGTGTGTTACAGGAGCGCGGCTGGGAAACCTACTGTAGTTTCCAAGAAACATTAACGCACGCGCTGCGCTACTCTGAACCCGTTAGTAATGAGTTTAAAAGGTTTTCTACAGGATCCACCGGAGACCAAGTGAAACTTTTGAGCTTACGTTTGATCTGGCGGGGCTTACTCTGCTTCCTTCGGGACATGGCTCTCCCTCGGTCCGCGCGTCCGGCGAAGAAGAACTGATGATCGGCTTCTCGAAAAGCTAGCAGCACTGGGACACGACTCGCCCTGCGTCCGGATCCACCCGCATGACCCGCACTTGGAGCTTCTCAGCCGGGAGAGCTAGCTACCTGTGGCCGTGTGAGCGTTCGCTTCTGCTTCTCGACGTCTGTCCAAGACGTGTAATTCTGTGTGCCTGATAGTGCTACTGCACCCGCAACCGAGCTGTTAAATATGCCGTTGCTGGAAAATAAAGCCAAAGCTTTTCTTTTAATGTCAGTATCTCCTACACCTACCGCGCTTTCCAAGTGAACAGTTCTCAATGGAGCTCGAGCTCAACAGCCACAAGCGGACTATGCGGAGCCACGCCCCCGGGAACGCCTCTCTTGCGTGACGTCGCACCGCATGCTGCTGCCTGCACTCGCGCCCACCAGCAAATGCAAAAAAAAAAAGTGTGTACTGGTGAAGTCTACAAGTGTACAATTCACGCACGCCTTTTGAGACAGAGCCGTCGGCCAAGTTTAAAAATCCATACTCACTTAATAAATAAAATAGCCATTACAGTATGGTGTATATAGTACAGTTTTTGTCAGGTGATTCCAACATGTATGCTGATTTTCAGCATGTTTTTGAGCATGTTAAGACCTCCAAAAATGCCTGGATGATTGAAAAATTATTCTAATGAAAAATAATAATAAAAATGAAAAATAATAATAATAATAATAATAATCCTAAGAAAAACAATAGGGCCCTCGCACACTACAACGTCAACAATATGTGACATCAACAGTATTAAAGTGAAGCGATGACATCATAACTATGATGTCACAGGGCTGATGTCCTAGTGCTTGGTCCCTAGTAATGGTGGTGTAGTGATTAGCATTGTCACCTTGCACCTCCAGGGTCCGGGTTCAATTCCCATCTTGGGTCTGTGCTTTGTGGTTTTCTCCAGATACTCTGGTTTCCTCCCACAGTTCAAAAACATGCAGATTAAGCCAATTGGCAATCCCAAATTGCCCGTAGTGTGTGTATATATATATATATAGTATATAATTATTTTTTAAATTAATAATTATATATTAGCAGTAATAGTAGTAGTATAAGGTGACGAACATATTTGCAGAAAAATACATATAGATAGATAGATAGATGGATAGATTACTAACAACTAACACTACTACTACTAATAATAATATAGGCACTGTTGCTTTTCAACTCCAGGGTTGCTTAGTGAATTTCTGCCCACAGCCCCATATAAAGTCATGCATTATAGTCTGAATGGCATCTCTATGCCTGTAGTGTATGATTGGGTGTGTGACTGTGTCCCCTGCCTTGAGCTCTGAGCTCTATGAAATAGGCTACAGGGCCCCACAACCTGCACAAGATAAACAGTAGGGAAAAAGGCACAATGAATGAATAAGACCTGAAAACTGATAACCAAGATTGGGTACCTGTTCCATAATTTTTAATACATAAAAAATTTATATACAAAACTGTGCTAGACCCTGACCACCAAAGGGTGCCCTAACTCGTGCATTCAGAATGTAGTACAGTATGTGTAAAAATACCAGCTCACTGCTTCCATCTAGTGACCATAAATAGCCTGTTTTTTTAAATTATTCATATCTCAAAAATGTGATGGCTTTGCAAAACTCTCATGTGACCTTGAAGAACAAAAACAAAACAGTAAAATGTTTTGAAGTGAGCTTTTGATGAATTCATATTGGTATTAATCGTATAGTAGCACAGTTTTATGGATTAAGTGCTTGATTGCTTATACACTTCACGGTGCACACAGCATGCTTCTGACACACACAGGTTTCTTTTCCAGTACAGTGTAAGCTTCAAACACTTTTTTAAGTTAATTTGTCATTTCAGTATCACATTCACAAAGACATGGAGAGTAGGCTAATTGGCATTTTCAAAGAGGTTACACCTGTGTGTGTGAGAGAGAGAGAGAGAGAGAGAGAGAGAGATGCGACTAGAAGACACCCTGCCTCCAAGGTTAAAGTAATTTCCAGTAAATAACTATTGAGCAAATTCTTCACATCTAGAGAAACTATAATGTCTTCCCATTTCTCAGGTCATGTATACTGCTGTCATAGCACAGCAACTGTCCTTTGCCAGGTGGAGAAGGCGATCTATTGCTAGCTAGAAGATTACCTAAAAATGAATTGTGCATGTCAGGTGCAGGGTAATGCCAAAAATATCAAAAGTTATCAGTATATCTGTACATGGCACATGGGCAGTTGTACCTCATCATCTATGCAGTTATGGTAGTGAAATGGGTAGGTCACACACAGTACACACAATGTGATGAGAACTCTGGATTGGGACGAAACAGCTGTGTGGCCATAAGAGAATTGTTAGTTAGTGAGCAGTGTTATGATCTAAGGTTGTTTCAGTTGGTCAGGACTAGGGCTAGCAATGCAATGTGGCAATAAAATGAAGTCAGTTGAGGAACTGAATGTACTGAATGACCGGGTAATCACATCAATAGAGTTTTTCAGCTTCTGGGATGATGGGAAGCTGACTCAAATTGTGAAAAGTGGTTCTGGGAGAATGAGGAATCATTTTCACACATGAACTGGTCACCACATCGTGTGCTGTGATCTAAGTTAAGGGTGATTGAAATTTATGGATAACTATGTGACTTTTTTTTCTGGCCAGACAGTGTACATTTGAATGACAAAATAATATCTTTTTTGAGGTAAATGGTGCATACACAGTAGAAACAGTAGAAACTAAAGAATACATCCTGTTGTAAAGCATTTATTATGTTTTATTATGCACGTGTACAATTTTATAATTTTACTTGTCCTTATTATAATTCCTTTTCCAATACACCGCTGTATCACTGCAAGAATTGTTTTCTTAGGAGCAGTAATTACCTTTCTCCCTTATCTAACCCCTTTCATATCTTTGGCATTCTGTGATTTACCAGCTAATAGCACTATAAATTCAGCTTTGCCACTTAAAACCCAATTCAGACCTAAAAGAGTAGCCTAGGTGATACAACAATGTGGTATAAACAATGAAGTCAAGAACTTACAGTCACGCTGCAATACCAGTCAAGTACAAGTTTTGTACAGAACTGCTCACTAATGTTCATGTTGACTAATTTCTGCTGTTTTACAATAATATTAACACTATAAAATAAGACGTATTATTTAATATTATTATGCAATAAATAAAAAAAGTTTTACAACTATGGATTTTTCTTTTTGCACAATCTTGGAGTAAAAAATTATTTTAGTTAGAGTTTTAGTTGTCGTAGTGCATTTTGGTCTTAAAATGAATTGTTGCACTAAAATCAGTGATCATGACGCTTGTTATCAAATATAAAACAAAAAGGTAAGACTACTTGTTTTCAGTAAAATGACTGTTATAAAAATAGATTTTGATTAATAAATAAATGCACAAATAGTCATTTACCTCACTATAAACTGTTTGTAATATTCAAACATTTTAGTATAAGATGTAGTATTAAGATGTATGAAAAACATACAGTCACCAAACTTTGAACTGTTGAATATTGATTAGCCTCCCCTTTGCTTGCTTTAACAGTGTGTGCTCAGTGTATACTCAGGAGGAGGTCCAGATTAAAGGGCACATGGGATGTACTTTACTGTATGTGCATGTTCACTTATGTGTGTGTGTGTGTGTGTGTCTGTGTGTGTCTGTGTGTGTGAGTTCATGGCTTCATGAACATGTGAGCTTGTGTGGGCGTATGCTTGGGTACTATTTATTGGTCAGAGCGCTCTGGGTCTCCCAAGCTTTACTTGTGGAGCTGCAATGATGAGAGTCCTGCTCATTCTGTGCGTGACCTTTGCCTCTGTTTTGACAGCACCTACTCAGACAGGCAAGTACTTGTGTGTGTTATAGAACGATTTTTTTTATTATTGTTTTTCTATTGCTTGCTGTATTGTTTGTTGAAAATGGTGCAATTCTTGTGGAATTTACTTTATCTAAAAACTGTCTTTAATTGAAAATTATTTTGTACATGTAGAATAATTAGAATGAACAAAATAGTGTTGAAAAGAAAACAAGCATGTACCACATGTAACTCAGGGATACTGTACAAACTACATCTAGTGTAGCATTTCTCCTTTTAACCTCCAGTTTGTCTATTTCTTTCTTTCTTTAGTTCTTTAGGTGATTAATCCCTTTCTTGCTGTTTGCAGATTCTGGCCCTGTGATTGCTCTGAAGCATGGAAGTATTCGTGGCAAGTATATAACAGTGAAAGGCTCAGATAAAGTAGTGGAACAGTATCTGTCCATTCCTTTTGCTCAGCCACCCGTAGGTCCTCTCCGTCTGGCGGCACCCCAACCTGTTGAACCCTGGGTGGGGGTGAGAGATGGCACACAGCACTCTAATGTGTAAGTATGAGCCACCTTTTTACCACTGGCCCATAAAACATTTTTCTCTTTAATTATATATTATATGCATTGGAAATTCCCTAGAAAGTCACTGTTACAGTATAAAGCACCTCCATCTTTTGTGTTCTCATTCATAGTCCTTCATAGATTCATTCATAGATTTAAAATAAGCATTTGCATTACATTATAACTCGAATAGCAAATGCTGTAAGAAGTGATCATGCCATGCTTTGTGCTGCAGTAGTTTTGTAATACAAATCCTTCACTTTTTTTTACCTAAAAGGGAGGGAAAGATCTACAATGTAATCCAGTTTGGAAACTCTTTCGATTGATTTTGATGTCTTTATTCCTGCCTTTTTTCTTCTTCTTCTTCTCTCCCACTTTAACATGAAAGCTGTCTTCAGGACCCGGAAGTCAGTAAAGCTGTGTCAAAAATTATGGCCTACAATTTCACTTCTACTCCTGTCTCAGAGGACTGTCTTTACCTAAATGTGTACACTCCCTCACAACGCTCAACATCAGAAAAATTACCTGTGAGTACAGTAATCAATTATACTACAGTAAATACGTGTTCCTGAAAAATTCCTAAAACAGAATTCCGAAAGAAGAAAGACTACAGAAGAAAGTACTTACATTTTTATTTAGATATTTAGATAAAACACTGGTACCCAAGTTTGTAGGTGGAAAAATAATAGAAAGTTTCTACAGTGGCAGCACGGTGGTGTAGTGGTTAGCACTGTCGTCTTGCACCTCCAGGTTCGATTCCCGGACAGGCTTGATTCCCGTCTCTGTGTGCATGGAGTTTGCATGTTCTCCGCATGCTTGTTGGGTTTCCTCACACAGTCCAAAGATATGTAGGTTAGGTTAATTAGTGTTTTTTAATTAGTGTGATTGTGTGTATGTGTGTGTGCCCTGCGATGGATTGGCACCGTGTCCAGGGTGTACCCCGCCTCATGAATACAGAATTAAGCGGTAATGAGGATGAGTGAGTGAGTGAGTTTCTGCAGTTCTGTACAAAGGCTTCTATAGAAATTATTCAGTGTTTGGTTAGGGTTAGGGCTACGGTAGATGTTGTACGCTAGATGCCAATCGTGATTGAACCCCCACCCCCTTTATACAGGCTTGGTACCAGCACTAAAAAGTACTTGTGTGTGTTATAGAACGATTTTTTTTTAATTGTTTTTATATTGCTTGATGTATTGTTTGTTGAAACTGATAATTGCTGGGGTTGGTTACCTGACCAGGGAACAACAAATGCTAACCACTAATCAACCAGTACTCCTTGTTCCAACCTACAACCTTATAAGTAGGCTGATTATGAAGTACTTTGTCTCCACAATCTTTATCTTGAAGCAGAAGTTCAATAGAGTGTGACTGTCAGTCTATAGAGTTCCATAGAACTAAGTAAAAGTTTCTAAAAGACATCAGTTATTTGTATGTGTTCTACTAGTGGTCAGTGAGTGTAAATGATGTGTGCTTGTATTTGCACAGTAAATAAAAGTTGTTGACTGTGACTTTAACCTTGCCCTTTGCACTCTTGTTTAGCCAAAACCTCAATATACTGTACATAAGGTTACGAGTAACAACCAGGCGTAATCTCTTCATCTCAGCTTCATCTCAGCTTGCCAATGTTATTTAATCAAAATTTTTTTATATTTATAGACTATGCACACCTCGCTGAGTAATTTATGAAATTTGCTTTATAACATGAGCCACAAAGAGCCCATTGCACACATTAGAGGTGAAAGGAAGAACTATGACCTGCTCTGTGAACACTTGTGTAATGTAATTTATTTTTTTTTTGGTATTTATGTAATATGTGTGAATCTAATTCAAGCACAATAAAAGACAAATAACACAGAAACTGTTTTCATTAAGCTAAGAAGTATGGAATGTTCAGATTACAAGATAAGCTTCTCTCAGAGTGTTACAGGACAAATGGAAACAGTTCTTTTCTAGGACACAAATTCAGAAAATCATGTACAAGATCTTTTTTGTTTTTGTTTTTTGTAAATATGTACCTGAATATAAGAAACTATTTTACGGGGACATACAATGTGGGTAAATGTATGTGGACACCTGACCATCACATCCATATATGGTCCTTTTTATTGACTGTTTACACAAAGATGGAAGTATATAGTTGTCTAGAATTTCTTTGTATATTGTAACATAAGATTTTCCTACATTGGAACTAAAATGTCCAAACCTGGTTCAGCATGATGTATCGTGCACAAAATGAGGTTCATAAAAAACTTTTGCTGAGGAAGAACTTAAGTGAACATCAAGCCCACTAAATGTACCATTAGGATGAACTGGGATGCAAAATGTGTACCAGGCCTTTCCATCCAACATCAGTGTCCAACCAGTTTAACACCAGAATCCTCATTAACTCTTCTGGCTGAATGAGAATTCCTCAAAAAGCTGTTTTTATACCATCAAAAGACAACCAACTCCATATTTTTGTCAATGGTTTTGGAATGGTGTCTTCAAAAAGCATATATGGGTATGTTGGCCAAGAGTCCACAAAATCAGCAATACCTCAAATGTAAAACAGCTCTAACTGTGTGTCTTCTCAGGTCATTTTCTGGATCCATGGAGGGGGTCTGAATATGGGTGGAGCCATCGAGTATGATGGCTCAGTACTGGCAGCCTATGAAAACATTGTTGTCATCATCATTCAATATAGGCTTGGCATACTAGGTTACTTCAGGTGAGATACATGTCTGAAAATGTAATTATACAATTAATAATGAATTATATAATGGTGTTTTATACCCCAGCAAACTTGTAAAAGGCTTAATCAGTAATATTTGGTATTAGACAGTAGTTTAGAATTTAAAAGAAACCTTTACACACCTCAACACTCTCACATATAATTATATTTTTGCAATGCATTGAGTAAATATATAAATATGTGGTGACAAACACCATTTGATAAATATTTAGAATTAGTCAAGGAAAGTGATAAAAAGTTCTGAGGTCAAATTCCAGTCATGTCAGATTTTAAAATTCTTTTAAATTCTACAGTACATTTATTTTGAGCATATTTATTCTAACCCTCACCCATATCATGAAATCAAAATTGTATTACAATAACATAAACTGTACATGCATTAAATTTAGTAGAATTTGACAATTTCCCACATACTGTAAGTAATTTAAATAATTAACTGGATTTAAATAGCTTAACCTGAACTTTGAATTTATACATTAAATCTTGCTATATTAATTGATGTGGTGATTTTATATTTCCAACATTTTATTTTAGCATTAAGGGTATTCCATATACACATACATAAGTGCTCAAAATCAGTGAGAAACAAATGAAGAACCTAGTGTGTTTGTATAGGATGTATATAATGATGGTTTATAAGTATGTTGTGTGTCTCAGCACTGGAGATGAACATGCCCAAGGCAACTGGGGCTTTCTGGACCAGATTGCAGCACTGAAATGGGTGCAGCAGAACATTGAGAGTTTTGGTGGCGATCCTCAGTCAGTCACTATTGGTGGTGTATCCGCAGGGGCAATCAGTAGCTCTTTGCTGGTATGTACAATTTGAGATATCCATACATTTGCAACACCTCACATCTCTAGGGTCTCCAGCCTGTGTGGACTTTTGCATGTTCTTCTGCAGCTTGTGTTGGTTTCTCCCACTGTCACAAAAAAGCAGGTGGATTAGCTACTTAAGATTGCCCCTAAACACTGGGTGGCATAAATTGCCAGCTGATATTTATGTTTCCATTTTTGTGAATGTTGCCTTTTCCAGACCCTTTCCCCACTTGCCAAAGGATTATTTCACCGAGTCATATTACAGAGTGGCACAGCAACCCTGGGAGCCAGCTCAACGAAAAACAACTTTTCCAAGGTATGTATTTATTTTATTCTGCAAATTCCTACTAAAACAAATAATGTATCACTTTATTAATAGTATGTATATTATTATTATTATTATTATTATTATTATTATTTATTAGTAGTAGTCTGTATAAAAAAGTCTTATAGAATATAAGATGTCAATTCTTAATTTTTTTGGCCATAATAGTATGATAATGATGATTATCTGGTATAAAACTGTGTTTAGATGGTAGCCAATGCCACAGAATGCGATAGCAGCTCCTCAGAGCTGCTGGTCAAGTGTTTAAAAGAAAAGACGGAAGATGACATCATTAAGGCAATGAAAAAGGTGAGGATATATAGTCAGTATATAGTTGATGTTTAAATACATACTTGTTAAACATGAATGTCATGGTTATAATGGGTCTTTATACCTTATTTTTAACTGATCTTTTCCTGGTGAAGAATGATCAACATTATGCATATAATCATTTAGATTTTTTAAGGCCTCTCAACTCCCTGGAAGTGATCATGACTGACAAGAGCTGGTAGCTTCTCTGTGCCAGCATGATAAGAGGTTGAGAGCACTCATTGCTCATTGGACTGACCAACAATGGGAAAGTCCAAAGAGCTCAGAGCAGATCTAAGGAAGAGGATGGTAAATTTACATTTATGTCAGTGAACAGGCTACAGGTCCACTGCATCCCTCATCTGAATAAAGATGTCACAGAAGATGAATGAATTAATGAATTAATTAATGGCCTCACACCTACCATTCCTGCCTTGGGTCTGTGTGCATGGAGTTTGCATGTTCTCTCTGTGCTTGGTGGGTTTCCTCCAGGTTCTCTGGTTTTCTTCCACAGGTCAAATAGATGCAGATTAGGTTAACTGGTCTTCCAAAATTGCCCTTGGTGTGTGAATGAGTATGTGACTGTGCGGCGTGTGCATGTGCTCTATAGAAGATGAATGAATAAAGTTGTTATTCTTCTTATTATTATTATTTTTATTAGTAGTAGTAGTAGTAGTAGTATTTATTTCATTTATTTAATATGATTAATAATCATTGGCCTATCATTATCATAATAATTTCAACAACTGCTTTCCTATAGCAAAAAATCTTCCTTGGAGCCACAGTGGATGGGAAATTTCTGACAGGTGAAGCAGAAGATATTCTGAAGAGCAAGAATTTTGAGAAAGTTCCAGTACTTTTAGGTGTGACAAACCATGAATTTGGATGGATCCTCCCTCTGGTGAGTGAATAAGTAAAGAAATAAAAGTGAATACAAATAATAATAAGTGTTATTTATTTATCATTATCATTATCATTATTATTATTATTATTATTATTTATTGTTGCAAGTGGTTGTAGTGTTGCCATTAATTTCTGCATGTGCCTGTTTCAGAATTTCGCTCCTGCAGGGTGGGTTAAAGGAATGAACAGAGAGACAGTGACTCTGGTGGTAAACCAGTTTTACCCAGATGGGGTAATGCCCTGCTCAATCTCTTTATTTTACACTGAATTTGCCAAAGCAGTTTATTAGAAAATGTCTCCCTCTGCTGGACACAAGTCTGATAACTCTCAATGTCATGAATATCTAATACCGTAATTATACTGTAATATCTACATAATCTGTACACTTACTTTTACTTGACTTAACTACCCATTGTGCACAATATTTAGCTTATTTAATATATCTTCTTTAAAAATGTAGCCCTCTGGAACCAATGATTTAATAATTGATGAATACCTTAAGGATGCTCAGTCTCCAGAGGACATAAGAGATGCATTTACCCAGGTAACGGGAGATCTTTTCATGGTCTTCCCTGTGCTAAACGTGGCTGGTTATCATAGAGGTGAGTTTCGTTAGAAGGCTTTCCATGCCTACCCCTTGATGAGGCCGGTGACATCCAGCTTGCCCCCTCTAACAGTGTTTTTTGACCTCTAACAGATGCTGGAGCAAATGTGTACATGTATGAATTTCAGCATCGGCCCAATATTTTTAAAGATAGCAGACCCAGCTTCGTGAAGGCTGATCATGGAGATGATGTTGGCTATGTTTTTGGAGCTTGCTTTTGGAATCAGCATATCAGAATAATAGGTACACATGTCCTAGACCTTTGTAGTAAAGTGATGACCAAAATAAAACATAATGCCTTAAGAAAAGAATCTTAAAAACACTGTAAGTCAATGTTATTTTAATGATATTAAGTATGTCTTTGTAATTAGAAAGCGCCCGTCTTTGCTTGTGGTGAAAAACAATTATAATAATGATAATGAAGTACAGTATGACTTCATAGTAATTATGATAATGATGATGCACCGTTTCATCCTCAGGCACAATAACTGAGGAAGAAAATCAACTGTGTAAAACCATGATGGGATATTGGGGCAACTTTGTTCGCACAGGGTGAGGATTAAAGAGCACACAAATTGTAGGTCAGGTCACCTAGCTAGACAGTGGTGACAATAAAAAAAGAATAAATATTAGCTAATGTATTTGATGCAGAGGTAGGCTGTTTGTTTGTAATTAAAATAATATTCTTTGTATGTCCTTAGGAGGAATATGTAATTTTCCATTTAAAGAAAACAATAATTGTTATGTAACATTTGTTTTAACATTAATAAAAACCTAATATAATATTAAACATTAAAACAATTAAAAACACACAGAAAAACAAATTTATGCCCCACGATCTAAAACATCCTAAATTTGTTTGATATCATTTAATATTTTCATTATGTATTTTTTCATGAAAAAAAAAAAAAATTATAAACTGTTTATTGCTGCACTTCAGACGATCTGAAGTAACCTGTCTTATTTGACCCATAGCTCACCAAACGGACCTGGTCTGGTAAACTGGCCTCTCTATGACACCTCTAATAAGTATTTGCAGCTGGGATTGAAACAAACAGAGGGACAAGGACTTAAACAAGACAAGTTGCACTTCTTGACTGTGGAACTGCCTGAGAAGCTTGCTTCACTGCACAAAGCCTAAGAAGTAGTTCTCTTACCCTCATGTAATACTTTCTGTCTTGAAAAACACATTTTAAGTAAAATGTGTTATTACTATTATAACTACCAGCAAATCCTTGTTTTCTAATAGTTCTATTATATTACATATTTCCAGAAGCCTGAATACAGTGTTTTTGTTTTCATTTCTAACTGTTTAACTTGTATGAGGGTGAGTCAAAAATTATCCACACTCCAGTTATATTAAAACTTCTCTTGGCTTCACCATCTTATTTTCAGATCAAGGCTACTTTCTTCCCAGTCTCTACTGTGCAGGTGTGAACAGGTTACATCAGTTCGTTTGTAACTGCAGAGCAAGCAAAAATGGATGCCCCAATTTATTTTTGCACGAAAGAAGAGCAGCATACAATGGTTTGTTATTTTGTGGTATGAGAGTGTCCCTAGTGCCAAAACAACTCATGGAACAGCATAAACAGAAGTGTTTGGAATATGGATTAGGAACAACCTCAATCGTTGACCAAAAAAAAAGTTGAAAAGTCATCCATCAGCTAGAAAAATGTATCCTCAACAATCAACAGTGCTCATTACAGTGAGATGCTTATTGAAGAGCTGAAGTCTAACCAGGATTAAACGCAAAGGACTGCTATTCAAGGGTGTTGTGATCTTTCATGATGATGCACATCTGCACACTTCTCTGTTGACACAAATTCAATTTTTGTGGTGTTAAAGCATTCCTCCCTATAGTCCTGATCTTGCTCCATTGGACTTTCACCTGTTTGGTCCCCTGAAAGCAGACCAGACCTAAAGATTCACTTCTGATGAAGAAGTGAAGACAGCGGTACATTTGTGACTCGCAACCTGCCCTAAAACATTTTTTTAATGAGGAATATGGACATATGGACTAAGTGTCATAAAAAAGTTATTTATTTATCTTTTCTAAAAGTTCATTAAAATAAATTCTACAGCCAGAGTGCGGATAATTTTTTACTCACCCTCGTAGTTATATCACAATACTATTAAATTCTTGACGCTGATTGATCAAATCTATGATTGTGCTATATAAAAGGCAATTCACAGGTTTATATTAATGCACTGTCCTGCAATGGTTACTATAGCAATGTCTAGTTCACAGAAACTTGTACTGTATTGCGGATTCTCTTCATTATCTAATTCTAATACTTAGACGATTAAATGTATTGCTATTTAACAAAGTAAAATGTGGAATCATTGATATGGTGTAAGTTTTCCATAACATTTATTTAACATTTATGACAGAAGACTACAGTGTTCTGTAGTCTGTGTACCAACCTTCATAAGTCAGTGTGACAAAAGACAATTATCCTATGTACATCAGGAGCTGTGGAGCTATTCTCACCACGTGCTTTACTACGTCTGCTATTTCATCACAGACAGAAATTAGAACAAAGAACGAATGTGAAATTTTGCATGGAACTGGGCAAATCTGCCACAGAGATGTTTGACTTGATTCTGCAAATTTACAGCGATGCTGTAATGAGTCGTTTGAGGTGTTTTAAGTGTTTTGAGGTGTAAGGCGTGTACGACCCTGAGACAAAGCAACAATCTTCACAGTGAAAGAGCCATCATCTCCACTGCCAAACAAGGCGAGTGATGTCCACAGCTCCACATCAAATGCATGCTTATCCTCTTTTTCAACATTCACGGCATGGTACATCAAGGATTCGTCCCCATGGTCCAGACTGTCAATAGCGAATTCTACTGCCAGGTTTAACATGCTGTAAAAGCGACCAGATCGTTGGTGCGGGAATCTCGGAACTTTTTGATACTCGTACAAGTAGCTTTAACTAATAAATATTATAAACACTGTTAGATTATTCAGCCATTAAAAATATTATACATTTCTTGTTATTCGTCATGATGAAATATAAACTGGATATATATTTAACTTCAAAAGAAACTTGTGCTTTGATTTAGCTCTTATAAATTTTTCCACGACATTATATGTCACTATAAACAAGTTAATGTAGGACGTCTTGCTTTAATAAAGTCATTAATTACAAAAGCAAGGGTTGACAAAGTGTTCTGGTATAAGAGGAAAACAAAATACAAAAACATTGTGAACCTTATACACTCACACGCTACGGGCAATTTTGGGAATGCCAGTTAGCCTAATCTGCATGTCTTTGGACTGTGGGAGGAAACTGAAGTACTCGGGGGAAACACACCAAGCACAAGGAGAACATGCAAACCCCATAACTTGAGGCGGGATTCACACGCTTAACCCTGGAGGTGCATGGCGACAGTGCTAACCTCTAAGCCACCAAGCCACATGAAAGTAGTTTTTATGTTTTTGTGTACGGTACAGTACTGTACAAATTATGTAAATGTGTGACATTTTCAACACGGGCTGTCCCTCAGTTTCCCCGCGGTGTTAAAGGGGGACACAGAGAAGTAATGAGGGAGTATGGAGGGGAAACACCGCGAAACGTCTTCAGAAGCCGCGGTAAACAAGCGTGCAGTGCGCAGCAGCGTCACGTGATGTCCGAGCGTCATCGGATTCCCGTCCTCCAGAGCTGTCGGACTTACTGCGTATGCGCGCGCCGTGACTACCGATTCAAGCGTAGAAACGCGACTGTGTGAAGACGAAACGCAGCTTCGGGTAAATTCTCGGGTAAGTTCGAGTTAAATATTGATGGGAAAGCTCACTGCACTGCTTACACAATAGCACAGAATTTGCTTGCGTCTGCTTCTTGTTGTTGTTGCAGAGTATGTCTTTTTTTTTTTTTTGCATCAGACTACTGAGTGTTGTGTGTGTGTGTGTGTGTGTGTGTGACAGCTGCCTCTGATCCGATCTCTGTCTCTCTCTGAACGCGACCAGGATGTTCACGCTGTCACTTACCTTCCCCATGAACCGCAGCCTTGCCTCGGAAACTGTATAACATTTCGTTAGCTGTAAACGCACCGTGTCTCGTGTTTTTTCCGCTGCGGTTCTCACACTGCACATGAGCAGAGTGCGGTGTTTACACTGCGCACTCCGAGAGAGCTTTTATTTTAGTTCGCAAGGCAATTGGGGGACATACACAGATTGTTTTCTTACAGACTTTTAAATGTAGAGAAACGCAAAGTGGCCTGCGCATGCGCAGTTATGTCACACCTACTATTATTAATGACATTATTTATAGTTGATGTTTTGCTGTCATTATTGTGCAGAGGCTTGCTTGCGCTTGAACGGTCAATCTTCAGGAGCTGACCTGAGGCATTTTAATAAGTGGATGAAGCGATGGGCGGAGCTTCCCAGCATTCTGGGCGGCGCCTAGCTATTTATGGAAGGAAAATAGCCCTCACTCACTTGCACTCATCACTATCCCCGGGCACTCAGGGCAGGAGGCGGGGTACATCCCGAATGGGGTGCCAGTCCATCGCTGGGCGAACAAGCACACACTTACTCGCACACTACGATGGATATGGAAACGTTAATTAGCCTACGCCACCTGTCTTTGAACTGTTGGAGGAAACCGGAGAACCCGGAGGAAACCCAAAAAGCATCGGAATCAAATCCTCGACCGTGGCTACAGTGCTAACCACTACGCCAATGTGCCGTCAAGCAAAATGCCAATGAATTGAAATTTCACAAAATTCAGTGCTTTATTACTGAATAGCATTGACACCTATACCTTTGATTAGCTGTATTTATTAGTTTTTTTTATAGAAAAAAAACATTTATTTCATTCACATGTTATTTCAATATGAAGCATTTTTTTTTTTTTTTTTTTTTTACTGTTTGTGGATTTGGAGTCAATCATTTATTTGTCAGGTGTTCTCAAAAAGGCATGCAGGTTGTCCGTTCCTGTGCTCTGCATTTGACTAGTCAAATGTAGTTTGTAAAATCACTCACTCACCCACTCACTCACTCACTCACTTGCTCGCTCACACCGTTTTGATATCTGCTTTTGTCCTGATCACAGTCACACAATGGAATACAATGGTTTCCTGGAAACTCTCAGCAAGGAGTGAGAACACACTCTGTCCAGTCCGAAGCAGTGCAAAATGCACACAAACATTCACACACAATCATATCTGTGGGTATCTCTTTCAGTGTGTGTGTATGTGGGCCTGGCTTGCAACTATTCTTTCCAGGAAAGACTCCACCACAACACCACAAAGTAGGTGTCAATTGTGCTGTGTCTTCTTTACATGTTTTTTACTTGTTTCCGCTCTACTTTGGAAAAAAAGGTTTGTAGAAATATAAGTTTTGACCTGAGCCAAATGGTATTTCATTGAGATTGTTGAGATTGTAATAAATATTTGCTCTGGTATCACTGAGCAGGAAAGTACATGACCTCAAAAACACCTGCTGGGGAAAAACAAACAAACAAAAAAAACTCTTCCTCTCCACATTTTCAGAGTAATCTCCTTTTCCTGTTTGGGAATTACTTGACTAGCTTCACCATCAGAGCAGGAAGTGTTGAAGCGCATTGTTTAACGATTCTAGCCAACATACTCACTTGAAGTGAACTTCCGTCCTCAGAGTTAATCCTTTGTGGTTTATCTTAAATCATGTCCTCAGGTTGCTGCCTTGTGTGCCCAGCTGCTGTAGTGTTTAGACTTATCATGAAGCTCTGTTCCTACAGTGGTTTCTATTTCAAGGCTGTAGTTTGATAAATAGAGAGTGAAAGATACATTAAACATGAAGGTTGGCTTCAGTCTTAAAAAAATAAGAACAGACACCCAGATCACACGCTCTTCACATTTAGAATTTTTTTGTTTTTAAATCCAAAATTTTTTACTAATTTAAGGAATAACTAGGATGACAGTATTATAGGCTACCAACATGGTGTTAACAATGATGAAGCATTAACAAACATGCTAATGGACAAAAAAACAATACATCCTTATTATTATAAGCTCACTGTGAGAATTGATGAGAATGGATAGAATAGAATAGAATGATTTCTATATGAGCCTGGATTATTCTGATTGATGACCTGAGTAGAACGCTGTGATTTTCTTTACACATTGGTTTATCTTTAGAGAATATTTGCTGTCCATCTTCATCTGACACGAAAAAGACATGTTGTTGTACAGTCAATAAAACAGATTTTTAGGCGTCTTTTCCTACAGTCAAGGAACAGATGTAATGGCATTAAAATGACTTATCACAAAAAAAGAAGCTTTTATTTTTAAGTTTTACAATTAATATTAGATCTGTCCATGTACAGTATTTAACACTGTCTCATTATGGGAACACATTTAGTAATTGGTGCCATATTAGTTTTAGCTGTACCCAGGCTTTTTCCATCCACCATAAGGACAACAGTTTAAATCCTTTTGGAATGCAGGAGGAAATCAGGGGACAGATGGATCATCAATGCTGGAAAACAGGATTCTCAGATTTGATTGAATGCTTTTGACTTCTTTCATTTTTTTTTTACCAAGCAGCAGATTCCTTTCCTCATCCTATACAGTTACAAGCCATTGACACAAATCTTTCTGTTACACACACAAAAAGCTTCAAAGGGAATTCAGCAATAACATCGCATACAACTCACACACATATACACACACCATCCAGCATAAGAGAAATAGCAAGGAAAATCCATTTAGGCAGTTTCTCAGAATAGCACAATGTGTCAAATATCAGACTGACTAACATGTCTTGCTTTAATGGCACTCTAATGATGTGAATGATGATTTCCTTAAGGGAAGTGAATAATGAACACGTTGCATAACAGTGCACATGTGTATCACTATCACATAAACCTCTCTGTGGTAAGCAAATGTTCTCTTATCGCTCAAAACCAAAGGGTTTTAAGCAGCTGATGACAGATTTATGTTACACCTAAATACATATGACATAGGTCTTGTTTGACCTGCATTAATGCACTTTTTTAGTTTGTATGCTAAGCTTATATATTTTTATAGATTATGTTTGTGAGAGAAAAAAAAATCTAATCTGCAATCAGCATTATATAATACCGAAACCACAGCTAGTTTTTTTTAGTGCTTTTATTTTAAAGCCTGCTGAAAATTCTGACCTTGCTTGCTGCTGAGCATGCAACCAAATCACACCCCGCCCCCCATCACCCTAGGCTATTTTGTCTCTCGTTCTATCTGCACCCATCTATTCTCCCTGTCTCGCTCTGCTGCTCACCCTCCATCTACCTTCAGCTTTTGATCTTTTTTGGCTTAGAAGCCACAATTTTGACGCACACACAACCATTCCTACTCTCCAGCCTCTCATCTTGAGAGTCTGTGGCTATGGGGTGCACACGCAGAGGTGATGATGAACAGAGAATAGAGAGAATGTGGGATAGAGATGGAGGTTTAGGGGTTACTGAAGGGTATTTTCTGTAGATGCAGTTCAACTTTATAGGGTTTTTTTATGATTCTTTTTTGTTTTTAGAAAAAAGGTGCAGGGCGAGGTGTGAGGTGCCTTGTGAGCTTTTAACACTAAGTAAAGCTGACACCATGATAGTTTTTTTTTTTATTATTATAATTTCTGAGAACTTTTCTATTCTCAGCTTGTGTGTATGTGCAAGAGCCAAGTCACGCTTCTTCAGTACTGGATTACGTAACAGTTTCAGTGCCATCTTCATTTGCATAGACAGTCTAAGGGGTGTGCCATGAATGACTGCACTCTGAAGCTTAGAAAGCATTGATTATAGTTGAGCGGGTCTTAGGCTTTATGTATAGTTAGCAAATTGTTTTGGATCAAAATGAATAGATAGGTTGTATGATTGAGATTGTATGACACTGAAAAGATGCTGAAATCCTAAGTGAGGCCATCTGGGAAAGCCTGCGACAGATGCCACTCTGCTTGAGTTCTGGCAAACGGGTAAAAAGGACAAACGGCCAAATGTCACTTGTGTTTTTTAAATAACAGAAAAATATGTTTGACCAATATGATGTAATATTTATTACTATTTAATATCGCCCAGACTGTCAAAAAAAAAACATTCCCATGCTCTCAGTGTGAAAGCCATGGCATACTTTCTCGCATGTTAGTTACAGTGACACAAGCCAATCATGAGCCTCTGTGAAATAGTTTCCCAGGTTGTCCCAGATTGCCACACATATGTTTCATAGTAAGTATTCACAGCAGTTCTAGAGGAAATGGATGACTTATTGACAAGAAGAATGAAGAAGCTGTCCATCCTCTTATCTGTCAATACCTTTTACCCTGACATAATATGTTTCTTTAAAAAAAAGATTGCATGCTCTGCCTATTCCTATGCAACAGCACTAGTGCACTTTCAGAGATTAAAAACACCATTTAATTTGAAAAATGGGTTTGGTCAATATAGGGAAAAAACCCTAGTGTCTGGTTTTAAGTTACGCAGACATTATAACTCATGGCTTTTGCAATGGCCTTTTGAAACCCATGAGATTTTATATTGAGACATCATATTAAGAGGCTTAGTTTGCAAACCTTGCTCTCATTGTGTAACGTGTTAGTCACCCAGTAAAGAAGGAAAAAGCATTGGAGCAGTACATTAATGTATTTTTTAAATTAAACTCTGTATGTTTGTATAACGAGCAGGCCACTCTTGCTTATTCAGGTTAAACTTCTGGGAGGGGGAACCAGGAAGAAGAGGTGTGTGGTGCCCTGGTATATAACTATGGAGGGGCCTGCAGTGGAAAACCTCATAGACTTTGACATACCTTCTAGCACAGAAGAACAGACGGCACAGACAGCACAGACAGCACCTTCTGCTGTTGGTCCTCCTGACTTGTTATCAGCCGAACCGCTCGCCCCAGAGTCTGTGTGTGAGCTCCCATCGCCCATGGCCCCAAGACCAGCTGTGTACGGAAACGAGGAAGACGCAGAAGACAGCGATGCCACAGAGTCTGCAGACAGCGAGAACGAGGCCACCGATTCACCTTCCCACACTTCCGACTCCCGCCGCTCATCTTCATCATCCAATCATAGTGGTGAGGATGCAGATGTAACCGAAAGGCGAGAATTCATGAAAGCCTACGTGGAGAAATTGTTCCATGGAAGGTGAGGCAGCGATGTTTGACGGGATGATTTTATAAACTGCATATACACCAATCAGCTGTAACATTTAAAACCATCTAGGTTTTGGGTTTATCTTGTGCTACCAGGGTGGCTTTGGCCCCCTGACAGGGATGTGCTGTGGTGTCTGACACCAGAACGATGGCAGAAGATTCTTTGGGGGTTGTGGGGTGAGACCTCCATGGGACGGATTGGGATCTGGGGAGTTTAAAGGCCAGGTTGGTGGCATTGGGCTGTTTGCATGCTGGGCCCCATGCACAGCTGGCTGTGGTACAATGGGTGTTCGGATGCCTTTCTATCATGACCAATGTTGACTTTTTTTCAGAAATTTATGCCGCATTGTCTTTTCTGTGGGATTTGACCAAATAGCATGGGTGAGCCCGAGGTCCCCATAATCCTTTCACCAGTTTTCTGGTGTATAGTTGGTGATCAATGTTGTTCAGTTCACCTGAACATGTTCATATTTTGGCTGATTGCTGTATGTATTCCAATTAACAATATAAAGTCGAGTCTATTTCCATTTGAAAACTGTATACATGTAAAAAGTTAGATTAAATAGTTTCCTGGTCAGAACCTTTACACTGAGGGTAGAAACTAATGATAAAGCAAAAATCGAACATATTGATTTTTAATGAACTTTACACCACAAATCCTCTTTGAAAAGCAATAAGGCCTTCGTTAAAAATATCACAAGTATTTTTTGTTAGTAACCACTGATTGATCCATCTCTCTGTTTCTCTCTCTCACTCACTATTTGTGTCTCTGATTCAGGGAGGACTTTGACCAGGAGGAGAAAGCACGCTTCGGCGAGTTGTGCAGTGGAGAAAATGGCAAGGGCAGGGAGTGGTTTGCAAAATACGTCAGTGTGCAGGTGTGTGGGGGGAGAAGCTCTTCATCCTGCGTCTAAAAGTTTATGCTTAATATATACACACAGTACATGAGAGCACTTGTGTAGTTCTTAACAAGTAAACTAGGTCCAACAGAGTACACACAAACATACAGTGTTAGTTATTTTAAAGCTTGCCATGTGCATCCCAGTTAAAAGCATGTTGTTGGCCTCAGTGCAGCTGAATGATATATGATTTGACCCAGTAATATATGGGATCCATGAGTATAATAAGGTTCTTTGGTTTCTTGCAGCGCTGCAACTCTAAGTGTGTGAGTGAGCAGACTTTCTACCGCCTGGTGCAGTCTTTTGCAGTCGTCCTGTTTGAGTAAGTGTGCAAAAAAAGCAAAAAACTCTGCATCTTGGCTGAGATTCTGGAGACAAGCTGCTGGTTATGTGGCTCAATAAACATTTGGTAACATCACATTCTCTCCTCTCAACCTGAGTATTTAAAGCACATTGTAAGTGCCAGTATTGCAGAGAGATTGCAGCAACATATCATTTCCCAAGTCAGTCACTGGTATTCTGTTCTTAATTACTTAAGCCTCTCTGTCTTAGCCCTGACATGCAGTATTTATAGACGTGAACCATATAATTATTTTGAAATGCTAAGGACAATAATTAGTCCTTTTTCTCAGGCAGCTTTAACAACGCTCCCAGAATCTGTATATTTCTTTGTGTAGTTCGAGAATGAACAATGTGACTGGTAAGTCAGGACAATTGGAGTCTGAAGATCAAACTGTGAGTGGATGGTGGGTTTATTTATGCTTTATTTGGAGAAACAGTCATGCAGCTTTGTTGGCACTTATTCCACAAGTTCATTTCCTGAAGCTTTCCTCTCGAGTCAATATTTGTATACGTACAGTATGTGCGTGGGTTAAATTTGATTTTGCATTACTACTATGACCCTTAGCTGACATTTTTTTGCCTGTTTCGTCAGATGCTACCAGATGGATGATTACAGCCCGGCCAAGCACTTAATGACCATGTGTTTCACGTACTATTACATTGGTAAGACAAAGAATAAAAGCAAGTGGTCTTGAACAAGCATGTCTGATATTTTCATTTAATCAAATGAAAATCTCAAATTTTTACTTTTTTTCCCTTAGAGAAATCCAGACACTTATAAAATCCTGATACACTTGTATTGAATGGAATGGAGATTATGTATACATAGTATCTACAATAAACATTGCAATAATATTAAAGTTTTTTCTTGACTCGTACTATTAAACAAATTTTGCGGACTATGTTAATAGCCCCTTCCGTTTGTTTTTCATAAGTTACACAAAGAAAATTAATTGTTTTGTCATATCCCTTTTTTTGTGTCATGTATGACTTGTTAATCCTCTGTCTCCCAGGGAAGATCCAGCTGTCACCTACAGAGCTCCTAGAGAAGCCAAGTGCAGGTTTTGACTCATACCTGCGCAGCAGCAAGGTCTGGCTCTCAGGCAAGAAAGACATCGCGGAGAAAATGCTGAAAAATACTACAGCCAAAACGGATATGAAGAGTTTTTTCGGAGGTCTGGAGAGCAAGCTCAGAGGCCCGTCTGCTCGAAAGAACGAGTGAGAAGCTGCACTCATGCTTAGTCATTTCCTTTATTTACTAAAGCCAATAGAAATAGCTGCATATTCAAATCACTATCGATCACTTAAATGCGGCATGACTAATGCGGCTACGTACGTGTGCAACTACTATAGGTCTGGTCTTCAGACTTCTTCTTTTGTCTCCTTTTTTGTCCACAGAGACACAGACAGTCCAGAAGACAAGCTTAAAACCCCAGGTAAATCATTAACATTTTTTTTAAATTATGGTAAGAATATTCAGAGCACCAGAAGAGAAGTCAAGAGATGAGTTCATGTCTTTCACTTAAGGCTGGGCAATTACTCAAAAATGAATTGAAACTGACATTCAAAACCTCAGTGACAGGCATAATCTTGCCCATATAAATAATATATATTTTTTAAATTCTGTTAATTCTTTCCCCACCATGTATGTTCATGTACTATCCCATGTATTACCACATGACTCCATCCCCCTCGAGTCTGGAAAAAGGAGAATGCTTTTATTAGGAAAAAAATATCCCATCTTTAATAGTCGAGAATATTTACAGTACATCTATGTGGGGGGAAATCCTTCATTAGTCATAATCAAATTATAATGTTCGGTTAATCATGATCTTGATTAGAGATCATATCACCTCGCAGCACTTTCATCTGTTCAGTTCTTTGTCAACATTATTTTTCTTAGAATTCATGCCAGACATGAGATGTAAGTGACGTGTGTTGAGCTAAAGTCAGACCAGCTGTATTTACAGTGCAGTTTACTTAAATACTGGACTTAAGATAGCAGTTCAGTGATCTAACACCATGTTAGTGTTTATTCTAGTTGCCCATGGTGGTGTATGGGTATCTGCTCAGAGATGGACACATGATATTTTTGTTATCTTTGTCCACTGGCCAAGTAAAAGACTTTGCTCTGCTGCCAAGTCATTTGTTTTTGTTACCCAGAGATCTAATTGGGCTAAGCTGAAAAGTATTGCTAGTTAGTATCATGTAATTATATAATACTACTCAAGACTAGAGGAAATGGATGAGACCTAGGATAAAAAATAAATAAAGAAATCACTTTTTAGTTGTTTACACATTCAGAAAGGTATCCGGTCTGCAGGAACACATAAAAAAAAACATTAAACAAGCAAATTACATTTTCCCCCCTTTTGTGACCTCATACTGTATAACAAGAGACCCGCCTCTGGCTGAATGCTCAGCTCTGCGAGCTTTGATCAACTTTTGCCCATCTCTGCTGTCCTGTGGGTGCCATTTTTAGGGGCTACAGTAGATAAGGCTAGGCCAACGTAAAACAGCTAACGGATAACTTCTTCAGCTTTTAAAAAGGGGTAGATTAGCAGTTATCAGATAACCACTAAAACCAAATGTAGCACTCTTTAGTTTTTAAGAATGACTCGGTTAAGAAAGCCTTAGTGGCTAGCACTGTCAGCTAACCTACTGTAGGTGGCCTTCGTCTCTTAGTAGTGGTTTTTTTTTTTTTTTTTTTTTTTTAACTTTTATATCACTAAATATTGAGCGTGTCATTTTGAATTAACACTCTCACATATATTTCACTATTATTTTGTCATCAGAAATGAAAGCGGGAAAAGCCTTAAAAAACAGCTGGAAAATGCTCCTGAACATGAACGTTTCTGGTTCCCTGCGTTCCTCAAAGTGGTGTTTGGAGTTCATTTAAAGCTGCCGACATTTAAAGCTGAAACATTCTGTTTGCGGAAGGAGTGAACAGAAAGAAAATCATGCAACCAGAATGCAGGATCTGAGTTGTATTTCAACTAGAAAACTAACATACACGATTCAGAGACCTCTAAGGCTTATGCAAGCGTGCTTAAAAAGTAATATAATATCTGACCTTTAAGATTGGGATTTCCCTATATCTTTGTGTTCCTGATTGTACCAATAGCTCTCCTTGGTATAAATCATACCACTGTCAAATGCATCACATCTTAGTCAATATGTAAAGTATGTTGTATCACAGTGAACTGCATTATGTTTAAACATAGCCTATGGCCCTATAATTGCCCGTGCTACCACCACTCTGCTACATTAGTTTGTCCCAGATACCAGGGCTACTGCTTTGTTCACCCTGCAGCCATAGGAAGCAAGTTCATAATGCTGTAGCTTATTCATGCAAATAAAATGACCTAGACATGCATTATATAAATAGATTTCTACAGAGTTTATGCTTCACTGGATTGTGCAAGCGGGGTAAAAAAATGTTTGCAATGTGAAACAAAGGAACAGGACAGACTGGGTTTGATAGACAGCAGGCGTGAAAGTTACTTGAAATCTCTGTTGTGTGCAAAAGCATGTGAGACAGAGAACCAAGATAACCCTAAGACAGACAACCAGTAATGCTTTGGGTATAAATTTGCAGTCAATGCACATGCACGCTTCTCTTTTAACCCATATCACTTTTATTTTGCATGTGCAGTGCTAATGCACGGAACTCTGCATGTGTGTTTTGGCCCATATGGACACCTTCCTGAATTTCTTGCTTGATTGGTCTGTCTTCTTCTCGCTGCTAATAAGCAGTCTGTGACTGTAATCACGTCCTTGCTGTCACGGAGCGCTCCTCGCGCCTGCATGGTCTTTCAGCACTATTCTGCTAATAATGAGTCTGTGTAAAAAATCGTTTAATTGTGTGTCCTCGTCCACTGCAGCATGGCCACCAGTGTCCCCAGACAAGAAAAAAGAAGAGAAGATCTACTTATATACACACCTTAAACAGCAACCAATCTGGTACGTGGTTCATTTTGAAAGATGTGCTGAGTCTGCTTTTTTTGAGTCTGCTGAGTTCATTTTATTTATTTTTTTAATTTGATCTACAAACACTCATGAGGTTTTGTTTCAATAGTGATTGTCTTCTGATACAAGACAAGTTACTGAAGTCAAATTTCCAAATCTGATTGGTCAGAAGTAGGGGTCAGGGGTAGCTCAGTAGTTAAGGCATTGGACTATGGTTTAGAAGATCCCAGGTTCAAACCCCATGACCACCAGGTTACCACTGTTGGGCCCTTGAGCAAGGCCCTTAATCTTCAATTGCTCAGATGTATAATGAGATAAAGATGTAAGTCACTCTAGATAAGGGTGTCTGCCAAACCCCGTAATGTAAATGTTGTTTAATGCTCTTTGACAAGAGTCCCAGCTGTGAGACAAATCACACGTCTGCTCCTAACAGTTTTTCTTTAGGTAACAGTCTTCAGGATAGATGACTTCATGATTTCAAAGTTCTCAGCCACATGACAGGCTGTATATTTTTATATTTTTATAAAACATACTTCAATAATAAATGTGCTGGAAATTTGCTGCACTATATAGGTAATAAAGCACTTCAGGAAGTGCTGTTATATGAAATCTCACAGTGGTAGTAGTAGGTAGTATGTGTTTGTTTTTTTGTTTGTTTTTTACTGGATCTGATCACATGAATAGAATTTTCATCCTTCACACTGTTAATGCTGATCTTCTCTGTTTAAAGGCACACGTTAAGATTTTGGAATGCTGCATTTTTCGATGCTGTGCACTGTGAGAGGAACAAGAGGTCCCCCACCACGAGGTGAGAGTATCTGTGAGAAAGAAGGAAAGCAAAAAAAAAAAAAAAAACATGTCTTTTGAGATAATTTTTCTGAAACATTTGATTGATCGTTAAGTATCACGTATGCAGATCTGCACTGCTGCACCCTCTATTACTACTTACACACCTCATTCATAATAAAAGGATTAACAGGTTGCTTCAGAACTGGAATTGCCACGGTGTGTGATAGCTGGGTGTGACTTCACAAACACTGCAGATCATGTGATGTTTGTGAACAACTGTTAGGGACTAAGGTCATCAGACTGCTTTGTTAAAACTCAATGAGGATTTTGGTGCCCGAGTCCGGGTGAGAAAAGTATGCGTGCGCGTGCCTGTGCGTGTGTCTGAGCGTGTGTCTGTGTGCGCGCCGTGAGCGTGCGCACGCGTGTGGATGTTGTGTGTGTGCGTTTTCCACATACTTGCATACAGTAAAGTCTGATTCTTAAATTGTTCTCCGAGTTAGTCTGTCCCTGTAGTAGACATTGCTGCACCAATCTGCTCAATGGCCTCTCTCTCTCTCTCTCTCTCTCTCTCTCTCTCTCTCTTTTTTCCGCATGCAACATTAACTCTTTATCTCCGTGTACCTTGCTGCCTCACACAGGCGGACAGCTGAGGAGGAGAAAGACAAGAGGTCTGTCTTTCATTCTGTCTCTCCACCAGACACCACTAGACAGAAAAAAAGGCCACAAAGAAAATCGTTAGGCTGCAGCAAGAGCGAGGGAAAGGTGTCAGGAAAAGGTCATAACACAATTTAAGAGATTAATATTATTTGTCACGTATACTTTAGCAGATTCTAGCTTGTTAGAAAGCTGGGGTCAGGCAAGTGTTTTGACATCTAGGCGTTTGTAAAGCAGAACGCTCAGAAAACTACAGAGTCATCATACTTTTTTTTATTAGCGTGTCGAGTGTGAGGCTGGCAGGAAGTTGTGCGCCACACTGATAACAGCGAAAAGCCAAATATGGCAACAGCAAAAAAAAGGCACATTGTGTGCTGGTTTAGGACATAATGGTAGTTTCCAGATCGTATTTTAGTTTATTTGGGTGATTCCACAATTGGGGTGTCCCGCTATTATTTTAGAAATATATTAACAAGACCACATTGTTTTGCCCGTGTCAGTCCTCTACATTGTACCTCGATTCTAATCGATCTTACTATTTTTGCATTAATATGTAACCCCATTAAACATCCCACGCATCAAACTTCTTTTCCAGTGGGTCATTTGTTGCAGGTAATAACAGATCCAGATCATTCACTTACCCCTGTTACTCCCCCACGAAATATTTTAAATATTCCACTAGTCATATGTTTAACAGGAAGTTGCGTCGTCTTAATTTCCTGGAAGACATTCTGTAATTTTTTTTTAATTATAGTGAACCGTGAGATCCTTTTGATAGTGCAATAGTGCATGCCAAAGTATTGACTGAAAGCAATTTTGTAATTTTAAAAGACTGCCTTCATGACACTTTCAATGTTAAAAAAAATAAAAAAATAAATAAATAATGTAAGTTGCATTTTAATACTCAATTGTGGAACCACATGCTTGCTGTAGACCTGGGTTTCCACCTTTTCTCTCAATATGGAACTAAGAACTTTCTAGGTTAGAAATAAACACAGTGGGCTTTTAAGTCAAACTGGGAGTTGTGGTGCAGTATCTTGAGACCGGAGGCGTAAAACTGATTAGCATTTACAGTACAGTGATGAGATTCTTATCCGCAGTAAAACATATGAAAGGTGCAAACATTTTACAGAGGTTCGTACATCTGGAAATGACGATCCTGGCAAAGGTGGCTCGGAGCCCACTGCAGTCGTTCCCAGAGGTGTGGACTCGAGTCATGTGACTTGGACTCGAGTCAGACTCGAGTCATGAATTTGATGACTTTAGACTCGA
>JAQMYJ010000038.1:14577395-14592498 GCA_030014305.1 Clarias laeviceps
TAGTGTCCTGTCCAGTCAATAGAGCGCGGTCGTGTTACTTCATACATAAAAGCTGCTGCTGAGCAGTGGAGGCTACTAGTGTGGTGTTTCACAGAGATTTATGAAACTACTGAAGTCTCATATATATATCTATATATATATATATATATATATATATATATATATATATATATGAGATATATATTGTAAATACAGAGATGTTATCACACTTAACCACATGTTGCAGGTTGCATTGCAACACAATGGCTGGCTCCAAAAGGGATCACTGGGTTGTAAAATTATAATTTATGTGTATATAAATAAAGTGTATATGTTGTAACATGGTGCATCTACTCATTTTGTTGAAAATAATTGTGCTTTGTGAATACTGTATTTGTTTTAATGTACTGTGAATGCTTTGCTTTACTGCCCAAATTTTCCCTGATGGAATGTACCTGTTAGAAAATGTCTGTTATATGTTTATAATAAAAGATGTCCACCCTGATATGTAGTGAAGCTCATTACAGTCTGAAACACAATCTTTCATCTAATTCCATTTTCTTTGTATAGCACTTTGAACAACAGACACTCCCACAAAGCTGTTGTACAAAATTCCAGATGTAGATCTTGATCTGTAAGAAGCAAGCCAAAGGCAACAGTGGCAAGGAAAAGCTCCCTGAGATAATGTGAGCGGGGAAAAAAACTTTGCGGGGAAACAGAAACCCATCCTCATCTGTGTGAAGTTATAAATAATTACAATAATTATGTTTAAACATTTTTCACACCAAGCTGTTCCTCCATCATGGCTGATCCATGGTTGCTCACCTCACCAGATATTCCTTTATCATGCCTGTCTTTGTTTGTGTTATTTTGTTCGTGAACATGTGTTTTCATGTGCTGGTGAGTGTGACCAGGCTGAGGCTGCTCAATGTGGGAGCGCTTAAGATTCGTTGGTTGAGGGAGCTGCCAAATGGCTGCCACGGCTGACTGAGAGAGTAAACAAACAGCAGTCACACTGGCCTGCGCTGATTGGACACACAGTCATGAGCTGTGAAGCGCCAAAGCCTGGTGTCACACAGCAAGAACTCCAGCATTGCTAATTAGTGCCAGATCTGGAGCTAAGCAAATGCTTCTTTTCTCATGTATCACCACACACTAATCACATCCTACGCTTTCACCTAGCGCACCACTTTCCTTTGCATGTTTATTCAGTGTGTGTGTGTTTGTGTTTTTTTTTTTTTTTCCTAATTAACAATTCAGAATAACATGTAGTGAAGTGAAACACTTCTATTTTTGATCTAGGTGAGATGAAATGAAATCTCAGTGTTTGACTTGGGAAGGTGATTTCTATCAGAAAAGCATAGAATCATGAGTCATATTAAGTCATTAATAAGTGTGAGTTAGTCATATGGGTGGTCTCTGATGGGGGGGGCCCAAAACACACACATGGTCCAATTTTACAATGGATATAATCACTTTATGCCAACACGACTGTTCCAAAATGTGTGCAGTTCTTGTATTTGCATAATAATTGCAACAATATGTTGTAACATTTGTGTTTTTCGGTCTACTTACAGTATATGTACAAAGCATCATCAAAGAGGAGAGGAAGTCTAAACATGAGCCATCTGCTTCCTTGAAACTTGAAAAATGTTCTGCTGAAGTCCACAAAAAGCCTGGTACAAGTTGCATCAATGGCTTCTGATAGCCTTCAATCTTTTGACCTTGCCTTGACCTGTCTACATGGGTCACTGACACTTAGCACATGCAAACCCTGGATCATCTCATTATATATACTATAAATCACCTATTATGATTTCTATATAGGATGCTTCACAAAACATGGCGGCGCAAGAGGAACATTGATATAAACATCTAGGCTGCTCGTTAATTCAGCCTGTAATGGGGATGAATGGATAATAGACACAGTAAAATGCTCCTCAGTTCATGGGTGGTCAGCTTTTAGATAAACGTGATGCAACATAAGGGTGTCACAGTTGCCTCAAGGCCAATGACCCAGAGTGTTTGGGATCGAGCCAGGAAACAAACAGCAAACCGATTTGAAACCAAACTGAGTAGCAGCTGCACTTTGGTCAACTAATGACCTAACCATTATTAAATATGTACTAACAAAATAAATCTAATACGACTTGAGTTAAAAAAAAAATAGCAAACCTTGTTATATTCAGAATTTCAACATGCATTTTCCTCACTCAACATTCTCCAGCACAGCTAAACCACTGGGTCTGAGCAAAACCTGGTAAATTGTTAATGTAAATATTTAAAACATTGACTATATTTGGTCAAATATGTTGAATGCAAATAAAAATTCTAAGTGCTTATCAAACAGCTTTTAAAATACCTCTTTCCGCTTGCTAAGCTGATCCAAAAGACAGGGTTTCTAATCCAGCAAGTGTAAAATTCACTAAAATACCCAAATACCCTGGTTATTTGTCTAAGAATCAGTTTGGCCCATATGACAACACTTGAAAACGTGAAAGTTTATTTCCAAAGAGCTCTTTGTTTTTTTGCTGTTATTTTAAATTTTCATAGTGTGATCTAGGAACCATATGTGTTTGTTAATGAGATGTATATTTATTGTACTAACCTCATGTTACAGCTTTCCAGGCATGAAATCTTAAAAGGTATGTAAACATTCAATCTGCAGTGGATTCCTGGTGACAAAAGAGCTTTTCAATATATGGTTCCACCGTTTTAAGTGATTCATCAAGGATGGGGATACCTGACTCTTTTTTTTTTTTGAATATGTCTCAGTGGCTGGAATTGATACTAGTCCATGTGTGTGGTTGCTCTTTTATGTGCAATTTTTAAAGTGACTTAAAGAAGTGTTCTGGTATATCAAACACTGCATAATGTTATTGCACTCGGGTCTGTATTTGTTTGTGTAGAGTAATTGAAATAATACAACAGATGTGAATATGATGAATGATGCCCTCACCTTCAATACTACATATTTGCTGTATACAGTTTTTTGTGCTGTAACATAGACTCAACATAACAACTTCATTAGGTACACCTGTTCAACCTGTTTTTTAACGCAAATATCTAATCAACCAATCCCTTGGCAAATAATCCATTTAGGCATGCAGACATGGTCAAGACGATCTGTTGCAGTTCAAGCTGAAAATCAACATAGGAGAATAAAGGTGATTTATGTGACTTTGAACAGGGCATGGTTGATGGTGCCAGATGGGCAGATCTTTCTGAAACTGCTGATCTTCTGGGATTTTCACGCACAACCATCTCTAGGGTTTACCGAAAATTTCCTGAAAAAGGGAAAATATCCAGTGAGGTCTATTCTCTGGGTGAAAATGCCTTGTTGATGCCAGAGGTCAGAGGAAATTGGCCATACTGGTCCGAGCTGAAAGAAAGGGAAACGGACACAAATATCATCTCATCATAACCGGGGTATCTGCAACCAAAGATTATCTCTGAATGCACAAGACATCAAACTTTTAGGCAGATGGGCTATGCACGCAGAACACCAGCTATGAATAGAAAACTAAAGCTACAACTTATATAGACTCACCAAAATTGCATGATAGAACAATGGGGAAAATTGCCTGGTCTGACATGTCTCGATTTCTTCTGGACGGTAGGGTCAGAATTTGGAGTTAACAAAATCAAAGTGTTATTGTATCCTGCCTTGTATCAACAGTTCAGGCTGGTGTTGAAAGCCTAAAGGTGGAGGGATATTTTCTTGGCACACTTTGAGCCCCTTGGTACCAACTGAGCATTGTTTAAATGCCACAGCCTACCTGAGAATCGTTGCTTCACTTTATCGACCACAGTATAACATTTCATGTCACAAAGCTAAGATCATCTCAAACTGCTTTATTGAACATGACAATGCGTTCACTGTACACAAATGGCCTCCACAGTCACTCACTAACTCACTCATCGTCTATACCGCTTTATCCTGTGTATAGTGTTGCAGGGGGCCTGGAGCCTATTTAAGGAGACTTAGACAGGGTACCAATCCATTGCAAGGGCACACATACTTTACACACACTCACACGCTCATTCACACACTATGGGCAATTTGGGAATGCCATTTTCCCTAATCTGCATGTCTTTGGACTGTGGGTCGAAATCGGAGTACCCAGAGGAAACCCACTAAGTACAGGGAGAACATGTGAAATTCCATGCACACAGGCAGGAATTGAACCTGGACCCTGGAGGTGCAAGTCACCAGATCTCAATCCAATAGAGCACCTTTGGAATGGAACCGGAGATTTGCATCATGGATATGCAGCTGTCAAATAAGCAGCAAGTACATGATGCTCTTATGTCAATCTGGACCAAAATCTATAAGGAATGTTTCCAGCTCCTTGTTGAAACTGTGTGGTGGAAAATTTAGGCAAAAGGGGGTCCAACCCAGTTCTAGAAAGATGTACCTAATGAGGTGACAATTGAGTGTAGATCTGTTCTGTACTGGTATGGTTTAAATCCCTATAAGTCAGTACAATCAACTTCTTCTCACTGGTCATGTTTATCATATGATGGAGCACTTTTATAGTAAAAAGAGACTAAAATCATCCAGAATGACAGTGTTCCCATCCATATAGCACAAAGGCTCACTAAAGAGTTTGATGAGGATGAATCACACGGTATGGTTTTCTTCATCACTTGGTTGCAACACGGTAGAATATTTGTGAGAGAATTTAGACAGATATATTAGACAACACCATCATCATCATAAAACCAGTTGAGCAAATATCCTTTTAAAAAAATCCAAAATCCATTGCTCTAGTATACTTCCAGAGATTCGTAGAAGCTCTGCCGACGTTAAAACACATTAAAACTGTTCTGGAGGCTCGTGGTCACCCTGCAGCTTACTAAAAAAAAAAAAAAAAGAAAACTTTATTTTGTTTTTGTTTTTCCTTTAACTTCTCACACTTAACTTCTCTGTACTATATCCAATGATTTTTTTTTTCACATTTTGTTCCCCTCACTTGAATAATGATGTATAAAACAGTGTGCCAGGAAGTGTAACCGGATTAGCAGTGAATGTTCCTCACAGCAATCTCATCAATCTTCATCACAGCCCAGCCCACCCGCTTTTGCACTGAGCACATATTTGGACAACTGAGTTCTGTTTATGTAGAGAGTGAAAATATATAACAAACAGCAAGATTAAACCGCTTTTGAAGGCACTGCTTTAAAAAAAATATATGATTTAATACTGACTCGAGCTGTGATGGCAGGTCAAATGAAGATGAAGACACTTCAAACAGTTGGCCTTTTATTTCTTCCTCTTAATTTCACCCCTGATAGATTAATCAGATCTCAGTATAATTCTAAGATTAAAAAGACTTGAGTGAGTAATAATATCCAAGTATGGCAAGAAGTGTGAAATATAAATACGATAAAGAAGTGTTTTTTAAACTATTTCATCGAAATCTCAACTGACTGTTAGCAAGTTGTTTCTCTCTCTTTTTGAAATTTTATATTGTGATTGGATTGGCACCTCATCCAGGGTGTGCCTGCCTAGTGCGTACCTCGCCTAGTTCCCAGAGTCCCCTGGGATGGGTTCCAGCCCTCCTGCAACCGTGTACTGGACAAGCTGTATAGAGAACAACAATAATAAGTGGGAGAGAGTGAGTGACTGCTTCTTTGACTTGAATGGAATTAATCCAACCCTCAACCCTCATCGAAAACATATCTAGATTATTTTGGATTTGGTGTGTTTTGTTGGTGGAAAGTACAGAAATAAAACTCTCGATGGCTACAATTAAAAAAAAAATACTTGTACATATCAAAATAATAAGCCAAATATTTAGTCAGTCATGAAGCTCACAGGACAAAGAAAGAGCACATGCATCTTTAGTAACGGCAGGGTCATGGCGATTTACACTAAATTAGGTTATGACTAATACTGTCTATTGGGAAATAGATCCAGAAAAAAATTAATAATAAAAGGGAAGAATTTTGAAATAAATCTGATGTAAATGCATTACCAGGGCCAGAATCTACAGGTCAAGCTCACAGTGCTGTCATTTCTACTTCAGAAATTTGTTCAGTATTTTTTTAGGTTTTCATGTTTAGGCCATGCTCACTTTGGTTTAAACCCAAATACACATACAGATGTTTGGTTTACTAACCAGATACAGATCTGTAATCTGTAATCTACACTGATTACAGTTAAAGGGATCCCTGGCTTCAAAAATGTTCAGACCCCATGCTCTGAAGTCTTCGCTTTCACCTGTGGCATGGCATCCATTTTTCCAACCATGGTGATGAGCATATGACAAAACCCACTTTGGCTTTATTGCTATCCAAATATTACTTAAATCTTCAGGAATAAATCAAACTATTCTAATCGTCCATCAGCTGTTCTATAGCAAGCGAAAAACCTGCTTGTCTTTGACAGCTCTCCCACAGGAGCATTTGTGATTCTGACTGCAGAGAGAGAGGGAAAGTGCTCTGGTTCTCATCAAAATAAATGAGAACGAGGGGATGACGCGCTCTGAGACCTAAATGCAGAGATTTTACACTTTAAACACTTTGGAGGATCGTCTTTCTTTTCTATGTTTATTTTAATATCAAGCTGGTGAAAGAATAAACCCAAACTGAAAAATGTTATTCTTTTGAGTTTTCCCTCTAATCTGTAGCCCATAAACTCTGAGCTGTCAAGAAAAACTTTTGCTGCACGTGATATCACACTTGTGGCCACAGAAAGAGAAGATTAAGCATGAGCCAGACACTGTTTTGATATAACTGTTAATGGTGGCATGTAATAAACCTTCACAGAAATGTATGAAATTCATAATACGTAATAACACCAGGATGAGGGGCTTTTTGAAAAAAAAATTACACAATTCAAATCATTCTTATTACTATTACCGTGTTTCGAAGGGAGCTTTTAAATATTCAGCCTCTTGAATGGTTGATTATGAACCTTGATTTTACTTTGAAGTAGACTGCAAAAATGTTATCTTAGCACCTAAAGAAAGTTTGATTAAAGAAAATGCTATGCGTAAAAAATGTTAGCGTAATCTGTATGTCTTTGGACTTTTGGAGGAAACCCATCAAGGACTGGGGGAACATGGCAAGGCAGGGCTTGACCCCTTGACTCTGGAGGTTAGAGGCCACAGTGCTAACCACTATGCCTCTGTGCCACCACATGGACAAATTTCAAGCTTAAAATTGTTTTGTTCTTTTGGCTGATCATACTGCTTATTTCTAAATATAAACATTTGGAATAAGCAAATTTTAGAAATAGTTGTAATAATTTTATATTTCTTTGAAAAAAAATCTAATGAAGAAAGACACTTCTAAAATTAGCCTATATTTAAGATATTTGTATTTGATTTAATATAATTTATATTGGATTATGTGTTACTGCTTGGATAATGGGAACAAAACTGATACCGTATTTTTCCAAAAGAATTTGTTTATTCCCCAAATAGACCAAATAAGGTGACTTTGTATTAGAAATAGAGAAGCTGTTGGGATTTTGGTACGCTGTTTGGTCACACCAGGACCGTTTATATCAGAGCCATATTTAGCATTTTTTCACTTCTACGAATATGCAAATATATATTACTAGCTCAAATATTATACACATGGCATGTAGCAGTATTCCTATTTTAAGCATTATTCACTAGTAAAAATTTATTTTATACCTGTATGATTTATAAACAATATTATTTAACCATGTTTACCCCGAATTGTACTACATTTTAGGATGGGTATTGTATCTTTACCCTGTCTTTTTTGTTGACAATTAAAAACTTGCATTTAATCTGCTTAGAGAAGTTTCAATGTGGTCTTTAGACATTTCATGCTTCACTCATTTTTTGAACTTAAAGCCTTTGATTTACTTTTTTTATGTGAATTTTCTCATATGAATAATATTTTTCACGTGATCACATGCATGCACATGTGCATTTTTAAAATCCTTTTTCACATTGTTCTCATGATCATGTAACTAATGTTTGATCATATATCAAAAGTATATATATAATTCATTATTTATTAAATTCAAGTCCAGCCATCAGAAACCCTACAGATGATATTGTATAGTGTCTGATGTCGATATAATGTGTGCATGGATATTTGTTACAGAAGCACAAAATGTATGATGTACTAAATAAATCAAATTAATGAAATTAGTGAGGTATAGTGGGTTATTGTGGATGTGAAACTCTCTGACACACTTTAACTGACAATTGAAAAGGGGTAATTATTTATACTGGCATGATTTAATTTTCTCATGCACATAAGAACTCTCAGGGTGTAAATGTTGGCACTGAGTCGATATAGCGAGTGCCATTGTCAATTCATAACTGGCTTTAAAAATTCAGGCTGAGAGATTAGGGATTTTTTCCTGCCTGTGTGATCTTAACAGCACATCTGTGCAGGGAGATAGATGAGAGCCGCTGCCCCTGCTCACTCCCAGCCTTCCAGCCTACGGGTGGATGTCGCTCTATTTACACGTCTGACCAAAAGAATCCTATACACAGGAAATGCTTGTGAATGTGAGTCCCCTTGCTCAAATGTGGGGAAGTTTATTTATTTCCACGAGCATTCCTGATTTGCACTGTGTAAAGCTACAGAGAGACACCATGCAGCTGAATCAGACTCATGGCTATATATAGTGGCATGGGATAAAGTGGGCACCCACGGGGCTGGTTCTTCAATCTAAGATTAGATTTAGCCCTAAAGATAAATCTAGGCAAGGAATTCTCTATGAAACTACTGTCAGCTTCTGTATTCAGTGCCAAGTGCTACGTTAGGTTAAGGTTTTTTTGGGGGTTTTTTTATGCCCAAATTTTTTTTAGACCAAAGCATCCTTGCAAATAAAATCTTAACATACTAAAACACTAAACTGAAAATACTAAAGGTGGCTTGGAAAAAACTAATAATAATATAATTGACATAGGTCTTTACTCCTTTAGATTCAATTACAACAAAAGCCCTACACTATTGCAACAACTAATTTATGGTTTATTCAAATTTAACATTTAGTCGGCTATAAATGCCCGTACATATTCATATTAAAATGAAAAAGCTATTTTGAGTGTTTTTAAAGTATAGAAAAAAATCATTACTCACAAAGATTACTCATGAAGAGTTACTGTGTAAAAAATATTTTATTTATACAATAAGTGTTATTTATTTTATCTCGGATTTCGTTCCACAAACACTCGACTCATTTACTCTTGTTATGTTTTTCCTCAAAAATGTTCCCAACTATTTGCATCCATGAGGTACTTGAGGAGCGAAGAAAAGCAACAACATGATACAATTTGTAATTTATCTTCTATTCCTTTTACAAGCACGGAAAGGAGCGTAATAAAATCAGAGCTCAAATAAACATTTACATTTAAACAGCAACATCCATGAGAGTTTGCATGGCGTGGCTCTATGGGTAATACATCACCCGAGTTAACTACTGTCAGCCTTATGTGAACCTTTGAAGTGGGCCACCCAAGTTGTCCCAAACATCATCATAATAATAATAATAATAATAATAATAATAATTGTATGGCAGTTATTGAACTGAGCTATTGACAAAAGTCCTAAAGTGGTTATGTGTCTTATACCACAATGCTACTGAATTCTTTATTCTGATTAGTCAGAAAGTGTTGATTAATTTTCCACAACAATATGGCTTTGATCACGGTGCCAGCTGCATTCAAACATGTTAGTGTTTCTATGTTTATATAATCTAAGGCAAATAATAAACTGATTTTTCTTTTGTTATATAACAAAGACATTAATTTAATTAACAGTTATAGAAGGAGTCAGCATGTTGTTACAGTCAGTATGTTTTCTACTACGAGAAAAAATATTTTTGGTTTCTTCATAATACTGCCTCATAGCTGCATTTCCCCCCCCTGTTTTCAAGAAATAGAAAAACTGAGGCAGGTGAAGGAGTGATTGATTGTAACTGTTCTACCATAAGACCAGTGAAAGTTTAAAAGTATGAAATGTCCTTCCTTAAAGGACTATCCATTGTAATTTTTGCAATACAAAAATACTGTGGTACACTTCAGAACAACGAAAGATATTTAGTAAATAGGATATAATCAACTTGGCCTCTGATGAACACTGTAAGAGTTAATAAACCACTGTAGATCTTGATTATAATGTATACATGTTAGTTCATTGTCTGTCTTAGAGCCAACACGTTATGACATTTAAAAGTCAACAACAGATTGTTACCACCTCCAGTTATTAAAATAAATCTATTGTATATACCCTATCAGAGCTTCTTTAACAGATTTCCTCAGCTGGATCAGGTGTATTTGTACATGAGGAACAGGAACGTTGCCTCTGTAGTGATTTTCTGCTATTGGAAGTTAAGAACAGCTGCTCCAGATGTGAGTTTGCTGCTTTGTCTCGGTACCAATAGATCAGTCATCAGACTAAGTTCTCACCACCCTTCTCGCAGTACTGGAGTAAAGTTTCGGGCCACGCCAGTGACATGTAAGAGCACAGCGGGTAGGCTCTGGGATAGAGGTGCGGCGCGTGCGCAGACGGAAGTAGCGCTGTCGCGAGCGCGCGGTGACGCGTTTCCAAACACGCAGCCTCTGAGCCTCCGCAGCTGCACCTGCGCTGGAGCCGGTTCACCTTTTTCGCCAAGATGCTATCTATGCTAAATTCTTTCGATTTATCTGAAGTTTTCTTTCCGTCCGTTAGGTCTTTGCTGTCTCGCTTTGGAAGTTGCGAGGAGCCCAAAGTCGAAGTGACGCTGGTGCTTTTTGCAGCGGCGCTCGTCGAATTCCCAGGATGCATTTGGCGCAGGTGCGGAGAGTGCAGTTCTGGCTGATGGTCGGGTTTGTGCGGAGACGCGCTTTGCCGCTCGCTTGGGGGGCGGGGGCGCGCGCTGGTCGGTTGCGCGCCACGACACTGTTTCACCGGGTTGAGTGGCGGGAAACTCAGATGTCCTCGCGGTGGATGTTCTTGGTCCTTGTGCTGAATCATCATCTCCGCCAGGGCCTTTTCATCACTCAGGGTCTCGTCTTTCATCACACGCGTCCCTGCGCAAAGTTTGGTGGTGCCCAGAGCAAGACCAGTCGGAACCCGGCTGCGTTTGTGACTCGGTTTAGCTTCGCTATGCTCCTGCAGTTTGGACTTCCGTTTCCTCCTCCTGTAATTGCCGTTCTCAAACATGTCCAGGCACTTGGGGTCTAGAGTCCAGTAGCTGCCCTTGCCCGGGCGCCCTTTCTCCCTGGGCACCTTGATGAAGCAGTCGTTCAGCGACAGGTTGTGCCGGATGGAGTTCTGCCAGCCCTGCTTGTTGTCGTGGTAAAAGGGAAAGCGGTCCATAATAAACTGGTAGATGCCGCTCAGCGTGGCGCGTTTGCCCGGTGCGTTCTTGATGGCCATGGCGATGAGCGCGATGTAGCTGTACGGAGGCTTCTGTGGAGGTTCCTGTCGGGTTGAGGCGAGTCCCAGAGCCGGGATCATGCCTCCCACTTCTCCACCATACAGATAAATCAGGGACGAGTTGGTGAGGCTGAGAGCCGCGGGTCCCTGCGCTGCCCGTCCCGTGTACAAGTTCATGTTGAAAATCCCGTTAAACGCGCAGCGGTTCAGAAACTCCTCGAGCCGCGGTCCATAGAGAGATGCCCGAGAGTCAGTCAGTCTGGCTCTCCTGCACTTTGTTTCACGTTTGCTGCTTTATGTTGACTTATGCTGGAAAATAAATTGTCTATGATAAACACTCGTTGTGTTTCTTTCAGCCCACCCACATTAATTAAAATTTCATTGCCCCAAAAGCCCCACAAGTCTCTCTGCCTTCTTTCTCTCTCTTCCCTCGTGTCCCTGACCCACCAGCCAATTGTGAGCTTGGTTTATTCCCTCATTTGTTTATAGAATTAGTCTGTTGATAAGTCTGCCCACCCAAGTCGAATCAAGCTGTGTTTATTTGGAAAAAATTTCCGGGCACCCAATACATAAACGCACTGATCTGATGTTTGAAAGATCACGTCCACCCTACGACTCTGAACGAGAGAGAGAGAGAACAAGCAAACAGCACAGAGCGCTCGCTCCGGGTTTTTCTGGGCTGTTCGAAAAGAAAACAAAGCATGTAAAGGACAACAACTTAAACAATTCTTCTCTCTCTTTTTAACTTTTTATCAGATACATCCATCTTTCCTCCGTTCTCGCCTACAGGAAGATTACAAATAACTATGGCATAATAAATGAAAGTTTAGATCACTTTTACAGGAACTCCATCAGAGCATTGCAGATTTCACCTAAATCTGTTTAACTCCTATGACTAATAAGATATAGGCAAATATTTCTAGATCTTCCCTTTTATAAAGCATCAATGTCAACATCAATCATTTGAACAAACCCTTCAATTTCCATAAAAGGAGAACTTGGCAGGATGCTGAAGTAAACTATATTTTTTGTGAATGTGCACATGATGCTTTATATTATGTATTTTCCTGTTTATAGGAGCAAGGGGGATTATAACAACTTTACAAGTGCACACAGCTGGCCCATGATTACATTACGTGTTTGGAGGTTTCAATGGATAAACTTAGAAGTTTTCCTGAGTTTGACTTTTCCATCCACAGACAGTGATTCATAAAGTTTTAGACATGCCAGACCCAACAGTGATGTGTCTCAATGTGTGGGCATTGAGCATATTCTTCTGTTTGAAATCAATGAGTTATTTTTCTCTCTAAAGATGAATCTTGCACAATTACGTCACATGTCTGGCACAGCTAATCCCAAACTCTCAGGGTAGAAACGCTTGTTAGGGGTATCCCAAGGAGTCCACCCTGTTAGACTAGATTAAATAACTAAATAGAGTGGGATCAGTAAGTAGCATGTTTGACCCATTGGGTACATACTTTATGGCTTTTGGCCCTTGTTTTAAAGAAACTGTGCAATATTGAAATTTGAAACAATTCTGGAGTGTCCTACGTAATCAACAAGTATCTATCTATCTATCTATCTATCTGTCTGTCTGTCTGTCTGTCTGTCTGCCTGTTTTCTGTTTGCCTTTTTCCTGTCAATGCACATGCATATCAGTTTTGTGTTGTTGAAGACTTTAGAATAGAAACTGAGAAGCACTTTTGCCTACATATATTAACCAGGTTTAATTTCTTTTTTATTTTCATGTTTCTGCAAACATACAGAGTAATTTCATGAACTTCCTGCTTGTAATGTCCACTAGATAAAATGTAAGGACAACTCAGTAATTTAAATGCACTATAAAATTATTTATATGCTATAATTCAGGCTAACTTTATATAGTTTATCTTAGAATTAACACTAACAAAATGTTTTTAATGTTTCTGGGGTACATATGATTCTTATGGTTTTTTTATTACAGGTGGGAATATCTGAAAAGCAAATCTTGCTTGCACCAACGTGCAATTTGTAATTTTTTTTATTTGCTGAATTTGTTGTTAAATTGTACTACAATGTGATTACATTTTACACAGATTACCAGCATTATATAAATTGTTTTAATTTTACATAATACATTGTTATGATAATAATTGATGGTTGAGCATGAAAAAGTCCCTCAAAAGATTTTATATAGTTATTGAAACTAGATATAATATGAAATCTAAAACAATTAACTAGAACTTTTAAAAGACTAAAAATATTTTTGTTACATGTAATTATTGCTGCTATGGTTAATTTTATTATTGTACATAATGTAGAGCTGTGCCTCAGAGGAATTCATAGGCAAACAAGCAAATCATGTAAAATTCACTAACAATTTTTTAATGTAAAGAATTCTGTTTTGCAAGCATAAAAATTAGTTCAATTTGATCTAAAATTAGTTTTAAACCTATCTTGAAACTAAATGCTTCTATTTGTATTTGCATTGCAATGAACATTATTTTTTGTGGTATTTTATGAGTTTCCTAGTATTTATATCTCCTCTGCAAATTTTACAACTCTACAAATTTATACAAAACCTTATGATCCATCAGTGTCTTTTAAACAAGTGCTTCAATAGAAGTATTTAGGCATGAGGAAAATCTGATGTTTTGTACAAAGCAGATTAAATGGTCAAAATCACAAATTTACTTAAATTTATTAAGGGAAAAGTTGCCACCATGGCGTATTGGTTAGCACTGTGGTTGAGGATTTGAGTCCCACCTGATGTCTGTGTGCATGGAGTTTGCATGTTCTCCCTGTGCTTGGTGGGTTTCGTCTGAGTACTCCAGTTTCCTCATAAAGTGGAATTTCTGAATTGCCTGTAGTGTGTGAGAGTTTGTGCATGCTTGTGCATTCCTGATGAACTGCACCCCATTCAGAGTGTACCCCTCCTAGTGCCCTGAGTCCTCTTGGATATATGCTCCTGGCCTCCCACAACCCTGTTTTTAAGTAAGTAGTTTTCACACCAAATAGTGACTGTTTTTTTTTGTTTGTTTGTTTTACTATAAAGTGCTCTATATAGAAGTTTCTTTTATATAGAGATTAGAGGCTACTCACGGCTTCGCCTGCATGCAGATCTGCATGCAGTGCTACCATTACCTGCCAATGCAGTCAACTCACTGCCGCTCCGTATGCCGCTCTAATGATTCAACAGCTCTTACTGTAATTCTGCTTGTTGCCATATTCAGTGAGGAAACTCTGTGATATGCTCACAGCATGACATAAAAGTTGATGATGATCCTATCTATTTATATATTCGGTAACAATAGACATCAAACTAACCTAAATTAGGTTTTTTTGTTTCCTGGTCTGTCATGTATGTTATATGTTATATAACATTTGCAGGCATGCAATTATTCTTCTGTAATGGTATTTATTTATTTATTTATTTATTTATTTATTAGTTTTTAATTATCCTCGAAAATAGTGAAGGATTTTGTACATAATGATGCAGACATGATAAACATACATTATATGGACAAAAGGTATTTAGCCAAACCTGTTAATTATTGAGATTAGGTGTCCCTGCCCCTAATCCCCAGTGAAGAGCAATCTTAATTCTTCAGCATACCAGGACATCTTGAGTAATATTATGCTTCCAACTTTGTGGCAACAGGTTGAGGAGGACAATTTTCTACCATTTTTGCAAAAAGGGGAAATTGAAGTATACACTACCGTTCAAAAGTTTGGGGTCACTTGCAAATTTCTTTGTTTTTGTTTAGTGATTTATTTTCTACAT
>JAQMYJ010000038.1:14615304-14628213 GCA_030014305.1 Clarias laeviceps
AAAATATATAATATACAGTATCTCACAAAAGTGAGTACACCCCTCGCATTTTTTGGACGTCTTCAGCAATCAGGAACGATCATGGAGTTAAAAAGTGTTCTAAAACTTTTGAACGGTAGTGTATATATTCTGTTTTCATTTGTGTTTAAAGCAATAAATCTAGCTGTGGTGAATAATTCATTGAAAGGGCCAGCTATAAGCTTAACAAGGCCTTTGAACCCATGCAAAAATGCTGTGACTAGTTTTTCTCTTGTCTAGTCTACTGAAAGCATGACATTTGCAATTTTATAAAATGCATTAACTTTTGTTCATTAAACATTGTTACAGTGTGTTTAGCAAGAATAATATGTGAAGACTGGATGTAATAAATATCGGCAAAATTGTGGTGTTTTTTATTTTTATTGAGAAATTAAGAAAAAAAAAAGTCTATACATAGTACATACATAGTGCTTGCTCAACTTCAGTGCTCTGGCATTAACAGAATTTTCATCCTCAGACTTCAGTAACATTTATTTATAGCCAACTGGCTTGTCCCAAAAAAAAAAAAACAACAACAGATTATTCCATGAAAGTTAACTGTAAAGGATAAAATGTTGTGAACTCTAAAACCATGCTTATTTAGTGTAACTGTGATGGTGCAGTTTGAGTGTCAACAGTATTCCACATTCCTGTCACTATGATTAACCTGTTGGCTTCAATAAGGAACTTTACTGTCTTTATAAACTGTTATTCATGATGTCCTCTACCTTTTGCTTTTATAGATTACCCCAGTGCCATCAGTATCCAGGGGTAAAAAAAAGTCATTTTCAAACATTGGGTGTTTAGAAATATTAGCTCTGGGCTGAAACTGTCAATAACAAACCTTTTACATTCAAGTTTTATTCAGTCTTTCACAGCATAAACTTCTCAGTGCTTTACAAACACTTGCATGTCATAATCAGCTTTACTCGAATCATCAGCCTTAGCCTGTTTAGGTGTGTTCTTTATCCACTGGAAGGGTTCAGCTGTATGAATTTGATTAGTATGACAGTGTACACTTGGATCATGTAGGAGATTCCACATAAGCCAGATCTGCGGCACATTAAGGCTGTGCACAACCATCAGCTCTCGGTAGAAACATGGGTCAAACACCTGCAGGTGCGGCGCTGCTGAAGGACGCACGATTCCGAAGGTACGGAAACCCTCGTGGCGGCTCGGCTTAAGACCGATCCTGAGCAGGCACATTCCCAGGAAGACATCGTCTATGGGAAAGAGTTCAACTTCCTTGCAGGCCAAATGCAGCCTAAGGGCAGTGTGGCCTGACATGACAAAACCTCCGCCTCCTGCGTAAGAAGGATAAATCCCCTGGCCGTATATAAATTCAGGCACAAAATATTTACTGTTGCGTCTGCGAATCGGTTTCGCATGGAAGATGATGTCGCCGACAAAAAGATCCTCGCCAGCCACTTTGCCGTCAAGCATTTCCAGAACGTTCTCGATGTTCACAAAGACGTCTGAATCACCTTTGAAAATAAACTGCACATTCAAACAGCTTGAATTGACCCACTGGAGGAAGTGTGTTTCTTTAAGTGTTAGATTAAAGAATGTGTCTTCAAAGTCCCAGAGCAGAATGTCCTTGAACGTGTGGCTCTCGTATGCCAATAACCTGTCCCACAAGGGAAGCGCTGTAACGTTCTGTGGCACTCCAAGAAGAAAAACAGTCATGATGTTCATCCCTTTGTGGGTTACACCTTCTTTGCCCCAGGTTTGTCGCACAACCTGACGCTTGTCAAAGTCTACTGCTACTGATTTTATGGCAATCAGCAAATATGGTGCACCTTCAGGTCCTTTACATTTCTCTGGCTGGTCAATCAGCATCTTGAACTGTCGCTGGTCCTTTTTGAGAAGGTAATCCTCAAAGTCAAACTGAGGAAGAGTGGGTACAGTAGTAGTTTTGGCTGTTGTCTTTTTATTCCCATGATTTTTCTTCGATTTGACTTGTTTTTTTAATTTATTCTGTTGTTTAGATTTGGTTTGCGCCTGGAGTGTAGACTCTTGATTACAGTGAAGTAAATGAGGTGTTTGAGAGGGTGGCGAGATTCCTTTTGTTGGTGCTCCAAGAAGGGCCCGAGAGCTGCTAGAGCCATGCTCGATATGCAAAGTCCCCCAGGTTGGTTTTAAACTCTGGTGGACATACCACAGTATGCAGAGAAGTACCACCAGGATGAGGGTGCAAAACACATCCCCCTTTATGTGGATTCTTCTCATTCTGTCAAACGCTGAACCCCAAGGGTTAACAAGCTGCTTCGTTTTGGATTGCTCAGTAAGCATGGAATCTGCAAATCTTCATCATACTGTCACATTTTCCAGTGATTCCAGTGATTTCAAATCTAACCAGACGACATCTGGACCGACTGTTTATCATCCTGTTTATCTCCTGCTTGAGTGTGAGCTTGATTTTTTCCAACAGTTTGAGAAACTACAGTTCTTTATATGCCGGATAAAGACAGTCTGTTTTACAAGATCAATTGTTTCTTTACCACACACTCTCATGTCCCATGTCACAGAAGGTTTCTAAAAACAAAAACACGGCATTACATTAGATACACATAAATAACAAGATACGAGAGTCCAGAACTATTGACGTCCTATGAAAATGAGTAATTGAGTATGAGTAATGAGTACCTGAAACATTTTTAATTGCTGTTAAAAACAAAAAACTTACTATGTACTGTATGTACACTGATCAGCCATAACATTAACAATTAACTGATTATCAATTATATACCAGTACACCAGTGGTGACAGGATCATGAGCACCCAGGGCTCATTTGTCCCTGCGGGGAGCAACGGCTAGCTTGTCTGGTTTACTCCCTTAGAAAAGCCAATGCTGGCCACGAAAGAAAGTCACCAGAACACCTCGTGCACCACATGCCACCACACATGCGGCCAGCAGGCAAAGAGACCAAGGCTGCAGACCCGCCTGCAAACTCCCAAGATCCCAATCTGACCATCATGCTGATCGGTGTATATACAAATATCACTGATTATACTTATACTCTCTCTAAACAAACCATAAGATAGTGCTAATATAGTTTATTACATTTAATTCATATGTAATACTAATATCATATATAAGTACAGCATAGAAATATAGTATTCCATATTAAACTTTAATAATTAGAAATTTATTATTGAAGAACATTTTTTTTGGTGACAGTGCAGAGTGAAAGAAAAAAACTTTTTGTCTGGAAAAATGTGCTAAAATAAAACTACATTGTCGGGGTGGGCGTAAGGATTGACAATGGCCAAATTGTGGTAGCTAGATGACTGGGTTAGAACATCTCCAAAACTTTCAGGTCTTATGAGGTGTTCTTGTCTTACAGTAATTAGTACCAGTGACAAGGTCATGAGAGCCCAAGGCTAACTTAATGTATGCAGGGAGTGAAGGCTACTGTAGCACAAATTGCACAAGTTAATGCTGGCTATGATGGAAAGATGGCAGTTTGCTGTGTATAGAGCTGTGTAGCTGCAAGTGCCCATGCTGACCCATGTCGACCGCTGGAATTGCCAATGAACAAAAGAACTGGATTGTGGAGCGATGAAAGAAGGTGGCCTGGGAAAGAGTTGGCACCAGGATGCACTATGGGAAGAAGATGAGCTGGCAGAGGCAGTGTGATGCTCTGGGTGTTGTTCTGCTGGAAAACTCTGGATCCTGCCATTCATATGGATGTTAGCTTGACACCTACCTAAACATTGTTGTAGACCAAGTCCACCTTTTGATGGAAACATTATTCCATGATGACACTGTCCTCATAATGTCCCCTGGCACATTGCAAAACCTGTGGGGGGAACATGACAAAGATTTGCGTGACATTCTGGGCAAATGTGTCCGATCCAGCTGTTTTCGTGGCACAAGAGGATCTACATAATAATATTAGTCAGGGGGGTTAAAAGGTATGGAGACTTGGTGTGTATTTATCTTTACAATGGAAATATAGAGGTGTGACAGACATTAAGGAATGACATTTACTAATGATTTCAGGGTTAAAAGAAGTGTGTGCTTCATGTTGCATGACTTGTGCACTGAATTCTAGTTCTAGTTTGTTTCCCATTCGTGCATGAATAAGACACAACAGCAATTTCCTTTGAGCTGCTTTGGTTAAAGATGTCCAGATGTAAAATATTCTTCTTGCACAAAAATTTCTGTTGCCAGAGGACAGTGTCAGGTTACAATCCTAACATGGACATCTCTGAACACAAACGCTTTTAGTAAGTGAAACCTTTTCTCATCCTTATCTAAATGACACATGGTATATTTCAAACTGTTGTGAAAAGTTTTGTGTAAATCTAACAGCAAACGGAAGGAAACTTACCCAGAACTGGGGTCTCACCAAAGAAAGCTTAAGAAGAGAAGTTAATAACATGTGCTTCCGTATTAAAATGCCGGACGCGTTGAACGGAGTACAATTTTTCGGTAAAATTAAATAAAATTAAACAGAACTCAACACAGTCTTGATGCTTCTTCTCACATCGCAAAGACGAGATGTTTTAAGCGCGCGACCCCTTTAAGAAGCTGAGGTGTTCACGTGACCTCCAGATGCCAGCACAGCAAGCAGCGCGCGCGCTGAGTAAGAGGAAAGGAGGGCGCGCGACGGGTTACCGAGAATGGGGTTATTTGCTAAAGTTTGATCTTTTTTTTTTTTTTTTTATCACAAAAGAAGAGCGTATCAAAATGTGACACATCAAAAGAATTACAAGAAGTCCAAATGTGCCACCAAACAGTCATGATCTGTGTTCTGACCCCTTTCTATTGGAACTAGCATTAACCTTTTACTCAATTTGAGCTACAGTAGCTCTTCTATTGGATCGGATTGTTTCTTTTGTCACGTAGGTCTCTGCTCCCCTGTACTAGTGCCAATGCTCTTCAAAACAATAAAAATAGATAATAAATAAAAAAAACTTGCCACCTAGCCTTGCAACTGCTTGTCAGCCATTTATTCCATTATTTATGGTGTATAAAAATTGCTCATTCCAAAATGGTTAATGCTACCCATCTTGAATTAACACTGAAAGACTTTGCTCCCATTTAGAGTGTTTCATTTCAAATTGAATCTGATGGTGTACAGAGGCCAAATGCTCCAATATTCATGAACTTTGCTGTAGGTCTCAGAGTTCCCAAACATTGTTAATGTTTCAGCTCAGATAATCCATTTTTAATACCTGAAAATCGTAGTTTAAGTCTTCTTCCAAGCATACTTTTTCAGTGTAGGCCTATCTCAACGTCTAACAAATGATTATAAAGTGCATTTTGCACAACGGGTGTTATTATTACATTATTCTTAAGCTAAATAAATAAATAAATAATAATTGCTTAATATGTAGTGGCACTGAAACGCATGTTTGGTACAAGAGTGAAACTGTTATAACTGAAAATTATAACTGAAAAACTAAAATGAAAATGTGCAATTTCCAGGAGTAATAACACTTAAACTTGGGTTTATGATCAAGAGATGTTCAATAATTTAATAAAATTCAGTTTTACTCATACAGAATAAGGAGTGCCTGTATACATAAATAAAAAAAAGTTTTCTTTATATATATATATATATATTTCACACAAAAATATTTTTAGCTGCCACTTCCACAGGACCAAACTACAGCTCTATGTACAACTGCTGCCGCAGTGAGGAAGCAGGCCTGGAGAAGATGATTTTTACCAGCATGATTTTTCCTTGATCTTATCATTAAGAGTTCCGGATTTAGGACTCTCTCTCTGTGCGGCACTGTTGTTCTGTCCCAGAGGGCTGTAGCCAGATCTTGTAGGTAATAAGGATGACCACCAAATGCTTCTTTATGAAGAAGCAGTCCCCGCACGCATGATCTTAAAAAGGGCATTTATGTTGTTGTTTTTGATGGCTTCCCTGCAGGCACTGATAACCTGGTTCTTTGGCTTTCCCACTAAAAGAAAGAAAAAGGTTAAATGAAATGCTATATTTAAAGATATTCTCAGTTCAATCGTACATATTTAGTTCTAACACTCAAACAAGCATAAACATCATAACAGACAACAATTATGTATTTCTGTTAAATAATGTTTGACATGTTGGTATGGAAACAACAGAAGGAGTGCATCAATATGTATCTACGAGGGGCATTCCAAGTTACTTTTTAATTGTGCAGAATAACAGAACACAAATAGGAAAGAAAAAAAACAAATCTTCACGAGAACGACTGCAGCGGGCTTCAGTCCACCTCGTCAATGATCGTCATTTATGGACTTACGGCCTTCTATAAAATGTTTGTACCATTCGAAGGAATAAAGAGTGTAATCCCTGTACTTTGCTTGAAGTCTTCTGTAAAAGTCGATAGCTTTTACACCTTCATTCTTCTGCTCATGAGACGTTAAGTACTGGTTTGACTTGAACGCCCCTCAAACACTGCTGTCAGTGTGTATAGAAAAACTATATGGCGCGCCATTGTAGTGCAGACTGAACGTACCATCTGAATTACAGTCTAAACTCAGTCAGACCTGCTGTTACAGAAAAACACCTTCAACAGCCCTGTACTATACGGTAATACATAATAAGCTAGTCTCTTATACTTTCTGCTGTTTATATATAAAGAAATCCACCACAAACCATTTTGAATTCTGTGCCTACCTCTCAGTCTTCCGGCTCTCTGAATGGCTTGGTTCACAGCCTTAAGGCGAGTCAACAGAGCATTGTGGTTGTTGGAGCGGATTTTATATTCATTGATCAGATCTCGGTTGAGGTCGTACAGCTCAATGTAGCGCTTCTTCATGTTCCTTCTGTCGGAGAAAGACAAAGTAACAGATATACACTATCGGTCAAGAGTTTGGACACACCTTAGAATTCCATGGTTTTTCCTGAATTTTTATTTCTTTCCACATTGTAGAACTATACTAATCTGTCCAGAATATGCAGTCTGCAGCTGTGATTGCTTTACGTAATGAATGCGTTATGAACGCTTTACCGAGCATAAATAGCAGTCACATCTCCTTAGAACAGTTGATATTAAGATAATGCATCTGTAATGCATTCATAACGTCTGCAGTGATGTTAGTTGGTGATTTCTGAGGCTCGTAACTCTAAATAAATTTGTTCTCTTCAGCAGAGCAGACCCCATTCTTGGGAAGGTCTTCATGAGAGTCAGTTCCATCATGGTGCTTGATGGGTTTTGCAAATGGACTTGATAATACTGTTCTTGCAAGAACTATTCCAGAAAGGCTAATAATAACTGACTGTTGGTGTTGTTACTTAATTACCTAATTCCATATGTGTTATTTCATAGTTTTGAAATCTCCAGTATTGTTCCAGAATGTAGGAAATAAATAAAAACCTGTGTCCAAACTTTTGACTGGTACTGTATTTACAATATTACAATGGTGAATGAGTGAGGGGAAAAAGGCTTACAAGTCTCCCATGAGCCTGGCGTCTTCTGCCTGCACCAGCATGTTTCTGATGTGGCTGGAGTGATCCGCCATTGCTGCTGTCAGCTTCTGATGCACCGAGTGAAACTCATCCACCTACCACCACAGTAAAACATATCAGCATGGCTTTTCAATATAGCATATAGTTCTTCTAAGGAGAAACTTTAGGATCGTATCCAGTTGTTGAACTGGCTAGCTATCTTCATTATGTAACTATGTTTCTTTAGCTATGTTTGTTTACTAATTAATCAAAAGCATGACAGCATTCAACCAATTAGCCATTTTCAGTAAGAATCACTTGGTGTACTACTAGACAAAGTATCTTGCACAGACAACACAAGGAATTTTACTCTCTTGCACTCAAAGTCACAACACTGTTCGGGCATAATGTCTCCTCTTTTGTCATTAGGAGCCTAACAACCAGCTAAATTTAACATTCTCAATGTACAACAACTTAACTGAACTATAAAGAATAAAAAATATCCTCTGACCTCTGTGAGAGTGACTCGAAGCTCCTCAAAGTAGGCAGGAAAATCTGCCTCTGCCTGCAAATCTTCAATAGCCAGAAAAGTAGCCAGTGATTGCACCAGGTCTCCTGCTAGGTCAATGTCATCTGTGTTTAGTGTTATCTGAAAAAAATAATATTATTAAAATATTAATATTAATATTAAAATAATATTATTATTATTAAAAATATATTATATATATCAATTATTATATATAAATCATATATATATGATTAGTTCTCAGTCTTAGGGTTAAACCTCACATTTTCTGACGTACCACACTAGTTCCACATTTAAGTTACTGATTTGGTGACACACATACACACAGACACACACCTCGCCATTGGAGTGCATGCTAATAGACAGCAGTCCTTCATCACGCAGTGCTGTGAAGGTCACATTTGGGCTGTTAATGCCTTCAGATAGCAGAAAGTTCTGATTCATCCACATGACAATCTGAATACAGATACAGACATTGTTTTAGCAATAGCAGGCATGCACATTTAAATAATAAAAAATAATCTCAGCAATCCCACGCTCCTGGCAAAGATGCTAGTGTTTGAATTCCACTAACGCTCCCAAGGGAGGCCACATGAGGGCGTTATTGTACCAAAAGACGATACAAAACACTACCTATTTCATATTAAACTGTGTAAATATGTTTGTTTTTGTGTGGAAAAACACACGTACTAAAACATATTCGCATTTTTTTTCAATCTTCAGATTAATAAGCACTAAGTAGGTATAAGGACTATTTATTGTAGACTAATAAGCAAAAAAAAGGAGATTACAGAACAAAGCAACACAGGATTTGTGAGGAACAGCATATAACCAAGTCAGATATGAAATATATACTGTACTGTATCTTAACTTATTAAGAGTAAACTTCATACTGAATAGGAAATTATGTTACACTTCTATTGCATTGATAAACAGCTAATTAATCAAAATCTCACTTTTTTTTTGTCACATGGAATCTGCCCAGTGCATTGGCGATTTTTATACATACTGTATATATATATATATATATATATATATATATATATATACACATATACATACAGTGAAACCTCGAATTGTGAGTAAAGAGTTTTGCGAGTGTTCCGCAAGACGAGCAAAGATTTTTTTTATAAATTTTTACTTGGAAAACGAATAAGTTGGTTTACGAGTACCGAGTACCATGTGTCACGCATGCGCTCACGTGTTCACAACTGAGCCAATGGTTTTTCTCTCTCTTGCGCTGCGGAATTGTGGGTAATTATCTTATCTTATCTTAGTGCGCATCTCTCAATGGTATAATCAACATCCGTGCACGCGTGTACTGTTTACTATAAAACTGTGAACATGTGTGTGCATGTAAAACATATTTTATTTTGTGTTTGTATGCATGTGTGTACAGCGCGCGTGTACTGTTTATTATAACACACGTGTGTTCATACATGTAAAGCAAAAGAAAGTCTCATTACCTCCTCTCGCCTTCACGCACACACCCCTCCTCCCCTCGCACACACGCACGCACGCACACACAAAAACACAGTCTCTCTCTCTCTCTCTAATGGAAACACTGCTCTGTCGCAGTGCAAGTTGCAAGTGCAAGTTAATTAGTTTTATTTTTAATTTACAGCAGTGATTCCGTTAGTGTGTCGCTCAGGCGAGTGTCATTAACGATGTTTCTTTTAATTTTTTCCGATAAAACAGTCTTTTCGTTAATGTGTGTGTGTGAAAAACTTAAATAAGAGAGGAAGAAGGGTTACTGTATAAGACGAGAAGAGGGGGGTCTAATTCATTCTCTCCTCTTACTTTAGCTTCACACACATACATACACACGCATACACAAACACATACACATAACACACACACACAAACACACACACAAACACACAGCGTCTGCGCGCATAAACGGAAACACTTATCTGTTGGGATTTATTTTTACTTTTTTTTAAAGGTAAAGTTCAGGTTAATTTGTTTTATTTTTACTTTATATTTTGTATTAATTATTTTTATGTATTTATTTTTTTGGGCTGTGGAACAAATAATTTGAGTTTCCATTATTTCTTATGGGAAAATTTATGTTTACGAGTGTTTTGAAATTCGAGCCCACTTACAGAATGAATTATGCTCGTAATCCAAGGTTCCACTGTGTATATATATATATATATATATAACATTTGTGATTACTTTATTTAAAGACAATGGGCAAAAGTCATTTTCATATAGTATATAAATAAGGAACTAGTGCCAGGGATCTTCTGTCCGAATAGTTGTATGACAGTTTCAAGAATCTGACCAAAATCTGTCCTCTATTCTATGTTTCTACACATCATGGATAAATAAGGGCCATTTATGTGCATATTAAAGATAGCAGGAAGTCATTTGGGATTCAGCCTTCTCCGTGGGCAGACACAATCACTGTTACCCTAGAAGCAGCTTTAAATAAAGTGCGTGTTGTCATAACAGAAGATTGGTGATCCTTTGTGTTTGTATCAGCATGTGTACTTTACCCTCTGTGACCTGTCGTTGATACTGAATGTAACTTTTCCCTTCGGCTGAGGGGTTGAGGGATCAACATGAAGGTCGTACATGGAGAAGCGAGGCAGCTGACGAGTTATCTCAAACACGTGAAACTGTGTACTGAAGAGAGGGGACATAAGAGACAAAAAACTAAAGCGCTTAATACTTTTTAACCATGTCGTTTCTTCTGTGTAGCTTAAAATATAGATGATTCCGGATCGACATCATATCGTATGTGCTTTAATGCAATGCATCAATATATGAGTTCTGTACTGCATTAGTAGTTAATAATTAAATTAAATGCTCTGTTAAATGCACAGCTCTCAACGCACAGGTTTGTGCTCAGACTGCCTTTACAGAATAAAGACAGGAATAATATACGAGTCTAGAAGTGGGTTTATGCTGTCTGATGCACATTATTTAAACTGTTTAATTTTTGTGAAAGTATATGAAATGATGGCATCCCATCATTGCATTTATGTTAATTCAGAAGATTATTTGTTTACAGGTTTTCTGATATTATTAAATGTGATCAAGTCAGTTAATAAAGTCTTAGCATTAATGTTCTCTAGAATGACGCTCGGCTGTTGTCAAAGCAGAGAAACCGTATTAGTTATTTAATCAGGTTTCTTTGATTAAGAAACAAAGTCATTAACAACTCATCAGCTAATGTTGCAGCAATGTTTATACTATTTGGACTGATTAGGTGTTTTATTTTCAAAAGTAGTAAATTTCAATGCCCTTTTAACAGTGACTTCTCTTATCAATAAAATAAACACAACTGTCACGTATGACATATTTGGACAGCTATTAGGTCTACAAAAAAGAGATTAAACTTATTATATCTATTTCTATTATAATATATGTGTGTAGTAATTTAGGAACATTGTGTTTTGGGTTACAAGAATTGAAATATTAAAAATATTTATTAATTTATTTATTCCACTCCGACCCCTGCTGTTTTGGCAGTGCAGTTTGTTTGGTAAAAACACAGCTGGTATGCTTTAATCATTTACTATTTGGCCTACTATTTCTGTGCAGTTTCACCATTTATGCCCCTGGACTGACTACATACTGATATGGCTATCAACAGGAAAATAAAAAAATTACCTTGTTCTTCCGCCCACAAATGCCTTAATGTGCAGATCTACTGGAATGTCTTTAGGAGGAATTATGGGAACACAGATGCAGCCAGACAGGGATTGAGCACTAGGATGCACCACATGACTCTCTCCCTCAAAAATGCCCTCAGCAAAAATCAGCACAGCACGAATGATGGTCTCTAAAGGAAGAGAAACAGCAATAGTGTAGGACAAAATTACGTAGGCGCTAGGGAAACTATAAGCCAGGAGGAGTCAGTGCAGGAAGTGATTCGTGAAGTATAAAATGGTTGTCCAAATTGTTAGGATGTAATGAAGTTACAGGCACTTCTGAGATTTGTGAGTTGATGTAGTTAATGCTACCATTTGGTGTAGATATGCTGAGCTCTATGTGGGCTCTCTGGCTCTCAGTGGCTGCTCGTACACTCAAGGCAGTCTGCAGCTGAGTGTTGGCAGGAATGACCCCCATCTGAGTTTCCCCGTCTGAGACACCAGGGACAGCCTATAGTGAGAGGAAATGGGCATTCGGACACTATAATAAAACCTTTATAAATGTAAAGGTTACATAACAGCTTAACTTAATAACAAAAGGTCTTATGCATTGTAGACAAGGAGCGATTATAAAAGATGCTGGCAGTGATTTGGAAAATTCATACACCATATATCAGTAATGGTGAAGGTAAAGGAGCGACCTAAAGTCTTCAAGGAAAATATCATTAAACATCCATCTGGACGATGTCACAGAACCACGAAAAAAAACCTTAATAAATTTTTCAATAATATACATTTGGACAACAAGACAACAACTCCAAAAAATTCAACCAAAATAACTCAAGATTAGTTTCTAAAAAGAAGGTGAAAGTGCTTTCATAGTTTGGCTAATCTAATACCTCGAAAATCACTGAAACGTTATGAAAGATATGAAATTGCGAGTCCATCAGCAGCACTCTCATGACCTTAAGAAGAAAGCAATTTGTCAAAAGTAATGGGCCATAGACATCTCAAACTGCCAACAGCTTTGCTTCAAAGCACTTTAGCTGGTAATTTGTGGAGTCTGAATACTTCCCCCCCCCCCCCATCAGCTTCTTTTTCCTAAACATAGCTTGGTTTATGTTTATAAGTCACAAAACATATGTTCTCCACAGGGTTCAGTTTTAGGCCCACTGCTTTTTTCCCTTTACATGCTTCCTCTGGGCAACTTAATAAAGTTGAGCAATGTGTGCAGGACATAAGAAATTGGATGCTAATTAACTTCCTTCTGCTTAATCCAGGTAAGACAGAAGTTCTAGTCATAGGACCGCATACAGCTAGAAGTAAGATTCTAGATCACTCTGTAACTTTAGATGGCCTTTCTGTTCCA
>JAQMYJ010000038.1:14677766-14751075 GCA_030014305.1 Clarias laeviceps
CACATGTGTTCATTCATAGTTTTGATGCCTTCAGTGAGAATCTACCAATGTAAATGGTCATGAAAATAAAGAAAACATTGACAGATAGATGAGAAGGTGTGTCCAAACTTTTGTGAGTGTATGTGTGTGTGCCCTGCGATGAATTGGCACCCTGTCCAGGGTGTACCCTGCCTCGTGCCCCAAGTCTCCTGGGACAGGCTCCAGGCCCCCTGTGACCCTGAAAACAGGATAAAGAGGTATAGACGATGAGTGAGTGAGTGCATTAAGTATGGTATTAGAGTTACTAGAGTATGTTACACGAGTACAAGAATACCATTGGGCTATGGATCTGCAGGTCCCAGGTTCAAATCATCATGAGGGACGTTATAAAAAATACAGAAACTTTAGTTTACGGCATCATCAACCACCTCCTCTACTGGTTTTAGTTTCACTTGAGTAATTGACGACAGCTCCCTGTTGAAGTAAAGGTATGCAACTGTAAAACGCCCATTCGTGCATCATTTGACTGCATAAACATCAGTGCTCCCATAAGGTTATTCTCACTTTCTAACTCATGTACAGCCTATCATGTACAGGGTCATGGGAGGCCTGGGGCCTATCCCAGGGCATCCTGGCATGTGATGGGGTACACCCTGGATGGGGTGCCAATCCATCGAGGGCACTATAACACACACAATCACACCCTTGCTCACAGAAATACAAATTATCCTGTGGAAGGGATAAATAATATGCGTCAAAGTATGACATTCATAAAAAGAGTTGTTTGCACATTGTAATAAATTTGTAAGCATAAAACGTTTGATATTGTAATCATGGAATACCTTTTATGCTTGAGAACCTAAAAATACCTTATAGAAAACACATTAGTACGTCAGTACATTATCATTTACAAGCCTTATAACTGTGTAGTAGAAATAAAGGAATATTGATAGTAACTGGTCCACCATTTCGGCGGTTTTAATTAAGGTCGATTCATATGGTAATCACCACACCAAACTTGACTGAAGCAGGCGGGCAGATGAGGAGCACTCATAGGAATGGTATGCTTGTGTGGCCTCCAAAAGCAAAGGAGGTCTTTCAGTCCAAAGCTCCAGTAATGAGACATTCCAGCACGAAAGAACTGATACCCATTAACAGGAGAGCTTTTGTTGCATACCTCAGTCTATAATGTAGTTGCAAATGGCCTTTTATCCCAGTGAAGGATTTGTTTACGAAGGGTGCGTTTTCATTATCAGCATGAAAGGATGCTTTTGAACAGTTAATCAAGAGCAAAGATTTTGCTTAAGAGTATTTTATGGTAAGAGCACAACTAATACAAATTATGACTTTTTTTTTTCACAATGGTTGGAATTTTGTTATCTCATGGCCAGCTTACTAACATCTAATGAATCTCTCTTCATCTCCCTCTAGTTTGTTGATTCAAATCCAAATGATCCCTTTTGTGCAGCCTAATTAGTGAACCAGAAATAAAATCTCATCAAAACAGGCGACATAAATTTACAAAATTTAAACCTTAAAACCCTGTATAAGCTTCAAGCCTTTCTCGTGGTTCCAACATCTTTTATGCCTTAAGAGTGAGTCGAATCTGACGAGAAGGTCATGCCGTTGTTTAGCGTAATTAATCATCTAACATCCTTTCAGCAACAACTGCCAGCTCAGATTTCACGTTCAACTCAGCTACAGTGAGGGAAAACCAACAACCCAGGGATTTAAGCTTGCAGGCCTACCGAACATCACTTTACACATACGTGAGCTGCTAAGAAAAGGTCAGATGTTCCGCAGGCTAAAAGCTTCAGCTTCGGCCTTCTGTTTTGCCATCACGAAGGCCGCTCACTGAGGGACTGTCAAACCAGCGCAGTTCTGCATGAGGCTCTGTCAAGAGAAGGTGATCAACCTTTAGTGCCCAAGAATTAAGTTGCAGTGCTTGCTTTACCTTAACATCACCTTAAAGGCCATGTATGTTGCTTGCTTGCTTTACCCTTTAGTCTTTTCTCCTTGGGTTTACCGTTATCTGACTTGAATATCTATTATAGTTGGAACTCCGGTCTTCTCTAAGATAACAGATTCTCCAGATTGACCTTGATCATGAATCTTTCAAGAGTTACAGAAATTGAAGTTCAAAGTTTACTAAGAAATCACTGAGTGACACAAAAGTGCAAGAATGAGTATGTTTGGTTCAGTACAGCCAAAGAGAGACACCTAGGCAGTCTGGAAGTCTGTAAATATAGATGTAGTCTAATAAATATAAGTCTAATATGTTCTAAATGGAGTCTAAACAAGATAAGTTGGAGTAATGAATGGTAATAAATCTTTGCAAGTTCGAGTCACAACACCTTAATATCCACTATAATAAACATCTTAATTATTACCATTTTATTAAATTTACATTTGGCAGACGCCCTTATCCAGAGCAACTTCTCATTATACATCCAAGCAGATGAGGGTTTAAGGGTCCTTGCTCAAGGGCCCAACTGGAACAACTTGGATGTGGGATTTGAACCCAGGACCTTCCGAACTGCCTTAACCACTCAGGTATTAAACTGCATTTGTGAATCTCAGAATTTTTCTCTTGTATATGTACTTGCTTCACATTTGTACCTAGAACGGTAAGGTTTTCTTTGATTTGTCTTTCTGCATGAATCCTTCACAGCTTCTCTAAATACATCACATATTGGATGATTCGCAGTCACCTACTGCAAGATGCCGGAAATATCCTAAGAACCCTGGAGGACAACCCTTTTTTAAGATTGAAAGTGAATTTTCTGCTCAGAGTAACCTTTAATTTTTGTGGGTCATCAAAATATTTTCAGACATAAAGCCCAAAATCCCCAAAATATTGTGCCAATTTTTGTGCCAACTGTAAAGCTTGGCCTGATTGAAGCTACTTCATACAGAAACTTCCCCTTAAACAGATTGAGCAGGTAGCCTCACAAATTAGACACGTTTTACTTTTGATAGCCTTATGCTTGTGTATTTATAGTATATAACTTTGTTTAGATGAAGCTAATAACACACAGGCAGACAAACAACTGGTAAATATGAATAATTGGATAAGTGCTGTCACTTCACACCCCTGTCATGACATTTGCAGTCAACAGTGAGAAACTCGGCATCCGGTGGGGGGTTTTTATAATTAGTGAGTGTTTTGCATGATTTAATTGATCGTCAGAAACATAGGATATCCACAAGGTATTAATTACCGCCGTTCTCCATCTCCCAGTGCCACGTACCCACTTCTGTTTGAGAGGGACACATTTAAAGTGATAGTCTCTCCACTATGAAACATGAATGAGCATCCGGGGTGGCCTCAGCTTCTAACAATGCCCTGAGTCAATGCCTTCGGCGAAACGTTTCTTTGGCTTATTTCTGTACAACATCCCCCCAGCCATGAGCCGTTCTCTTTTCAAGTGTGCTACATAAAGTGGAAATGTTGAATAGAGAGAGGAAGGAGTAGTGCACACACACAGATATATGAATCAAAGGCATGTTGGCATCAGGGGAAGGGAATACACACACCTTAATCAAGACAAGTAAGCATCTTTTATTTATCAGTGATTTATTATTGAGTATATATCGGCCATTAAATATTTAGGGAGTATTGCCTACTTCTTTCTTCGCCCTAAGTTTGGTCTCGGTGCACACTACCTACAGGGTATTCTCACATTCTTTTTTCTCTTTTTTTTTGCAAGTATCACTGCTAACATTACCTCAAAACTTTCTTTAAGTACCCTGGGAGTTTATGTTTCATAATTCTAACAGAAGTCCAACAAGTATAAAAAGAAAAGTTTTTTGGGGGGAATCCTAAAGGTATACATTTGTTAAATAGACCTTGCGCTGAGGTTTAGAACGTACAATAGAATAACATTATGGTTGAGGCATGAAGGATTTCAGGATAAAATTCTTCTTCTTCTTCGAGATTATTTTCTTTTCGTTCCCTTTGCATGCTGTAAATTAGTTCCTAATGCGACGTGAATCATCAAAACTATGAATCACGAGATGCAGTCCAGCAAAATCCCAACATGTTAATTAGTGACTACTAAAAGACTGACAGATGGTTAGAGGTTTAACTGGATATAGCTGCATGCCAAAAATATCAGATCAAGGTATGAAGGTCTGACGCAAATTATCCACGTTCATATTATGATTTTAATTCCTGTAATCTCAATCAAGTAAATCTGTAGGTTTCAGCCCGAGCACGATAGTGACAGCATGGAAATCGGAGAGAGAGGCCCTTGCAAATGAGAGCAAATGAACAAACAGCCCAGTTGGCCGGCCGCTCTGCCTGAGAGACGTTTTTAATTAAAACTGTGACATTGTATCATAAAAAGCAGGAATCTAATCACGATGGAATAAGTATAATGTAATTATCGTCCAGGTTATAAATAGCTTTAATTTCATGCTTTGCAGGGAAAAAAAAATTAAATGGAAATGGCATAGGGCTGTTTACAGAGATCAGCGCCACCCTCAGCCTGCGCCAAGGGACAGCAACCACGTCCAATTTCGCCTCCACCACATGTCAGTCCACTCATTTGTCTGTCAAATGGTTCCCCACCTATCCGTCATGGAAATCATCATAAGAACTGGAGTTTATTGGCAGAAACCAAGACCAGCTTCTGTTTCTTTATAATGGAAAGAAAAACTTATTCACCTCTGTCTTAAAGCAGACAGAGAGGCAGATGGTTTAACACTCACACCTCCATGTTAGTCACATCAAGTGAGAACATTGGTGGAGCATAAACAAATACCTATGCAGAATAAACAAGTGCGCACGCTCGCTTGGCATGGAACCGCTCTGTGAATGTGACGCGAAGACAAAACGAATGTTTTTGTAAAGGTGTGAGGAGAGGACATATAAATAACTGGGGTGTAACGTACATGTAAGAGGAGAAGGACGCAAGAAATCCGAATTCATAATGGTACTTCTCTAGAAGAAAGAACAGAATCTATATGTTTTGGTAATGATCAGAAGCAGTCCTTGAAGTGGAGTGGTCCTTGGGGAACACAGGAAAGAAGAAAAATCTAACTGTGAAATATCTAAGCAGGATATGTCCAGATTGAGTGGTCTGAATTATTTTTGTGAAAATTTTCAGCATGTTTATTTGTCTAAGTGTGTGTGTATAAATATATATACAGTATATATAGCACTGGTCAAAGGTTTGAACAAACTACATTCTAGAACAACACTTTTGGTAAAACTATGAAATAACACATATGGCATGAGGTAAGTAAGTAACAACAGCAACGGTCAGTTATTTTAAGACATGAAGGTCAGCTGTTCTAGAATAGTTCTTGCAAGAACAGTATTGTCAAGTCCATTTGCAAAACCCATCAAGCCCATGATGAAACTGGCTCTCATAAAGAACATTCAGAGCCAGGATAGAGCTGGTACTGTATGTAGGCTCTACAGAGCATAAGTAGCAGACACATCTCAATATCAACTGTTCAAAGGAGATTCTTGCATATTTTGGATGCCTTCAGCATTGACCATGGTATTAGAAGGAGTGCCCAAACTTTTGATTGGTAGTATACACAAAAACACATATACATACTGTATACATATCGTTACCATCTTATTAGAAACTCTGACAAAGTCAAGCAGTTCCTGCCGAGACATTTTGTCCAGTCTGTTTCAACACCACTTTTGTAAATGGGATGGGAAAAGAAGTAGGATTAAGTGCAGCTCCTGAGCATCAATATCCGTGTTTAATGAAATTGATTACCATTAAATAGCGAGGACAACAGAATGACAAAAAGCTGCAGCATTGAGTTTTCTCACCTTCTGTCCTTACAATGGACTAATTAGAAAAAAAAAAGCCTTGATTGTGTCATTACAGAAAGCGGTAAATAAATGACCTGAGACTAGCCATGCACAAATCTGCATCACTTGCTGAGTTATGCACTAAGCAGTCAAGCGGAAATCCCAAATAGCCTTTATAAAGCTGTTTTAATACGAATTCTTCCTACAGCCATAATAATTATGCTGTCTCTGAAGAAGATACTGCTGCGTTTATGTTTATGGCACCACCAAACTCTAAGCCTCATTTATTTTCCTTTATTTTGTGTTACCACCAGCCCTTCGTTTGTTTGCTATCGATGCCGTCGCATTAATTTCGCCTGCAGTGACATTCTGATAGGAGCAGAACAGATGGAAATACAGGATTGTCCCGGCAAAATTCGTCATGAAAAATGCATCCGACACCTGTGTAATTTGCCTAATCATCTTTTCCTAATAAGCTCCCGCCATTAATTATGCACGACTTCCACAATGCAATCAAGATAAAAGTAAATCTGATGACTTAATACCCTTCAAAATAATTGGTTCGCCCCCACCAGCCTGCACCCCATCTCTGGGACAGCTTCTCTTTTGATTCTTTCTTTCCCTTGTTCCTCCTGGACTTTAATTGGGATTAGAGAATATAAAATGCATGCTATGGAGTGCACAGTGTGTCAGCGTACGCCTGACAGGGGTTAGGCCTGCTAGGCGACTGAGGATAGGAAGTTTCCCCATTGCTTTATCGTCGGGAGGGGATCCGAAAGTACAGGCCGACTTAAGGATATCTCTCTCTCTCTCTCTCTCTCTCTCCCTGTTTCTCTCTCCTTGCTTTTAAGTTCTGCCTGCTCTGCTCTTGCTGGCTGTCTCACTGCAGTTCACAGATGCAGGTGTGGATGGGCGCGCGTTCAGTGCGGCAGCTGCGAGTGTCAGTCGGAGAGGCTTTTGGAGACCTAATGAGAGTCAACCTTTGCGAGCACGCTGTCTTGCCGTGCGTCCCACCTGTCACTTCGTTACGGCTGGCGTGTGTCTTGAATTAACTGGGCTAAATGGACGGTGAAAGGGGGGCGGGGGACTGCCACCAGCTTGTGCTGAGGCTTAAAGCTGAATGTGGGGCAAAGCTGGCTTCTTTAAAACTGAGCGCGGAGCTGCACAATGAGCCTTATAGAGCCATGTCCTTTTTTTTGTATAGTTTTGTTTAAATGTTTTCATGGGCTGAAGCGAATTTTCATCAGGTTGACAAAATGTCCCAATTCATGTTGATAAATGACAATCAGCATCTTCATAGCACATCTAATTTACATTAAGTGATAATTTGAAAATGGCAAAAAGATACTTAGTCAACTTAGCGATGTACTTTTGTTCAAATTTAGCCTTCAATTTGGATCAGTCTCCACCTCGTCCTTTCAATATATTAGTTGGTTAGACTGCTTGCATCCTACTGTGTCTTAGTATCTTCAAAATTCTTTGCCTTTCCACGCATTTCCAAGCCTTATTTTCCGTTCTCTGACTATTGTCACTGTTACTCTTAGTATATTTAGTACATATGAATGGTGCTATCTAAAACTTCTAAAACAAAGCCCACAGCGTCCTACCCCGCCTCATTTGCCCGCACTTTGCATTATGCACTAAACATTCCAGTAATCCAGCTCAGCCAATGCAGTTCACTCTTTGCAGCTCACTGACTAACATACAGGTCCCCATTTTGTCTATACCACTTTATCCTGTATTCACGGTAGCAGGGGGCATTGAGCCTATCCCAGGGGGCTTAGGTGGGCAAGGGTGCGGTCTACCCTGGACAGGATGCCAATCCATCTCAGAGCACACACATACACTCATTCACACATTCATTCACACACAACAGGCAATTTGGGAATGCCAATTAAGGAGGAAACTGAAGAACCTGGAGGAAATGCACCAAGCACGGGGAGAACATGCAAACTCCATGCACACAGAGATGGGAATCGAACCCGGATTTAATTTTTAAATTTGTTTTGCCTTTTCTTGTTCCAAGTTTCACAATTCTCTGAAAAAAAAAAGAAGCTATTTAAACTTGTAAATGCAATCTGTAAAAAGATTTCACATACCTCATACCAGTTATACAATTTATAATAGTTATGCCAGTTAGACAATTCATTGTGGCCTGCTCTCACAGCTACAACAATACTCCAGCCCTTGGCTCTGAATCTTTCAAAATCTCTTTGCTTTGTAGCATGTTGCTAATCCTCAGCATAATTAAATCCCTGCTACTTTTCAGATTTCCTAACAAAGCCTGCAATTTCTGATTCCCCCAGCATTACACCTTTGATCAGCTGCCTCACTCCTGGCGAGAGGCTATAGTTAATAGGAGTTAATGTTTCTCTCGGCTGTGTTGCCTGCAGAGCCCTGCGCTAAACCCACATCAATGGTGATTACAAGAGCATGTGTGGAGGCGTGCTTTAAAACACTTCTGCTCTTTGCTTAGCACTGGCCAAAGGCCGAACGCTTCTGTCTGCCCTCCTTCCCTGGAGTTTAAAAAGCATCGAACAATCCACAATTGCCCATGTAGCCAGGTGGTAATTAGGTTCTGACCATTCAAGGTGACATGGCCATTTCTTTTTCTGCAGCACAAATCTATTCAAGATCAATGGGTTAAAATAAAGGCAGGGAGCTGAAAACACCTGAAATGTTGTTGTGGCTTTGCTGAAGGGGTGCGATGCCAGCAAGATTGGCGATTAACCTCACTCCAAGGGACAAAGATAAGTTAATTGTAAATCTACGATTGAAAATGAAAATGTTTTCGAGCTGGAAGAAGAAGAACAGCCTAACATAATTGGAAGGTATCACAACGCCCCCCATACACACACACATACACACACAATCATAAGCCCAGAGGATAATCAAGATCTACCTGTACTTTGAAAAATTCCAATCTAAAATGAATCCCTGCATTTCCAGTATGAATGTTGCTGCTTTAAAAACCTGCACAGATGCACTGATGTGAACTGAGTAGCTGTTTATTGGAGCTTTTACTTCATTAATTTGGAGACCGCTGAAGTGTTAATCAATGTCGTTGCCGGGGCGACGGAACAAACAGCGAGGGTGCTGCTAATTGGGCTTTATTGTTTCAGACAGAACAGGAAGAGCAAAAGAGGGCTTCGGGTTGATGTCTGCTCATAAAGACTGACGCTCCTGTTTTTTCGACCGCTGTCTCCCCAGCAGACTTAGCCGGGTTGTTGTTTCCATTAACAAATGCGAACACCTTGTGACTGTTTTAATCAATTATTATGGTCAGACTCGTTCTCAGGGCTTACACAAAGCTACCGAGCAACATTCATGCACGTACCTTCGTGCTCCCTAGTACAGGCCATGCGGCTGCCGTGAACTTCCCATCCTACTGTAGAATCAGTCGACACGAGCTTTAAATTACGGCGTTTAACTCGAAAGCTTTGTTACTGTCTACACTTGTCCTTCTGCGAAGCGTTTTCATCTGGCGGTATAATGAAACTAGCAAACCATCTATGAAAAAGTGCAAGTGTGAGGAAGGATGGAGAAATCAATAGGAAGTTTTAATAGCTTTTATGTGGGTAACGACAGAGGAGGTTTAGAGGCTAGGGCAGGGGTTAATGGTACTATCAAGACATAGACCAACTTAAGTGCAAAGGAAAGGTCTACCACCAGAGGTTAATTAACCTTTTTAAACCCCAAAGTGTCGGAACACACATACATATTGAATGGAAACTGCCACAAAAAGCCTGTAGGTCACGGTTAATACATTCTGCGAGTTACAATTAAAACATCATCAGACCACTCTAGATCTCGATTTAAGAGCCATTTATGAGGTACAAACTCAGAAGGCAATTTATTACAGTCAAAAGCTATCTGAACAGAGGGCACGAGGGTTACCAGATATATAATTTGAGTCAATGGCAAAGTGGCTAAAGGGATAGTAAGGACCAGTGATGCAGGCTTGAAGAAATCCATGACTTTTCTTTCTTTTCTGCATATTTCAGCCACCGCACTTGCCACACACTTGGTCCCTGAGGTCAGGGCAAAGAATAAGAAATCAATTAGCTACCATGCCTGCATCATTCAAACACCTATACGGTAGCTAAATTACATGAGTCCTAGAACGAGCTCTTATTGCAAATATTTATTTATTTATTTATTTTACCTTTCACACCGAGAAAAAGATCCGAATTAATGTTCATCTCCCGAGTCCAAAAGGAGACCGGATGAATGGCACATTTCAATGACATGTTTCTTAGCGCTGAGCCTCGATCTTAATTGCTTTTATGAGTTTGAATCGAATTGACATCTTTAATTAAAGTATGTACTTACACGGACCTTGACATACTTTTTAAAAAGCTTTTTTTGTGTTTGTTTAGCTTCAAGTGATATCAAATGAATGAATGATGTACTATAGGCTCCATGCTCAAATGCTTTTTTTTAAGGAATGGTGTATTGCTAACTGACAGACGATCCACAAAAACAACAAGAAGAAAAAAACTCAGCTTAGTGAACTGAGCAAACCAATGATGGATAACTTTGAAAACATGTACGCAAGGGGTCGTTCACAGACTACACACACACAAAAAAAAAAAAACAGCTCAGAATGTTGATGAAATATGAAGCCGAATCTATAATTATTAGCACCCAGTACTTTGAAAAGCAGAAAACAAATGCATAAAATGAAAAGCATGTGCAATGAATGCCATTTAAGATTTCAATATGGTAGATCTGCTGTACAGTGTGTGTACAGTAGGTCAGTGTGTTTCCTCCCACCTCTGATAAACATGCTGGGACGGGGGTGTATTGGCCGGTCTAAATTCTCCATAAGGGTGAATGAGAGTGTAAATGCACAAGTTGATTTGAAACCATAAAAGCATTTCCTTGTGAATGGAGGTGTGAATGGAGTCAAACTAAGTCTGTAATGAGTTTGAGGAGAAATGAGTAGGTTTTACTATGCAAATACACTCACTTTATTAGTAACATCTGTACATACAGTAGCTACTTTCCATGAGACAAAACATGTCAAAAGAGGTCTAGAGCTATAGGTAACATTTACATCAAACTAAACATTTCAGTGACTTTTATTAGGTCCTGTTTATTATACCAGCCGGCTACTACTATTTCCAAAAAATTGCAGATACGATTTTTACTCAAAAAACAAAAATCATCTACTAAGTGCTGTCAGGTGAACCAGTAAGTTTACTGCAGATGACTACTGGAACCAGGTAGTTAAAGATGATATGATGTCTTTTTAATCTTTAACTTTCCAGTTTTTTTACATTCTACTGGTGCCACATACAGTACGAGGGGTGTTCAAGTCAAACTGGGACTTTTGGTTGTCCGGAATGACAGAACACAGTTATGAGAGTAGAAACTATGCTTATTTCTCTATGTAATCCTAGGTTAGACTAATGCACTTATTCCAGGGTTTCACTTATGCTTGGACACCATCAAGGCAGAAATTTTCTCAGTATGCCGAAGCCATGATCAGACTGCCTGCTTCACCTCTGAAACCCTCGCCTTCTAGGAACTCCTTTAATGGCCCAAGAATAAATAAAATAAATGGCTTGGAGCGAGGTCAGGACTGTGTGGCAGGAATACTAAGCTTTAAGTCTTCTATAAATGTCAATCAGTTTTACACTTTCATTCATGGAAAATTCCATCACCAGTCCCGGCTTGACTTGAACACGTCTTATATTATTGGCTGATTGCATCATTGCATGAATAGTAAGAAGGTTTTCCAATAGAGTGGACAGGAAGTGTACGTATCCGTTATAAATAAAATTTGTAATTACTGCAATACTCCAATTATACATCTAATATTACCAATATTTTACTAAATCTAATTGGCAATAGTAGTGAATAGAGATTATCGCAAATGAATATCACTTGCTTTTTTCGGGAAATTGATGCCCATAATAAAATCTTGACTAATAACTAGTGCTGATACCCTTATGATATTGTTTTCCTCCAAAACTTCTCATAAAATGTTTTTTCAACTGGTAATTCTCTTTCAACTGTTCAACTTTTCTCCTATTCCCTGACTGCTAGCTTTGCTGTAAAGAGTTTCTCCCCAAGGCCAGACTTTTCCAAGGGAAAACTTCAGCACGAAAAAATATTTCCCTTTTTAAAAAAAAAAAAGCATCCATTGCATTGAACAACAGTCAAAGTGGGCTGGGGGGAGTCAAAGTATAAAATTTGATAAAAACTCATGAAGATGTGGTTCAAACCATTTCCCAGTGTGTCCCGCAATCCCTTCTTTCCTGGTAAGTCCCAGAAGGCTGCACATCTACACCCAAAACAAAGGCAACAAAGAAATCCCCACTGGAAGCTTGCTGTCCTAAGCTGGAATGCTGCTTTCCATGCCCATGATGTAATGAACCTGCAAGGCTCCCCCCTAACAAAAAAATTCTCTTTCTTTTCCACCTTCGCTACACTTTTGGGGATGTGCCAGTTCCTTTTGACTCCAGGAAGAAAGTTTTTTTTTTTCTTCTCTGCATACTGCAACGTGTCTTCCTCGTTCTCTCTCAGTGTAAGCTCAGAGATGGAGCCTGCTCGTGCCGACTCGGCTCTCGCACCCACACTCCCGCAATGAGCACTATTCCCATGGTGCGCTCTTTCCAAGTAATTGCCCTGTTTTTTTTTGTTTTTTTTCCCTGAATGCACTGGAAACCGGCGCCACACCGATGCTGTACTTTAATTTGTGGGTAAATAGGCTTTCTGCTGAGTTTAAAAGCGTAGAGCGCACTGGGGGGAATTAGCCGTGGAGAGGTATAGGGAGCCTGGGAGAAATCATTAGAAAGAGGAGGCACCTTGTTTCTGGCTGTGCATCGAAGAAAACAAGCGAGAAGGGTAATGTTGCAAACATGGCTCATGGCAATAAGTAGGCTGACCTGAACACGATGCTGTCATCACATTTCACCCAGTGAACGGCGCTGCCAATCAACAGCCTGGGGTTCAGCAAAACACCTCATGTACAGACAATACTGCTTTTGCATAAAGTTATGCAGGATAGCATGGAACCTAATTCACAACCGGATTAGTGTAAACATATTAAGTATGCCGGTTCAAACTTTGAACCGACACAAATGCTGAAACAAATTTCGTGCACAAACACACCCAGAAAGTCCTAAAGGTATTGCATTAAATATGTTCTCGATAAAGGTTAAGAATATCTACTGTATGGGTCTAAAAACCCTGCAGCAAACAAAATATTGTTAAAAATGCACAAATCGTTTTAATATTAAATGTACACACACATTTATTGTCTCATAAAGAATTATTAAGACAAAGTGTCCCACAGCGAACCGAAGGTTCAGCTACAACTCCAGGCTGTGTAAACTCTGGCACAGACAAAGTCTTTTGAAACGCGGTAACCATCTGTGACTCAGATCCCCAAGGACGGCCTTCTGAGAGTACTCAGTTAATTAACCACACTGCAACCTACATGTTATCTTTCATACATACAGGAAACATTAGCGAGTGTGTGTGACCCAAAGTGCACAAATGAGTGCAGGGATAAGAGAGGCTATTTGTTCCAGGGAGAAGAAAAACAAGCTGCTAAAATGCATTTCGGTGAAATTTCTGCCACATTTTCTAGGACGTTTGTTTCACACACAAAAATGAAAAAAAAAAAATATATATATATATATATATATATGTTTGCTATTCAGCAGTCAGAAAGAGTCAGAGTATTCCGTGGATCGTTTCTCTGTACTGTGTTTACGAGGTGAAGTCACATATGAAGTCGAAGAAGTCGAATCGTGATAATTAAAACAGACATATCAGGAACAGCAGAGTGCTAATAATATGTTTGAATGGAACAAGAGCACACCCAGGCCTTCTTTGCATAGAATCGCTTTGAAAAAGACGGAATATCAGGGGAGGATAAATGCATCGTAATGAGGTAAAAGAAAGCTAAAAATAAGGCTGCAGTGAAGTGAACCAACTGCTGTTTACTGCTGTTAATGCTGTTAAAATACTCCAGCATTTAGTTTTTTTAAACAAATCAGCGAAACAGTTTTGGACACCTTTTATCACTTCTAAATAACATTAAAAATACCACTATGAAAAAAAAATTTAAATTGCCAGATTTTTCCAAGACCTTAAATGTTCACGTTTTATTATAAAGAACGTCATTTAAATTCATGTAATTTATTTAATTTGAATGAACTTTTAGCCCACACTGCAGGTACTGTAAACATCTCCATATTTTGGTTGCCTAGAACAGAGCCACTGGGGTGGTAGTAAATGTCATGTACTAATACAGGACCAGCTAGTTAAGCAAAAATCATAATCCTTATCCTCCACTAATGCAGCTTTTTTCACACAAAGTAATTGGCAAAAGTTTGCACGACAAACAAAAGCCAAGAACGTGCAGCACTGTGCAAAGCACTGACTTTAACATACGAACTGCCTGGTCTGGATCGCCATGGTTTAAATTAAACTACTAGTTTGTTAATATTTTGAAAAAAAAAATCAAACCAACTAGAAATATTGCTGGCAGGCACAAATAGAAATGCAGACTGCTCGAGCAGGATTAAAAAAATCAATCCCATACACACTTTTAGTGAAAACTAATTACATTTATGACTTTCTTTGCTACAGAGATGAAAGCTGCTAATTATTATGTATTTTGAGAAGCGTAATTAAAATTGGACAATTAAAACTATTGATCGGCTACAGTTTGCAAGTTTTCATTTATATATAATTGTACATTTCTTATTAAGAGTTTATAATGAATTCAAGAGGCAAGAATCAATACTTTAAAAGACTTATGTTTATAATTTTTTTTCATATTGTATTAATTATACACCACATGTATACTGTACACCTACTGTATCAGCCATAATATTACAACACCAAATATTATGAATAGTATCGTGTATCCTTGTGCCATCAGGGTGTTTGGGTGTTGTGGGTTGCACGGTGGGGTCTACTTGGATCAGACTTGATTGTCTGGTGCATCCCAAGGGAGCTCGATCAGATTGGGATCTGGCTTGTTTGGAGGCTGGGAGGGTGGCCTTGGGCTCTTTACCTGCTGGGTCCAATGCGTGGCAGGCTGTGGTGCAATTGGTGATCTAGTGCCTTTCTATCATGTCCAGCTTTTCTTTTTTTGATGATGATGATGATTTCTGCTGCATTGGCTTTTATGTAGGCCTGAACTGTATTGGCTGACCTTTGACCACTACAGGCATGAATAACCTTGGGTGTCCATGATCCTGTCACCAGTTCACTGGAATAGTTTATAATCAATGTCAATGTGTTAACGTTATGGCTGATTGGTGTATAGGCCTAAAATAAAATAAAAAACAAATATCTTGAAAACTGTAGCCAATCAATAGTTTTTTTACTGTCTTGTTTTAATGCAGCTTTCCTCCCTGAAGCAAATCAAGTCTTAAAAATTGCTGTCCAGTATATTCTTTGAATGGAGCATCTGTTCGTACTGTTCAGCAATAATCTTACAGCTGTAACCATTGATGGACTCCATTTGCCTTGATAAATTACTTTCTTATAGCTTCTATCATGATGAAATTCCACACCATACTCATCACGTACTCCTCTGCAGTTTGTTGGGGGAAAATCAGCCAGAAAAAGGCATAAAAATATAGTATAAGTAGAAAGATGTACAGTAAATATGATTCTACTTATGTATTTAAGCTGTTTACTGTAAGTACACTACACTACTTTAAAACCTGCTGACGTGAACACTCAGGTGATCTCAGGCATTCCCATCAGGCTCGTTAATATTTGCACAGCAGCAACTAGAACATCCTGACAATTATAACTATTATTTTCATTTTCAGCCAACCACAGTTAGTGATTTAGATTTGTTTCTGAAGAATTTTGGCTGCAAACGAGTGTTATAATGATCAGAGCTGGAGTGAAGGGAACCTCCAGGAATTTCTACCTCTAGATACATCGTTGAACTTTTTATCTGACGCACAAACACGAATAAACAGCTAATAGCTCATGCATGAAGTCTGCTGTCTCAGGTGTCTGGGTTAATCATTTAACCATCCATGCCATCTATTATCATCATTTGTGGTTAGAACTAGTTTGTGTACTCTTTAATGAAACTAGTTCTGTATGTCACTCTTCAGACTGGACTTTACCTCATATGCTACATGACTTTTTTTCATGTCTAGTATATTTTGTGAGCAAACCATGAAATTTCAACTGTTCATCCATGAGAAGTCAGGTCCATGTAAGAGATTATGTTGTTAACCATCGTCTTTTATAATAAAAAGTGATCACAGAATGTAAAAACTTATGCTCATACTGCATACTTATAGGTGGCTACTTTTGTTATTTCTATTTTTCAAGTCTATAATTTTCTAATGGGTTGATGCCATACTTGCTCCAATTTTTTCTAGTTTCTCCACCAAAACGCACTCTCTCTTACACATCGACTATACCGCTTAATCCTGTATACAGGGTCGCGGGGGGCCTGGAGCCTATCCCAAGAGACTTAGCGCACGAGGCAGGGTACACCCTGGACAGTGTGCCAATCCATCGCAGGGTACACTGGACATCACCACATACACACACACATTTGGGAACACCAACTAGCCTAACCTGCATGGAGCACCTGGAGTAAACACACCAAGCACAGGGAGAACATGCAAACCCCATGCACACAGACCCGAGGCAGGAATCGAACCTGGATCCCGGAGATGCAAAGTGACAGTGCTTACCAATAAGTCACCGTGCCGTCTCCTCCTTTGGCAAAAAGGAACAATCCGCCTAGTTAATGTTCATTACACCCTCAACTTTATTTCATATACATCTTCTCAAGATGACATTTTATGTGTGTGGAAAAATATTAGCTCAAGAAGGGATTAAATTAAAGGGGGTGTTACTGTACAGTAGCTGTGACACAAATGACTCTGTGTGCATGAATATACAGTCTTGGCTAGAAACATTGCTTCTCCATACCTTTCTGTGTTTCTTAAAACATTTGTGGTGCAGCTGCATCTGGTGCATGTTGCATTTTGATGTACATCAAAATAGTCCACTTTTTTAAAAGCAGAGTCAGAATGAAATATTTTATTAATATCTTTTCCAAATTTGAAAGATACCCATTGACCTGTTTGTCCTCGCATCCCCTTGTGACCGCAATGCTATTCTCTCTCTCTTTTCAGAGCTGGTCAGAGACACTCGAAGGTCATCGGGTCATTCCACATTTACATTTGCCTCATTTAGCAGACACCCTTATCCAGAGTACTTTCTGTACATCGAAAAATATGCAGATGTTTCTGAAATGTCAACTTCAAGAAGCTTTTTCAGGCAAAGTGGATGACTGCGGTAGAGTTAAATGTCACAGTGTAACTATATCAAAGTATATAACTGATAGAATCGAATGTATCCACCTACTCAAGAAAGGCAAAAAAAATCTTTTCAAAAATGATTAGAAACATGGTGTCTCGCCATGTGTCCGAAAGCAAGCAGACAGGCTCAGAAACCCATCATGACCATAGCATCATATGGCTCGATCTGGGTTAAGAATGAACGAGAGTTTAATAGTAAGGTCACAGCATGCAGCGATGCACCAAGTATAACTCTTAAACATTCGCACACATTCACATGCATTCACACTCTTCCTCCCACAGTTAACAAGCAGCACCAACACATAATGTCATTTTAAGAGTTTAACTTCAGATTTGTTTTCTAGCGAGAGCGTGACAGGCGGCCTCTCCCTGCATGGAGTGCAGCTTTTTTTCCCCCCCCCAACAAAAAAAAAGTTTCCTTTTTCTGATTTCCATTCCCAAAAGTGGCCGACTATGACAAATGCAACCGTGATGGACGTCACCATGTCATAAGCACAACACCGGCGATTCCCAAACGCCATGCACACCGCACACAAATTCAATATCCACTCATTCTAATGCTTGATGGCTGAATGACAGCTTTCAAGAGAGTTAGCGTCCCCCATCGTCAATTAGGAGCAAACCTCATTGACACGCATAAAACCAAGCCATCCTGCAGTTGTGGCAATTGCAGCCATGACAGTTTATCATTATCCATGAAAACCGCAGGGTTTTGCAAGCACTACACTTTTTCAATGGCCCTCCTCAAGTAAAGAGTCACTCAATTTTTGTGTGTCTATTAATTTGCACATGATTATTATTATTTTTTTTTTCTCAGGGCCAAACACTCATTTAATTTAACTCCCTCGAACTGAAGCATTAATTGTGCTTTTACATTTTTTTCCTCCCATCCTTTTAGTAGGCTTATTTTTTAACTAGACTGTAAAATATAAAATTTACATTTTTTTTATATTATAAAATTAATAAAAAATAAAAAATACAGAAAAATCTACTCTTGGTAGATAGAAAAAACAAAACACCACTGTTAGATTTGTCTATTTTGGGGTCAAGCAGAAGAATCCTTAATCTTCAGCTATAGCTTTCACTAAAATTGCTGCATTGCAACAACATTAAAGTGTAAAATTAAACCATATACTTCACATCAAATGTGAACACAGAAACGCTGAACCATTTTTCCATTTCTTATCCATTAAATTAATCTATGGCCCATAAAAAGAAACACACACACACACACACACACACAAACACACAAATAACATGTGTGTGTTTATTTTTATGGGCCATAGATTAATATAATGGAATAGAAATGAGAAAATCATAGAAATTCTAGAAATTAGAAAACCATAATTATATTGTGACAACGTCAAAAGGTTTGGACACACCTTCTAATTCTATAGTCTTTCCTGATTTTTATTTCTTTCTATTTTGTAAAACAATTTTGGAGGCATCCAAAATATGCAATAATCCCATTTGAACAGTGATGTATAGTTAGATGTATCTGCTACTTATGCTCTATAAATCCTTCATAATGGCTCTATAAGGTGCTGTTTGTTAATTGGTGATTGTTGTGGCTGGTAACTGTAAATGAACTTCTCCTCTGCAGCAGAGGTAAGTTTTGGTCTTGCTTTCCTGGGAAGGTCTTCATGAGAGCCAGTTTCATCATGGTGCTTGATGGGTTTTGGAAATGCACTTGATAATACTGTTCTTGTAAGGGCTATTCCAGAGCATCTGACCTCCATGTCTTAAAGTAACAACTGACTGTTGTTTCTTAATTACCTAATGCCATATGTGTTATTTCATACTGTAGATTAATCCAGAATTGTTGTAGAATGTAGAAAATAAATTCAAACTCTTGTCCAAACTTTTGACTGGTACTGTATATACTGTATCTATCAGAGTGTTGATGAATTTTCGATGCATTATTTAGAGTGAAGCGATAATGTGTTGAATATCCAAATGCAAACATGATATAAATTCAAACTGGAGAAGCAGTGATCATTTTTATTGATTCATTTTTAGAAAGCTTGGCAGAAATGTGTGAAAAGTGTGCATCTTAGGATGCAAGGGAAAAAAATGCAGCAATTGAAGAGTTTTAATTACAAGCAGGTGCTTTTGAAAAAATAGACTAAAAGTAAATTGTAAAAAAAAAAAAAAAAATGTAGGCAAGAACAAACAAAAATAATAACTGTGCGAGTGGAATTAAAGGGGAAAAAAACACTAACATCTGTACTTCAAAGAACAAAACTTTAAGGTTATGGCCATAACCATATTTAGGTTTAAATCCAAATACAGTTAAAAATACAAATATTTGGAGAATTAAACATTTGGATAAAGATTTAATTGCATTCCATCTCTAATATTCATGAATGTGTCTTTATATTATATTTATTATATTATATTTATTCCTATAATAGGACTTCTATAATAGTTTTTTCCTTTTTTTTTTTTTGTTTCAGTTCATGTCTGTCTCACTAACACTTAATCATAAAGAGTTCATTCCAGGACTCTTATTCACAATATGCACATCCTCAACATCCTTAAAACACATATAGCCCCCTTTTTTTTTTTTTTTTTTTTTTTTACTACAGGCCACAGTGTCCCAGAAGTCTCCAAAGCTTTTTCCTACATAGTTCACATTCAGAAAGCCTTTGATGAAAGACAATTGTATTGAAATGATTCTCATGGATCACGAAATTGTGGCAAAACTTAATGTAGACTTTCAGGACACCCTGTATTGAAACAATTATTTTTTTTTTATGTAGATAATTAATTTTTTGAAGTGTTGTATTTGTCGCTTATTTGTATTTAAATTTATTTTAGTTGTCATTTCAATCCTATTTGCAGTGTTTGCGAATGGAATGGAACTTATTCTTATTAATAATAATATTAATATTATTATTATTATTATTATTATTAGATATTAGTGGTGCACAATTAATCGCAATATGGACCTGTGCAATTAATTAATCTCAAAAGGTTGCAATTTATTATAGGGAATATACGCATAGCCAGGAATTCATGTAGAGTTTGGCAATAAATAAGGTATTTAAATAAATACGTTTGAATACAAGTTGGCATATTTAATAGTTCAATATCAGTATAAATCGCAATTGCACTATGTCAAAATAATTGCATTGTGATTATTTTTTTATGATTAATATTTTTTTTATCAAATCGTCCAGCCCTATTTATCATTTAGTTGTAAATGCTAATCAGTGGTTCTGCTTCATCCTTTGTCCCGTAGCTGAACCAGGTGTGTTTTGATGAAGATGGAAGCAGCGCTCCACAGGACAGACTCACTCTGGCCCAGTTACAGAAGCAGCTCCTGGAGGACTATGGTGAGATGCAGGCCCACGATTCAGCTTCCCCAGATTTCTATCAGGCTGCAATTTATCATGTACATTTCCATAACTCTTCACGCCAAAGGAGTTCATAAAGCACTCTCTAAACATTAAACGCTCTGGTCAAAACAAGGCACCGAGGCAATACATCACCGGCTGATTTCTTGATTAACACCCCTCTTGAAGGAAACGATTCAGGAGGAGGAAATTTATTCTCCAGCAGTTAGTCTGTCCTAGATAAGCTCCCTCTCCTCTCTTTGACTTAAAACTTCCTCTCGCTGCATTTTAAAAGGCGTTGCGCTGTATTTCCTCCACCTGCCTGATGAGTCAATCTTATCTCTCACGATGCCCCACAACTCGGCTGCATTAAACACTTGTGCTGATAAGGGCCGCTCCACTTCCAGCTGCAGCTCTTTTCACTGCTCTTTTTATAAACGGCAGCTCGAATCTCAGCATAAATGAGAGGGGATTATTTTAGCTCATGCGAATGGAAAGAAAGCAGCCTATTTAAGAGCTTCACAGCTATAGAGAATTTTGTGGAACTCATTACTTGCTTTAAGGAGCATTTAAATTTCTTCACGTGCTCATCATGTTAGATTTACATATATACAAAAATATTCTATATATGATTTTTTTTCTTTTCTTTTTTTTAAGTGATGCATGCGTATTCGATAACGCATCGAATTATTAACACTTTGTTCTTGATGCGTTTTTCAGTAAACCAGTGTAAATGTCTAATTCATTAAATGTTTCCAATCTGCAAGTTTTAGGCAGCATCGTTGTGGCTTGTGTATCAACACTGTTCAAAAGTCTTTGCGACATATTGCTGTACTAATTGCTCCTGTGATTGTTCTCCACAGGCGAGTCTCACTTCTCAGCCAGTCAGCAGCCATTCCTTTACTTCCAGGTGCTCTTTTTGACTGCGCAGTTCGAGGCAGCCGTAGCGTTCCTCTTCCGAGTGGAGCGTCTGCGCAGTCACGCCGTGCACGTGGCCCTCGTCCTCTACGAACTTGAACTACTGCTCAAATCGTCGGGACAGAGCGCACAGCTACGTATGTTGGTGACGCATTTATCCCAAAACTATAGCATGCAACAGAACTGTGTACTGTAGGTTTGTGTATTTGATTTAAACTGAATATGCTTGATCCTGATATAATTCCCAGAGTATGGGTTTCCCAGCCACCTTTGAGAGATTTTAAGCCATCTGAAAGATGAATTACAAATAATAATCTTTTAAGTGAAATGCAATGATATTATATAGATGATTTAAATATGAATCATCATTAATACAAATGTGATTAGACCAAACCTAATGGCCATGTAGTAATATTGATAGTGTTTAGATCCTGTAACCGAAAAATCATGTCTAAAGAAGAGGGCTTTTGTATGATGCATCTGCAGTTTTCATTTTAAGAACAGTGGCATAATATAATTAATTCTATATTTGCTGTATTGTTCATTGGCGATCCTGTTTGTTCTCTCAGTGAGTCAGGAACCAGGAGATCCCCCCATGGTCCGCCGCCTAAACTTCATTCGCCTCCTCATGCTCTACACTCGAAAATTTGAGGCCACAGACCCACGAGAGGCCCTGCAGTACTTCTACTTCCTGCGGTATGTACATCTCACTAAACCCAAACAAGCCACAGCGGACTTGACCTTGGATAAGCATTCAATTTGAACGGTTTCCCCTGAAAAGCGACTGGTTTACCTAGAAGTCGTCTTACCTTCAGTACTGGAATTGCTCTCTTCCTCTAAGAAGGGATGAATAATTCATAAGGGACTTTATGGGTTCGCTCCGACTCGTGATTATTTCCCTGAATAATAAAGCCGTTTTCACACATCTAGATCTTTCGAGTGTTTCTGAAGACCATCTGGATGACCATTTCACAATGATGTCCTTACCTGTTATAAGAGATTGTGTGTGCATTTTTCAGGAATGAGAAAGACCACCAAGGAGAGAACATGTTCATGCGCTGCGTCAGTGAGCTCGTCATCGAGAGTCGAGAGGTAGGGTGGGGTTATGCTTCAGAAATCAGTCAATTTCTGCTTTATTGCACTTCTCTGAATTCCTAACCTGGCTTTTTCCTTTTATAGTTTGACATGCTTCTGGGAAGGCTCGAAAAAGATGGAAGCAGAAAGGTATGCCTCAAGGTTCTGCGTTCTGCCTTGCAGGATTATATAACTCGCAGGGCGGCTGGAGGAACGCTTTCTGCAATCATGCCTCTATTCAAAGCTTCTACCGGAGCTTTATTTCAGCTCATTGTACTCATGCTCATTCATTATTGTACCCATTCAGCTCTACACAGGCTGTAAAAATCTCCTATTGTTTCAGCACTCATGAAATACAACGTTTCCTTTGTTCTTTTGGTGGACAAGATTTAAAAAAAAAAAAAAAAAAATACAAGCGTGTGTCCTGAAATGCTGCCCGTCTCTAAAAAGGGATTGTGTGAATCCTTTCAGCCTGGCGTGATTGACAAGTTTGCCGGAGACACACGAGCCATCATCAACAAAGTGGCCTCAGAGGCTGAGAACAAGGGCCTGTTTGAGGAAGCTGTCAAGCTCTATGAGTTAGGGAAGGTTAGTGAAAGCATGACACAGGAATTAGACCTTAATCGTCATGTGCATAACAAAAAGTTGCATTTTTATGAGTTTCTGCTTTGCTACTGATAGAACCCTGATAAGGTGCTGGAACTGATGAACAAGTTGCTGAGTCCAGTAATTGCCCAGGTCAGTGCGCCACAGTCAAACAAGGAGAGGCTCAAGAACATGGCGCTGGGTATCGCTGAACGGTACGTCTCTCCTCTCTTTCAACCTTGAAAACATTGATTTATTACACACTTAAGGGAAAACTTCGCTGAAAACACATTGTACACAGGTTGTAGCTGTATTTTTTCTTGTCTTATTCTTGTCTCACAAGGTAGTACTGACAATGCCGATGTCACACTAGGGCATTAGTTCAGTTGTAGTGATGTTTAATAGCACGGGAAAAAAACAGTGATCTAAGAATCAACATTTCCTGTCAATTCTGAGAAACAAAAGACAAAGTCTGCTTTTGTTTCTGAACATTTTCCAACAACGTTTAAAGTCATATTAATGAGAAATCCACCACAGGAGCAGTGCATATAACAATTATTAGCAAATGATTCAAAGTTCCACGATGCAATGAAGGAATATATACAGTTGTGCTGAGTGACAGCTTTACTTATTATGAGATGACACACACTTTGACACTGTAGATGGTATTAGCCATTTCAGTATACAAGTGTACAGATGAGCAAGTAAGAGAGATGGACAGACATAAGTAATAAAGCCCTGCTGCAGTGTTCTTTCAACATAGATGGGTATAAATCCCAATGGATCCAGTAGGTAGATAAATTTAAAGTAAAAACTATTAAATTACAAAATAAATCTTGCCCAAGTAGTTCAAGGGCAATTTTCCTCCTTTGCGCTGGACTCATTAAATGAATATCTTGCTCATTCCATTGAGACGCTTTGGTTGTTGATGCTGTTGTGATGCCGTTGTGGTTCTAGGTATCGCACTAATGGTACAGCTGGAGAGAAGTCTGTGGATAGTACCTTTTACCTGCTCCTGGACCTCATGACCTTTTTCGACGAGTATCACGCCACCCACATCGACCGTGCATACGACGTGAGTTAAGATGAAATCGTAGTTTTCGGAAATGCATCATGTACTGCTTATTGCACTTTTATAACTTTTTCCTTTGTGTGTTTCAGGTAATGGAGAGATTAAAACTGGTTCCTTTGAGTCAAGACCAAGTAGAGGAGAGGGTAGCAGCATTCAGGAACTTCAGCGATGAAGTAAGAGTGCTCTTTATCAGCACAGTTTATAATCTTTCGCAGTGGAATTCAGCACTCATTTAAATATTTGGGGTTCTTTTTCCGTCCCTACAGGTCAGACACAATTTATCTGAGGTGCTTCTTGCAACTATGAACATTTTGTTCACACAGTACAAGCGCCTGAAGGGGGCAGCAGCAGGAACCCCAGGCAGACAACAACGTGCATTAGAGGACCGAGACTCGGTGGGGAAAATCAGAATTGTTTTAGAGCAGAAAGACGATTTTATAAAAATAGTTGGACAATAGCAAAACGCACAGTTATTAGACTCCTGTTATTAACTTTCAACATGGTGTGTAACTTCACATTTATTAATCTTTATTAAATGTGTCATCTAGGGTGGTTAATAGAGTTTAGTTGATATGTGATCAACATGCATGTGAACCATGGATTAATTGCAAACTTTAAACCATCATAGAGTGAAACAGTTTTATTGATGCTGTATGGCGTTATGTGTTTGGGCTCATTTCTTGTATTCAATGAAACGCTCTCGCATATACATTATATTTTCTTTCGATGGAACTCTCGTGCACTTGCTTTGTGCTTATCCGTTTTGCCAAATGACATCCACTTCAACAGCCCACGTCATTACTAGCACTCCTACTGTACATTAGTTATATATGCACATTCATTGTTTCACTAAAATAAGCCTTATTTCTTTATTTCTAAGATAATAAAAAATTGCCAATTTATTGTTAGTGTCATTCACTGCTGTTCAAAGGACGAATGTCAGTACTTTGAACAATAGTAAATGGAAATAAATGGGCATCATCTTTCCATTTAAGACCATTTGTTATATAAGTTCTATAAGTAATCAATATAAAGCAAAGTTATATTTGTTCTCCTTTTTCTGTGCCATAAAAATGATCTGAGCCAAAAATCGTGATACGAATTGAACCACAGGCTTTGTGAGTTTTCACACTTGGTCATTTATTGACTAAGAACAGCACCGTGAGACATCTTTAGGGCAGATTGATTGAGTCAGATTTTTTTCCTTGTAATTTGTCATAATTTTTGCCTTTTTTTTTTCTTCTAGAATTCAGCTTTTGATGAGTTTTCATAGAGTGCTAGTCATATAAATGAAATGCGGAGTGCTAGTGAAATGTTATTAATGCAGTGTCGTCTTTCACATTTGCATGCACAGATACTGCGCAGCCAGGCCCGGGCACTAATCACTTTTGCTGGGATGATCCCATACCGCATGGCCGGAGACACCAACGCCAGACTGGTACAGATGGAAGTCCTGATGAACTGAGAAAAAATGCATGAAAAAATGTCCCTGCAGTTTTTCTTTCTCCCATAAATTTATGAGTTCCAACTCTCATTAATTTTGTTTCCTCATGATTCATACCTTGTGAGTTTATATTTGTAGTCTTTTTTCCATAATTTTGAAAAATAAAAAGAAATTCAGTTTGTTTTGTGTTTTGATTTTATTTATTTCCTCACCACCTTGTTTCATTTGAGTTCTAAGCCTTTGTTTAATTTTATGTTCAATCCATTTGATCAAAATCATTTATTATTTATATCATTTACCTCAATCAGATTTGTATACAAATTCATCAAACCATATTTCCAATCTGATAAATATCTGTCTGGATAGCTGTAACCATTTACTTTCACATTTCTACAGAATATTCATACTTTGTATTGAGGTCGACTTGAAATACACCACCATCGCTGTTTCCCTGCCATAATGGTTGACCACAAGCCATTTATACAAGAGGTGCAGGAAGTGAAATTGGGTAATATGTGGCATTTTTGTCACAGATGGAGAGTTTTAGATGAAATGTGCTTTGTTTGGGATTTAGCAAAATTAGCATCTGGAGCTGCTGTACTAATTTTACTGTTCATTACTTTGTTATTGCAGTGCAGTATTTGGTACTATAGTCAATCCTTATAAACCACATGGACATGGCCATTATATGGTCACCAAACATAATTTTTAAACAAGCCATCTGCATAAGATGGTGAGTGTGTGATGGTTTGTTAAGATTGTCCATATGACCACATGAAACCCAGAAGACTCGAGCAGGAAGCAGATGTCAGGATGAGGTGTGTGTGCTGCAGCTGGTGTTGTGAATCAGGCCGATGCCACACGTCCGCGATAACCCGGCTATTTCACAACACCAGGGTGGCCCCACACTGCTGCCAACATCGTGAAGAAGAACAAAACCTTTAACTGCTGCCTTTTTCATATGATTTTAAAATCTGTTTTATACACTTGAAATTAAAATGTGGGTTACATTGAAAACTTGTATTTCAGTGTTTTATATATATATATTTCACATTACAACTTTTTTTACTTGCGTCTTTGTAAAACAAATTGCGCTACTGGTTTTGCTTGGAAACGTACTTGCCATTCCAGCTGTTCCAATAACTACAAGTGTTCTATGGGGCCGTAAAGCGACCACTTATCAGAACCCTGCGATGTTAATTCTTTTGTATGGCTAATTATAGAAAATTAATCAGAAAGCTGAAAAGAAGACAGCCAACAGGGGAGCACCTGTGGACAGATTTGTACGATCTGCTCTAATTGCACAGTGAAGAACCCAGCAGTGATCCTTCCAGAGCAATTTCTGTTGAAATAATTACTTAACCTAGAGTTGCACCTTGGGTCACATGTATTTGTGGAACTGAGTGTGTATGTTAATGAGAAACTAAAGGAATGATTATTCAGTGCCTTAGGCCAAAGTTGCTCAGATGAAACGCTAACGATTTGTCATAATGTTTTACATGGCATTACATGACTAGCTGACGTGAAGGTCACCAAAAATTAACTAAAGTGCTGCAAATCTGTTCAGTGTTTGAGCTTGTCCGGTATTTTGGTTTAGCAAATAATGAATAGAAAGAGTTTGCTTTTATAGCCTCTGCACATTTATGCTTCTTATTCTCCACTCATCATTTTTATGATTGGTTTTGGAAATAACCAAATGTTCCATAGACACTCAAAATAGCAGAGGAATTGGACAGAATTTAGGAAAGCAAAAAATGTCCTTCAGAGCCTATGGCAAGGTTATTCTGCTTTAGATCTCAATCACTGTGTTATGATCTTGTTAACAAGCTCAGGTACAAGCCAAAACCCTTGAGGCGGCTATTTAAGAGTTACTGACCGTTACACCAACACAAAAAACCAACACCCCTGAATTTGTATAGTCCAAGAGAGAAATCAAGAACATTTCCGGTTCAGGTACAATATAACCCATGCACCAATCCCCCGCTCACACTGGTTTCTCCTCACTCATGGAGGACACGCTGCATAACAATGAGGTGATCAACCTCACTTCATTCAGAGGCCCAAACTCTACAACGCTCAATGGTAGAGACAACCGGCGTTACACTATAGAGGAAACAGGTGGTTATGAGCTGAATGGAGTGACCCCACGTGGCTCTGCTGTGCTGACTGGATTTGATACGCTAGATACTCCACCTAGTTATGACTTTTATGCCAACACTGAGGTTTTTGGGAGAACAAAAAAATTAAGACCATCTCTCTTTCAGCTACACTCCAACCGTGAGGTAGGTGGAACTGGATTAGATTTCACTAGATTCATGGTGTGGACCATAATGGATAATGTAGGTTTAGTTCTTTAAATTATAAAATATAAATTCGTCAACAGTGTCCTTTCATGTAAGCTTTAATATGATGAATAGCAATAACTGTGGCAGTGTGTATGTACTGTATATAAAAAATCTTTTTAAAATGATTTATTCTTGTAGGATGATAGTTCCCCACCTCCTCTGTACGAGGAGACGAGTGGTAACAAAGAGAGTCCGGATGAAGAGCTAGCAGAACCTCCTCCAGAACCCACTCGCTTTGGATGGGTCCAGGGGGTCATGGTGAGGGGCAATTAAAGCTCATCTCCAGAGTGTATAATATTCCTAATAAGCACTTTGGGTGCATAATACCTTATAATATGGAAGCAAAAGGAAGCATTGGCTGATTAGACTACTAATCATTGTGAATTCTGTCATTTTTGGCTTTTTAAACACTTTCCTAATTATTAATACTAATTATTGTACATGTTCATAAAAAGAATGAAAAGACCTGTGCCTTCATGGCTTGTGCAGAAATAGACTCCTAATAGTTACTTGTTACTTGGAACACTTGTGCTTTTGTTCCACAGATTCGTTGCATGCTCAACATCTGGGGAGTAATTCTGTACTTGAGGCTTCCTTGGATTACATCTCAAGCTGGAATTGGTAGATCAGCCTTCTTTCTTTTTTAATTCCAGCAAGTCTCATTCAAGGGGTGTTTTGTAAGCAAAGGGGAATGTGAATGTCAGGTTGAAGGTCAAGGTCTTTATTTATAAGGATGTGATTTAACACAATATTAATGATTTTTAATGTAAATCATCAAAACAATGCTTCCGATTCTCAAATATTTTTATACAATGAGCCTTTTATATATATATATATATATATATATATATATATCCGGAAAGTATTCCAGATATACAGTATATTTAAAAAAACTATTTATAATAAGATTCTCAGCTAATGCCCAAAGCCCAGCCACTGGACCAGGTCCCAAGCTCGGATAAAATGAGAGGGTTGGGTCAGGGATGGCATCCGGCGTGCTGTGGCAAGTTGTTGTGCAGAGCAGTCGAAAGATTAACAACAAAAAGATTAATACAGTATATTAAACTCACCTGAATACAAGTGCATGGCATGGGAAGGTGTGTATTAACGTTCTTGTTTATGGGAGCAAATAAAGGTTTTCCCCATATACTTTACACTATGTACCAGTAAACTACTGTAAACATTTATGCCTTTGGGGAGAAAGAGACCAGCCTATCTACTAATGTAGCACAAAGAAGAAATGCTGAAGAAAGTCAATGCTGGCTGTGAAGAAATGTTTCTCCCAGCATGTAACAGCTTGCTGTTTATGGGTCTTAGCTGGCCAACAGTTCTAGGCTTTTGGAGGTGAGCCTCCAAATTCTCCAGATTGTGCTGGACAAACAAGTCCAATCCATAGAAGCGTCACCTTGCAACTTACAGCACTTAAAGGATTATGGCCGATATTGTGTATAAGTATGTTATGATTAATAAGTATATGGACACCTGACCATCACACACCCATATACTGTACAGTATGTCCATTCCAGAATCATGCAGTTTTTTGGCTGTTATAAAGGCCTCCACTCTACTGGGAAGGATTCGCACTCATTTTTGGAGCATGACTGTGGGGATTTTTCCCATTCAGCCACAAGACAGTTATTGAGGTCAGCCATTAATGACAAGTGAGAAGGCCTGGTATTCACTCAGTGTTCCAGTTCACCTCAAACGTGTTGAACAGGGTTGAGGTCAGGGCTTGGGTCACTCAAAGACAATTTTGTGTTACTGAATTTCAGCATGAATGTGATGATCAGGTATGCATAGACCTATTTTTTATTTTTTTTACCATATTGTTTATTTTATTGACACTGTAAGTATTCATATATCTTAATTTGTGTCACTTTAATGTATATATCTGTAAGATTTTTGTAATATGAAATACAAATTATACATGAATGCAGCCCCCCTATTTGTCATAAAACTTCGCAATATATATTGTACGTATTTTTGTGTGTTCCATTAGTTTCCATCTGTGTTTTAATATAAATCAAAATAATATAAATTATTCTTGTTCCTAAGGTTTGACTTGGATTATTATCCTGCTTTCCTCTTGCATCACTGGGATCACTGGCCTTTCTACATCTGCAATTGCTACCAATGGCAAAGTCAAAGGAGGCAGGGCTTTTTACTTACTTAACTCAGCCATTTAACTATCCATTCCATGACAAACATCTGGAAATGGTTGTAATTCTTACCTTAATTCTTCCACAGGTGGCACTTATTTCCTGATTTCACGCAGTTTGGGTCCAGAGCTTGGTGGATCTATTGGACTGATCTTTGCGTTCGCTAATGCAGTGGCAGTTGCTATGCACACTGTAGGCTTTGCTGAGACTGTCCAATCAATAATGCAGGTGGGCTTTGCACATGCTGTTATTTTTACACGTTCACAGTTTTATCTTTGTCTTAAACTGTCCTTTTTAATCCCAACTCAGGAGAGTGGTACAAGCATGGTAGACCCCCTTAATGACATCCGCATCATTGGTGTAATCACTGTCACCTGTCTGCTGGCAATTTCTTTAGCTGGTATGGAGTGGGAGTCCAAGGTCTGTGGTAGAATTAAAAAAGTATTATTTTAATAATATATTTATTAAATAAAGCTTCTGATTTAATCAGCCCATCCTAAGCAAACTGTGTTCTTAATCAATCCATCAGGCCCAGGTTTTGTTCTTCATGGTTATTATGGTTTCCTTCGCCAACTACGTTGTTGGTACCATCATCCCCGCCACTCCTCAGAAGCAAGCTAAAGGCTTCTTCAGCTACAGAGGTACAGTATGGCATGATTGTAGATGATATGCATCCTCTCAAAAGATGACATATGTAAGTGCATGTGCCTCACAATGTGCTTTTCTCTGTGCCTACCAGCGGATATTTTTGCAGAAAACTTTGTGCCCAGCTGGCGTGGGCCGGGGGGCAGCTTCTTTGGCATGTTCTCCATCTTTTTTCCCTCAGCTACAGGCATTCTTGCAGGAGCCAATATCTCGGGAGACCTGAAGGCAAGTTTAGCTATTTCAGTCACCCATTAATTCATTTGAAGCTATGCACTCCTTGATGTTATGAAGGACACATGTGTTTGGCTATTTAGTTTGTTTTTCTGTATAATACTTTAATATTCTAACACATCCACATACATATCCTTATAGGACCCAAATATAGCTATACCCCGTGGCACAATGCTGGCTATTTTCTGGACCACCATATCTTATCTTATCATCTCTGCTACCATTGGTAAGTGGCAGCAGCCTATACGTTTGAAATAAATAAATAATACAGCTGTACTATTTGTTGTTTTCATCTGACCATATGTTGGCAGATTTTTCTGATTGTTTTCATCTGATACTTATCACTATGCATTTAAAGGCATCAGGATTATGCCTGGAGTGGTATGATGGCAGAGTGACTAGAGTTCCCATCTCATTGCTCAAGGGCTTAAGATTTTTTCATGCTTTCCATGTATCTTTGCATGTTCCCTCTGGCCTCACTGGGTTCCTCCCCCATCCAAAAACATGCTAGTGGGTTGGAGAAAACCAGAATGTATATGTGTGTCTGCATGGTGCGTTCCAATGGACTGCCATTTTATCCAGGGTTTACTCCCTCTTTGAGCCCAGTATTCCTAAAATGGGCTCCAGATCCAGTTTGACACAGATCAGGGTAAAAATGAAGATCAGTGCATGAATGTATGGATGAAAAGATTTCCTGATTGTCAACATCCTGAAATAAAGTTTTTCTTTTCTGTCTCAGGCTCATGTGTAGTACGCGATGCTTCCGGTAATATCAACGACACTCTTCTAATATCTGGGTCTGGTGTTTCGGACTGCCTGGGGATTGCCTGTAAATATGGCTGGAACTTCAATGACTGCATTGCCAACAACACATGCACTTATGGCCTTAGCAATAATTACCAAGTACCCATAATTTTTATATATGTATATTTTTTTAATTATTAAAGCTCTAGTTGATTTACCAGCTGATGTATTGACACTATCCAGGTATATTTTATAATATGTATGACTTTTTTTCTCCACTTAGACCATGAGTATGGTGTCTGGAGTTGCTCCACTGATTGCAGCTGGTATATTTGGGGCTACTTTGTCTTCAGCTCTTGCATGCCTGGTTTCAGCTCCTAAAGTATTTCAGGTGACTTTTGCTCTGTGTGTAGCTCCAACTGTAAATGTAATGTGCTCATCTCATCAATGGAGTCTAATGATAAATGTAACACATTTATTATTTGTCTTGTGCTAGTGTCTTTGCAAGGACAATCTGTATCCAGGGATTGGATTTTTTGGAAAAGGCTATGGAAAGAACAATGAGCCGTACAGGAGCTACCTCTTAGCCTATGTCATTGCTGTATGCTTCATTCTCATTGGTAGGCAGAAATATTAAAATTTTTCAGAAGCATTATCTCAACATTGACTCATCTATATGTATTTGTGAGCCATATACAGTACTTCTAAAAGCTATTCAACAAATGTTACTTTTTTATAAAGTCCTCATTTATACCTCTACACACATACACATAGATTCTGTTCTTTTGAATGAAAGATAATTTAATTCCCTTGTATTGCAACGTATTGTATGACATATACAGTTACCTAAGGCATTGTTCTACTGATTTTGTCACTTTTCTTCACCTCCAACTTTCCTTCATATATGTTGCACTCTGCTCGGTGCTTGGTCTATAACTATTTTGTCTTTAAAAGTACCCGTGGAAAGGACAAAGTGTCCCAGTGTTGCTAAGGTTATAATCTGGATGCCCAATTCAGCTAGTTTAAAAATATGTAGTAGCCACCAGGATTTGGTGTTAATGCAAATAATTGGAAAGGAAAAAAGACATGTAGTGTGTGCAGACAGTGTTGTCTATGCTGCACATTACTATTTTTAATGAAATATAGAGATACTGTATAGCAATGATTGGAAGAGGGAGAAGGGTATTATTGAGTGAATAATCTCTTTACATTTAACACACTGGTCACCTTGTTTCCTTTTGAAAGGATAAGAAAAACATGTCTCCTTTCTCTAAAGCCTAATTATTTATTCATTGTATTATTATTATTTATTATTTTTGACACAAAAAATCTATGGTCACAAACTTCTGATGCCCTACAGTTTCTATGTGCAACTAATAGATAGTTACGTTATTTCCTATCTAAAATCTATTTCAGCTGAGCTGAACACTATTGCTCCTATCATCTCCAACTTTTTCCTGTGCTCTTACGCCCTCATCAACTTCAGCTGTTTCCATGCCTCCATCACCAATTCTCCCGGTGAGAATGCAAACTTTGCATCCGCACAACGGTTTATTTATGTATAATAAGTTCTATAAAAAGTCTTTTTATGGTCAGCTTAAATCAAATCCCATCTATGTGTCCAGGTTGGCGTCCTTCGTTTAGGTACTACAGTAAGTGGGCATCTCTGGTGGGTGCTGTGGTGTCAGTGGTCATCATGTTCTTGCTTACCTGGTGGGCTGCTCTCATTGCCATTGGGATAGTGCTCTTCCTTCTGGGATACGTGCTCTACAAGAAGCCCTGTAAGGCAACCATGCATTCCAACTCATAATAAAAATACAATGCATTATGTACCAGTTGCATATATAATTTTTTTTCTAATTGTACAAAAATCTAATCTAACTCTATTTTCTTTTTCCTGTTTTAGCTGTAAACTGGGGTTCTTCCGTGCAAGCAAGCTCATATAACATGGCATTATCCTACTGTGTGGGTCTCAACCATGTAGATGACCACATAAAAAATTATAGGTATTCCATATTCAATGAGGCAAATACACACAAAATCTATTGTACTACCACATCAACAGTGTTAACATTTAGTCAGGATCTACACAAGTCTTATGCAAGTCACATGTGTTCTGTCTCCATTTCCCTATATCAACAAATTCCATTCTCTTTATTGTGTTGTTGTTTTTTTTAACTCATCTCTTTGACTCGTCTTTCAGGCCACAGTGTCTGGTTCTTACTGGGCCTCCAAGTTCCCGGCCAGCTCTGGTGGATTTTGTAGGCACCTTCACCAAGAACCAGAGTCTAATGATGTGTGGAAACGTCATCACAGTAAGTCAATGTTGTCTTTAGAATCTAGTCAATGAGCATGCCTATGTCCCTGTAGCCAAAAAAAAATCTGATTTATCATCAGATTTATGCCTGTTTCACAGGGAGGCCCATCACCTGATGCTGTGGATGCTGCCAACAGTAGCGTTCATGTGACATGGCTCAATAAGCGAGGCATCAAATCCTTCTATAATGGAGTAGTTGCTGATGATTTGCGCAGTGGGGCACAGATTTTGCTGCAGGTCATTCATCCATTGCATCTGTACATAAGTACTGGGCCTTGCATAAATATTTACCCCCTTTGAACTTTTCCACATTTTGTAGTGTTTCAACCTGAAACTGAAACAAACTCAACTCAGATTGCATTGCAAATCTAACCAATTACACCATTATTTTGAGGTTTGGAAAAATATATCCATCCAATTCATCCAACTCCCCTAAATTACTTCCAGCGCACACCTATTCCAGCTGGACCACAGAGTTGTAAGTGAACAAACAGTATGGTGGAAACCAGGGACGTATCTTTTAATTTCAGCTCCAGGTTTTAACACTGCAAAATTTTGGAAATGCTCAAGGGGTGAACACTTGTATAAAGGAATGTATGCTTAAGAAGTTTTGTTAAAAATCTAACACCTCTGTACAGTTCTGCGCCTTTATCAATGATTTGCTTCTGATGGAGATTACTGGTGTGATTTCTCTCTGCTTGATCCTGATGTGTCTCTTTAGGGCGCAGGACTGGGTCGGATTCGGCCTAATATCTTGGTAATGGGATTTAAGAAGAACTGGCACAAATGTCCACCAACCATTATTCATAATTACATTAACATTTTGCAGTAAGTCTTAGCTTCACCAGAACAAAATAAAACTCAACCACTTTTGTTTAAATCTCTTGTGAAAATAAAATATAATATAATTTATATGTCTATCGTTTAGTGATTCATTTGACCTGCAGTATGGTGTATGTGTCCTTCGGATGAAAGAAGGTCTTGATATATCTCATCAGATGCAAGCACATGGTAATAGTCATGTTTTATATAAAGATATTTTAAAAAAATCTTTTTCTATTTATTGAAAACAGATTGTTGGGGTCATTAACATGATCTTTTTACTGCAGTAAACCCAGGATTTGAGGCAGCAGCAGAGCCCGGGCTTGATGCAAGACCTCCTGTTAACACATGTATGGCAAAATACTGCACAAGTAAAAAACATAAGCAAACAATAGGTCTTACTTATCAAGATTGATATAAACTGATTTATCCATAAAACATTTACACAAGAAATTTGGTCTTCATGAAAATCCATTAAATTAAAAAACTGTTCATATCCTACTCATGTTTCTCATAGTGTGGAAAAACTAAGTAATATAAACATTTGCACTTTTTTTTCTATGAAATATACTGATGATTTTAATTATTTTTCATTACATTTTCAGCATTTAGCAGATGTCATTAGCAAAACACAAAACAATAAATTAAGTCAAATAAATAAATTCAATCACGAAGAAAGAAATCCTGCCGGAGGACGGGCCAGACTGTACATAGCTGTAAATCTTAAACAAAGACTTCAGCTAATTAAATATTTAGCAGGGCCCTCCGAGTTGGAGGTCTAGAGAGAGCTGATTGGCCGAGCTCTCTCAAAGGGGCGGGATGAGAGGTACTTCCTGCTCCCACATCAATCACGGGCTCTACAGCCAAGTCTGTGAGCTTGCGCAAGCGAAGGGAGCGGATAGCGAGCGCTGTCCTCCGAGTGTGTTACGCCCCCAACGGTGCGTGAGCGAGCAGTTCGAAAAGATGCGGTCGGCTGGCGTCACGTGGTTCGGAGGAAACACGGCCCTACCGACTGAGTGGGAGAAGTAGCCTTAATGTGGGAGCCCCCTAGTGACGGGGAGGAATTGGACACGACTAAATTAGGGAGAAAATCGTGAAAAAGATTATTAATATTAACATTGATGTGTTATTCAATACCTTCATTGGAATAGAAATTATTTAAACAAACTTCCACTTCTGGCTTGATTTTTCTTCACATTAGTCCTCACAGGTGTCTTCGAAATTTGAATGGGCTTGTGGGTATCACCATATGCGGATGAGATGTGTCAGGAGACCATTTTGTACTTTACAGATGATCGCTCATGCATACAACTAAAATCAGGCGTTTTGAAACGTTTGTGAATCGGGTGGAAATTTTTAGTTCAGTTGCCTCACACAAACATGTACACACCCTTACTAAATTGGCTGTTAAACAAGGCCCATTTTTCTGAAATGAACATCACCCTGTAGGTTTTATCAAATGAAGCCTCACACTATTAGATTCAGTTTTTAAAATATTAAATATTGTATGCTTGGTGATCTATGCGGATTTGTATAAAAGCTTGCCTCCTTTCTTACAGTGGACCCCGAATTACTGCTGACTATGCCTCAACCCAGCACCGTCTTTCAGTCCAAACAAGAAAAGAAGACTATAGATGTGTATTGGGTGTTTGATGATGGAGGTGAATATTGAGCCAAGCACATAACATAAGTTCTTGTAAAAGCATCCGTTTGGATTTGCATTTGTGGCAGGATTCAGTGTCAAGTCGGTGTAATGTTTGTACATGATGCAACAGTGGCTAATGCTGTGTGTTTGACAGGACTGACTCTGCTGTTGCCCTACCTTCTGAAACGCAAGAAGCGCTGGGGCAGGTGTAAAGTCAGAGTGTTTGTTGGAGGAGAGATTCAGTGTGTTGAGGAACAAAAGCAAGAGTAAGTTGAGCCAAAGTCATCTTATACTGTTTAACAATTAAATATCAATGTCCATTCACCACCTTGAATAAGCAGCACGATGTAAACTGTACATTAAAACATAATTACACAAATATGAATGCATATTATTCTTGAATAAACATACACCCCTGTGTTTTACTAGACATTACTACTAGAGTTCTAGGCAGTACTGTGCAAAAGTCTTCAGCCACCTCTCATTTCTTTATATTTTGCTTCCAAAGAGCCAGACCTTCTTGTATGTTTTGAGGAATAGTTCTCCAGGACTTTTTTGGCTTTCATTTTTAGTCCAATTCCTGAACCTGACCATTTTCAGAAGAATGTGTTTTGCTTTATACTTCAATGATTCATAAGTCTCACAGTGACTTATGAATCATTGAAGTACAAAACAAAACATTCAAGTTAACACACAAACCAATGAGAAACGTGTGATCGGGCTGATTATTATACTGTTGATCCTGAATGCTGAGTGGCTGGAACTGGAAATGAGAGGGGGATGAGGTTGCTGCTGAGGTTGTTACATAAAGAACCAATTTTTAAATTTTATCTTCAGGCAAAGGTGGCATGGTGGCGTAGTGGTTACCACAGTGGCCACGCATCTCTAGGGTCGAGGGTTCGAAAGGTGTACTCGCTATACTAAAATGGTTATGTAGCCATGAGCCCTGAATTCTATGTAAAAATCTGTTCAAGCGTACTGTTGATGCAGTATTTCACCAAGAACAAATGTTAGCAGCCGCCAGCAAGAACACAAGGAAATATGAACAAGTAGACATAAGCCTCTTTTTGTTTTGATCATAATGATGAATACACAGTTTTTAAGTGTGAAATGCAGATGCAGCTATTTAGATTGCTGAGTCAGAGTCTTCTCTCTCTCTGTTCTCCAGGCTCACAGCTCTCATCAGCAAGTTTCGCCTTGGCTTCCACGAGATCCACATTCTTCCAGATATCAATGAGAAACCACAACCTGAAAAGTATTTATGTCCTTTATTATCCAACAGTTTTGGGATATCCAAACTGTTTATTAAAGACATCTAGTTATGCTTGTACACCAGTTCTTTTTCTCCTGAACATATTTCATCCACTTTAACAGTGTTAGGAAGTTTGAGGACCTTCTAGCACCTTATAGGGTACATGCTATCCAAAAGAATGAGGACGGAGGGGGGCAGCCCACCAGTGACTGCCCATGGATAGTGTCTGATGAGGAGATGGAGAAAAATACAGCAAAGGTAATTTTTTTGATTAGTGTAAATAGGTGAATAGATGCATAAAACCAGTAGCAAACTTACATGTAAATGTTATATGTACACGTATTATATGAACTCCATACACTAGTTAGTATATTATTTTCTTGATTAAAATTAATATTTTAATTATTAATTAGTCCTTTAGACACATCCGCCTTAATGAAGTCCTACAAGACTATTCAAGGGATGCAGCTTTGATTATTGTGTAAGTTCATGTTACTTTACATTTTTCTATTTTTACAATCATATATCAGATGTAATTGTTAAATAAGGAGACGTTGGCTTTTTGCTTGACAGGACCATGCCCATAGGCCGGAGAGGAGCATGTCCTAGTGCTCTTTACATGGCTTGGTTGGAAATTATATCACGTGGCCTACGACCTCCAGTGCTGCTTGTCAGAGGCAACCAGGAGAGTGTCCTCACCTTCTATTGCCAGTGATCAAACACCAAAGATTTCCAGCATCACCTGTGAAATGTATGACACCTGTAATATTCGATTCTTTGAATGCTGTAAAATAAGACTTAGTATGCACGTAGCACTTGAATTCAGCCTTGGTTTTAATAGTTTTAACTGTGTGAGTTAAAATGTTTAAGTCCTTCTATGACTGACTCCTGTAATGTCTGTTTGAGTCATGTAATTTTATTTAGAACTTTTCTATTATATGTGACATCTATTTAACCTGCTGTGTCTAACTCATATAATTATGTTTTGTAAAATGATAATCATTACAAAGAAATTGAAGGTAGCCTATTTTCTTTATGTCAGTTTGTATCATTACATACAAAAACTTTTAATGCTGAAATATCCAGCTCGGTCTGACCAGCTAGGAGCAACCAAAATACAGGCCAAGCTGGTCAAACTGGCAGACCAGCTTAGCCATCGGGAAACGAAACAGTTTCTGAATGAACAATAGTAATTCCACATCTCAGACAAGTTATTAAAAAAAATAAACACACACAACATTAAGAGGCACAGTGGTGCAGTGGGAAGCATTGCAGCCTCCCAGATCTGGGAACCAGTTTGATTGTGAGTTTGGGTTACTGTCTCTGTGGAGTTTTCCTTTTTTTCCCCCTTGTATCTGCATGAGTGTCATCCAAGGTCCCCTGTTTCTTCCCATCTCCAAAAGACATCCCAAGTGGATTGATTACTCTAAACCGCCCCTAGCGTGTGAATGAGTGTTTAAGTGTTTGTGTTCATGGTTCCTCCCCTCTGTTGGCATTTGAACCTTATATTCCTGAGACAGGCTCCAAATCCACAATGACCTTGACCAGAATAAAGCAACTACTGAAGATAAACTATTTACGTAATAATCCATGAGGTCCAATTATATAGCATAAATATTTTTTTTTAACGTGCCAGAGGTAAAATGATAAAAAGATACCAAAGGTACCCTTGACACCCAAGTAACAGGGAAAACAGTTTGGTACCTTTATTATTGAGAGTGCAGGTGAAAAAAAAAATACTTTGATGAAACTTTTCAGAATAGGAAAACTTTTAAAGTCTGCAATGCAGATACGATTCAGACCAGGAAAACAATTTCAGTATTCTGTCACCATGTCTCTATCTTAATGCTTAATGAGATGAAACAGTATAGGTACAGTGCGGTAAACCTGCTACTCTAAACTGCCCATAGATGTGAATATGTGTACGAATGTGTATGCATAATGCCTTTCCAGGGACTGGCATCCAATCCAGAAGATCTACAACAACCCCGGCTAGCATAAAATATAAAAATCAATATTTTTATTAGACAAGCAATGAGGAAGCTGGAAACATATAAATCTTGTGTTTATGCAGTATTTGTATGTGGAAGCGGAAACTGGTCAGATCATTCTGTATTTTTTCCTCAATCAAAGCATCAATATTGATTTTGTCACGTAATAAAAAAACATAAAATAAACAGACTTTAGAGCAAATAAACGTCATATAACATTGTAATTACTACTCTATAATCCGCGTGAGTTGTATTTATTGCTATTTGTAAGTAACTAAACGGATACCTTGGCACTGGGCTGTTTCAGACAGTAATTTCTTTCATCAGAAAGTGATGCAACTCCACGGTCTTATCGTGAACTTTCCGAGTGCAGCAGCCTACTGAGTCTGCGCAGTGCGTGGGGCTTCCGCATAGGCTCCACGTTTGTGCACGAGCGCCTTTCAGCCAATCAGCTTTAGCCACAGTGTGTTTTGGAAACACAGACATACACCCAGCGTATCTCACGCGCTGTCACAGCTGCTTCGAAGTTCTAGTGACGGTTCGTTGCGTTTAGTTTCATCGTTGAGCAGCTGAAGAGCTCACTAACATCCGGTGCTGTTTATAACCGCAAACACTGTGCTAAAGTTTAGCGTACGTCTAGTTGTCTTTGTGAAATTTAGAGCTGAAGTTAACGTTAGTGTTGAGACGAAGAGAAAGAGAAAATGGATTCCCAGGTCTCGGAAAAGGAGACGATTTCAGTTGTGATTAAAACGCCGAATCAAGTTCATGGCGATCAGACAATCGAAGGTGTGAACATCAACTGGACGGTGAAGGACTTGAAAACTCATCTGGCGAGCTTTTATCCGTCTAAACCGGTGAGTGGTTAGCTAATAGAGATCTTTTGTTTATTTTTAACGTGTTTAGAACTGACACAAGCTAGCCGCCTAGCTAGTTAACTAGCATTATCACAATGTCATTACTTTACATTGACAATTTCAACTAAAATAAGTGTTTTATTGCATTTTGACGTCTAAACACGACATGCGAATCGTACCATGATTTACTTGTACATTTATTATTAACTTTTTTAAACTAGCTAGCCGGCTAACAAAATTTCTTGGCATTCCAGTGCACTACTACAGACGCATTTCCGCCGTTAGCTAATGTGGCTAATGCAAAGCATAGCGCGAGACGCGTATATCTACATAAAATATATGTAACGCGTTAATTTAGAAAGATGGTGAGCTTTTTTTAAACCAGAGCTTTCTTATGAAACATGCCCAATATTTGCGTTTATAGGGCAGATGTTTTCTCTAGGGAAGGCCAGGTCTCATTTGTTTACTACATTTGACTATTGCGGCTTTCTTCCTCCTAAACAGGCTGAAAAGGACCAGAGGCTCATATACTCAGGCAAACTGCTCACAGACAACCTGCACATCAGAGATGTGTTTAGGAAGGTAAAGGAGATGTTTGTTTGTTTGTTTTCCCTTCTTTCTTTCTTTGTTGAAAAGTATACAGTGGCATGGACACAGAATGATATTTATCAAATAATTAACACTAAGTAACAACAAATAAATGGTTTCTGACCACATGATTGTCACACAGTACTATATATATATAAGAACATCTTAAATATCACATGACAGTTATGTACAGTATGCTAAGATTAAAATATCTTTAATGTCAGACCTTGCTCTTGTCGATATGGCAAAATATATGGCCGTATGAAGACATTTATTATTCTGCACTCTTTGTATCATTAGGGCAGAGGTGGAAAGAATAATAAAATTTTGTACTTAAGTAAAAGTACTGGTACTTCAGTGAAATTTTACTGAAATACAAGTAAAGTTAACTTTATAAAAATCTACCAAGTAAAAGTAAAACGTAGCTCATTAAAAATTTACTCAAGGTAAAAGTTACTGAGTTACTTTTTTAACAGCTGGGGTGGGATGGGGGATTCTAGTGTAGCTCAAAAACGACAAGAAGATATAAATCTCAAACTAGTTGTTTTTAATTGAAGGAACACCTTTGCACTATAAAGCTGTTGCCTTTCTTGTGCTTGAAATCAAAGTGGTCGATTAAATATGGTGTGACACTTTACGCCGGAGAGCCTAGGGAAAAAAGAGCTCAGAGCCAAGAATAACGTTCAGCACAAAAAAAAAATCTTCCCCTTTCAGTGTCACAAACTTGTAATACAAAAAATAAAGTAAAGAAAAGGGTAAAAGAATAGATCATTTCAGGTGTGAGCAGCACACCTGAGCTCCTCCTACGTTCTCTCCTCACGCACACAACTCCACAGCGCACACACTGGGGGATGGGTGGCAACTAATTAAAAGGGCAACGTACTATACATACATAACATGGTAAACAACAGAGTAGTGGCTGTTACAATGGCCAGGGGTTTGCTTCATAAGAATTTGATGGTGTTTCGCTTTCAGCTGGGTCTGCATGACTGCCATCTGTTTTGTCTGTCTCCATCATTCTTGTGAATTTAGCACGTTTGTTCTCCCCGTCCATCAATCAATCAGCGCAGTGGTTTCTGGAGTGCAATTTTCTTCCTTCCCCGTTGCATTATTTTTATTATTTTTCATTTCATTTATTTTTTACTCTGTAGCGAATATGATTTACAATGTAGCGAAGTACAATACTTCAAACAAAACATACTTACGTAAAGGTAAAATTACAGATTTTAAAAAGTAGAAGTGCACAAAAAAAACTACTCAATTACAGTAACGCGAGTAAATATAATTTGTTACTTTCCACCTCTGCATTAGGGATCAAGCACTATAACATCACCCCTATTACAACCAAATGTGTGAAGGGCCTTCTTGTTCTTCTAAGGATTATTATTTTTTTTTTTTATCATTTTTTTTTTTTCAGGCCTTTTCAGAGGTTTTAAGATTTTGCTGTAAAGCCCATTAAACTTGCTTGTTTGTAAATCCACTTCAAGATCTCATTAAGATAACTTTCTTAATGACATTATATTCAGTGTTTTTTTTCCCGCATCCAGGGATATTTTTGAGGTCTTAACATGCTGAAAAAGCACACAGGTTGTTGGCGCAGGTGCTTGGGCCCACTCATCATCGCTTGCGTTTTGGTTTGTCGGATTTCAATCAAACAAATGACATTCTTACCGTTTATTTAAAGTCTTCATGAATGGGCATTGGTGGCTCAGTCGTAGGTTTCTCGTCTGCAATGCGTCAGACCTGGGTTCAATTCCCACCCAGTGTCCAAACCACTGGATGCAGTACCGGTCCCAAGGCTGCATAAAATGGGAGGGTTGTGTCACAAAGAGGATCTGCTGTAAAACCTGTGCCAAGTTGTGCGCAGATCGGATGGTCTGCTGTGGCAACCCATTGACGGGAAAGACCAACAACAATTATATACAAGTTTATATACAATATTTTAAATATCACATTACATCACAGTTAACATGCTATATCAAAGTTTATTTAATGTCAATCCTAGCTCTAGACGATATGGCATATCATATCGCCATATGAAGAAATTTAGTTCTCTACACTATACAGAGGGGCCCAAAAATGTATACACACTTCAACACTTATCTCTGCCCTTTTTAAAAACTTGAATTATGTCAGCAATGTGTAGTATTATGTTTCCTCTAAAGATTTTAGTAGTCGCACCATCGTTGATGCGATCATGTGATAGTGAGAAGAGAGACCTATATATATTTTTATGTTTTGGACTCCTCCGTTTGAGTTTGCCACATTCAATTCTACAGTAATCCAGAATGCAAATGACATTTTTATTTAGCCTTTATTTAAAAACGTAAAAAATTATTTACTGAACAGAGAAAAACAGAAATTATTACTATTTATAAAATGTCTTATTGTCAATCCAAATCCTAAAATTTTGTTTATAAAATGTTCAAACCAATCATTGAGTAATCTACTATCATAGACAAAACATTTAACATTAATACAAAAAGAAAGGTTTGGTACAAAAATGACTTCTAATTATACTTTTAGCTGCTTGCATTGTGTAGTGCTCCAAAGGTTTTTGGCTACGCATGCAATACATTGTTAGTGTTGCAGTTTGAAAGGCAAGGCTTGTAAGAGAGAAAAAATTAGAAAGCATTTACGAAGCCTTTTTTTTTTTTTTTTTTTTTTTTTTAAGCAATTTTAAGAAATTCTTGTGACCACGTATTCAGAAGACTAGGACGTGTTATTATTAACTACTCCTGATCTGTTATCACATCTTGGTTATTCATCAGTCACCTAGACAAAATCACAATTCAACAGCACCTTTGAGTTTTTGTTGAATGTTATGTTTATGTTGGTGTCTAAACGTAAAATAGTCTTACAACTTCTTGTTCCTCTGTTTGCAGACAGACGAAGTTCCCACTCTTCACCTTGTGTGTGCGCTTAAATCTCAGCCTGACTTTCAGCAAGGAGCTAGACCAAAGGTATGCCTCATTGGCCACTATGTACATACTGTATACACAATGTTTATGAGCCTATGACAAAATAGTACAACTCTGTGCATATTTTCATAGCCCGCATAATAACATGTGAGCTGAAGTTATTCTGCTCAGTATTTCACTTTCTGACACTTCCAGAAGGTTCTGTCTCAGGCTTCTCACTGATGGCAGTGCTATTGCAGCATCGTGTTATTTTTCCCTGAGCCTCGCAGCACGCTGTGCATTAGTGAGAACTAGAGACTGTCTGGAGGAAGTAGTGTTAGCTCAGTGGGTGGCCTGGAACAAACTCGCACAGCTGTGCTCATTACGATGCACCAGAAAGCACAACTTTGTATCTTTCTAAAAATCCACAGCAGTTATTTTTCTATTTCTGCATTTTAGTACTAGTGAGTATCTTTTGTTGGTCCAGTTAGATTTTTTTTTAATGTAAACAAATCAACCATGCCTGTCGCTTGTGACGCAGGTCAAACCAGCAGAGCTACAGCCGTCACCAGCCACCGCCTCTCCAGCACCATCTGCGCCTACTGTGTCTTCTACTGCCGGTCTCAGACAGCGCGGTCACCCTGCCCCTGCTGTGCCTACTGCTGCATGGCCTGCCACAGGCGCTGGCACGAGCACATCCGCGTAAGTTCCTGCTGTTTCTTGTCTGGTCGATGAGATTGGGATAATGAAACTCAGTGGTTGGTACATCTCTGAGAGGGAAGAATGTACTATAAGTTGACAACAAGACAGAATATTATACTTTAGTATTTATTCAACTGAAGTTTACAATCTAATGAGAATAATAGAATTGTATGTAGATAAGTGTCTAAATGTATGTTTCTGTCACCAGGCCAAGACCAGCAGAAGTGACCCATCCAGCTTTTCCTACGTACTCACTTTACAGCCCACAGCAACTCCTTTGGCTGCAGCACATGTATGCTCGACAGTACTATATGCAATAGTAAGTATTAATATTAATTTTGTTAGCCTACCTTGCTATCTTAGCTTACACAAATGTGTGTTTCTGACTGTTCAAAAGTTTAACATTTACTGTTTTACATTCCAGCCAAGCAGCTATAGCGGCCGCTGCGTCTGTTCCCATGACACCTCCTACTTCACTACCTGTGACGGCGCAACAACCCGCTGTACCCGCCGGACTACCTAACCAGGCTCCAATTGACAACTTGCCAGCCAATCAGAATGTCCCAGACCCTGCCTTTATCAACCCAGATGGAGCCAATCAAAACATTCGCATGAATGCTCAAGGCGGACCAGTGATGGAGGATGACGAGGACGTGGAAAGAGATTGGCTGGATTGGGTTTACACTGCCTCTCGCTTTGCTGTGTTCCTGAGCATAGTTTATTTCTATTCCAACCTGAGTCGCTTCATCCTAGTGATGAGCAGCCTGCTCCTCATGTACCTGTGAGTGTCATATTCTTTTCACATTTATTATTCAAAGAATAAAAAAAATCATAAACAATGGCATTGCACAGAAATATAAAAAGATGAATATGTACAATTTTTACTAAGTAAGCATGTTGTAGTAGTTGAAAGCTACGCTGTACTACTTTTCTCTGAGGGTTCTCTAATCCATCACTCCAATGTTATTTTCTCATATTTACTGCGTCTGTTGTTTATAATAATACTGCCTGTTTATAAAATGCAGTCATATATACTTTCTGTAGATACTGACATCAGATTGCTCACTAATTGTTTCATACATGCAGAGTCCACCAAAAAATGTATACACACTTCAGGAAAAGAAAAACGTTTCTATAAACTTTTTTATGAATATTTCAATACAAACTTTGTTGCTATACACTATATATTGATATATGATAATATGATATCAATAATATATTAATGTAATATACATCATATTATTTTTATTTTCCTGAAGTGTATAGAAATTTTTTTGTTTGACTCTGTATGTATGAATTATATGTATGAAACAATTATTAAGCATGCTGATGTCAATATACACAAAAAAATGTAAGTGACTGCATTTTATAAACAGGCTTTTTTTCTTTTTTCTTTTACTGCAAGTCAAATGATGCTCTCTAATGCTCTCTCAGCATAATCTCTAAGTATTTCACCTGCAGAAAATTACATATATTATATAGAATAAAGCAATGACTCCTGGTGAATATTTTATAATTTTGTCTTGGTTACCAAAAGCCCTATTAGTACAGTGTGAGTAATTCCACCTGTCTCACATGAGATTGAAGTTTGATTCCCTGACATACCACCCAAGCATTAGCTTGGCATTAGCACTAAGCTCACATAAAATGGGACACAAAAAAACGGGAACTTTTTTACAATCCAATAAAACTAGAAGTGATGAAAGAAATACATTTTATTCATAGTAATTGAAACCTAAAACTTGTAGAAATAATAAAGTATATTTAACTAAATGTCACTAACCCACAGTGCTACCACCTGCTAATGGCTACCAATACGCATTTCAAAAATTCCCGTTATTCTGTGTCACCCTGTACCTGAGCCAAGTCAAGTATGCAGACATGATTCATAACAGGAGCAGCTGAAAGAACAAGAACATTAATAACAACTTGAGTCCTGAAAACTGATTTTTGACCAAAAATATCAGGGCAGTATTCACCTAAAAAAAAAAAAAAGGAGGGGCGGGGCTTTCTGTTAGTTACTAAGTTACCAAGTCACACTCCGTGCTCATTCCTGCACGCAGTTCGTGTGATTAGCGCCACATCTTTCCCTTCATGTGTTCTTGTGAGTTTTTGTTCAACAAGCTCACATTCTTTCTGAACATTCCTGTAAGTCCAGAGTAATTATGCTGTTTATATTATAATGTTTGGAATTTATGAGATTTGCTCATGTTACAGCGAGTGATCAGGCAGGTTGATCAGGCTGGATAGTGAAAGCTGAAAGTGCGCAGCCTGTGTGTAGTGTGTTTCATAAAGCAGCAAAAGATTGATCTTCTTTTATACACTAAACATTTATGTACATTAGGATTTTGACTTAACATTTGGCAACAAACAAGAGACTGAAATCTCTGGCAAACAGCATACCCAGTACTTCCCCTTCATAAGTTCCCCTTATTGCTGGTCATCACGCTCTGTGTGATTTCTCTTATGCTAACCGCTGTATAAGGAGGAACAGAACTTCATTTGTATATCTCTCTTTCGGCATTTATGCGGATGAAGTTTTAAACAAAGGCTTTTCAACAGTGTTTCTTCTTTTCTCTGAGGCCCTGGCAAGCCTGTTTAATGAAGCTGTCTGCTGTAACCTTGTAACCTGACCCTTGTGGTGTAAACATAGGCGGGATTTGGTTTATTTACAGAAACATAGATGTTCTACTGAAACAGTCCAAGAGATTGGACACAGTAAATGTAATGTTTTAATTTTCTCAAAGCCGGTTCAGTTTTAACATGTTGAAACATTTTTTGTATGTACATTTAAACAGATGTACATACAAACATGATTAAGAATTAAATATGTTTAATGATCCACAAGTAGTTTTTATGTAGAATGTCAGAGAAGTCGACAAGTGCTGATGTTTATGTTGTAGTATAGTTTGGGTCCACTGGTTGGGTAAAAGGGAAATGTCACTAACAGAGCTCAAGACCAGTGTGGTGTCAGACGCTAGGCAGCATTTTTCATTACTGTAATCAAAACAATATTAAAGTGAATATCTTTCAGAAGAACAGTGTTTAACTTGAAGCTTCTTGTAGAATCTGTGCCAAGTGTTCTGGCTGCTGGTGATGGCACAATACCTTTCTAAATCTAAATTGTTGTTCTTTTTTTTTCCCTTTTACTTGTTGTCCATCTGTACATGCAGAGCTTTTATCAAAACTTGTAGAAAAGTATAGTGTTGCATCATGAAGTTGGATGAGTGCCAAGACTGGGTACAGGGTTGAAAAGTCTAATGTATGACCATGTAATGGATCTGTCATAATCATGTTATCCTAATGTTTCCAGTATAAAAATCCTGAAATGCTAAGAATAGTAAATCTAGAATATGTTTCTATGAGCCAAGGCTTTTAATTGGTACTTTGTTTTTGAGGTGAGAATAGTGCAATGAAGATAGCCGGTGCATGCATGGTAGACTATTTTAGCACGGAAAGTATCTTGTATCAGGCGATGAGTTCACCGTGTGTGTAGGTCTGCTATTTTCTGGATGTAGTCCTGACTTTTGTCTTTTCTGCTATGCAGGCACACCGCAGGCTGGTTCCCGTTCAGACAAAGAGCTCAGGCTCGGCCTCCAAACCATCCTGCGCCAGAGGTCATTCAGAACCAGCAGAATCAGAACCAGCAGAATCAGAACCAGGACAGACCAGATCCAGTGGACAGACCAGATCCAGTGGACAGACCAGATCCAGTGGACAGACAAGAGCCGGTTGAAAGACAAGAGCCGGTTGAAAGACAAGAGCCAGTGGACAGACAAGAGCCGGTGAGGGATTGTTAATACACTTTACAATGTTTCTCCCATTTTCTTTTTGCTGTAGAGCTAAATGTTTGTACTGAACAAGAAGTTACGCTACGATGCCACTCTGATTAGCTACTTCACTGAACTTATCCTCCTCAGAAGCCAGCAGTGTGGGTTGTGACTGCTATATTCTACAGTTCATGTATAATTAATGAGTGTAGTGTCTTGGACAACTGGCTTGTATAGTCAATGTTTAATACTGTGAGAATAAAGCGACATTTTGTTATGTTTTACAAAAACATATGTTTTTGCCTCTTTAAGCTAACTTGCTATCTTGGAGCTAATGCTAACTCCATGTTTTGGCTCACCGCAATAAAGTTGGATCGATGATTGATTGATATTTAAAGTTTCTTACCCTGGTATGAACTAATCAAATAGGAAAAATACCTGACAATCCTCATTTATGTTGTATCTATGTAATGTGAACACATAATGCCACTATATGTATTAAAAGAGGACAGAAACACGTACAGAAATCCTTCTTTTATTACAATTTATATTTATGAATAGTTATATTACACTTTACTGCTGTTTGTGTGGGAGACAAATTGGTGAGATGATTTTGCCTCTTTATTTATTTATTTATTTATTTTAAGATGGTGCCCCCTGCTGAATTGGAGGATGCTGAGACAGATGGGGAAGCTGATGTTTCACCTCCAGTGTCCACAGTTCCTGTGTCCCCTGTTCGACCGCCCGTCTTCTGGACAGCCTGGGTTTTCTTCAAAGCTTTCTTTGCCTCTTTGATCCCTGAGGCTCCTCAAGCTATGGCTAACTGAGTCCAGCAAAAATCTGGTCAGAGTGGTAAACTCAAAAGTAGCACCAACCATGAAGGAGAACTCTGCATCCTCTTAGCCAATTTGTTCTTTTTTTTGGTAAACATGTGGCATGTGATTCCTGGATTAGATTGGGGGTTTGGCAATTCAGCACGTTAAGACTGTTTGGCGGTATGACCAAAAACCTCATCACTTCCTTTAGCCAAATAGTGTGTGTGCGCATGCGTGTGTACATAGTGTAAATAAGTGCTCAACTTGTAAATGTTTCTCTACAGTTTCTGCACAGCACTTTACATATTCCCCCTGCCAGCAACGATCTGTCACCTGACCACCTTGCACAGTGCTTGTCATCAGGGCTTCATTTTTCTGGAATAATCCAGAGATTTAAACCATGCGTGGAACATTTCTTATCTCATCAAACTGACTTTGAAACTGGCTATGAATAGATTCTTTGTGTAAATAAAATGCCTTTTATAAGGGCTTGTGCTTGGCACTTTGACATTATGACAATGTTTAGTTGTACTGGTTTGAGTGTTGAGAATTAATTATGTTCAGGTTTATCTCGCACCTGTGTACGATTATGTATGATGCTCTGTGTTAAAAGAATATTCATAAATAATAGCAGTCATATGGATAAAATATTAACAAACCAGGAAATGGGTTTGTTTTGCGACTTCTGCAACGAAGTAGGACAAACCTCATTTTGAATCCTGCATGATTAAGTAGCTCTTATTTAAACCTTTTCTACATCAGCATGTAAATTATGTGAGCAGGCCCCTGAAAGCAATCAAGTATCATCTCTTTAATGAAAGAATTAATAAATTTGAATAATAAAAATCTTTGATCTGGTATTTAGCAGTTCTTTCTCTTTTATTTGTTTTTTTAAGAATCAGCTTTGCTAATACTATTGAAACATGCTGTAAAATGTTGTATAAGGAAGTGAAATAAATTCCTTTAAATGAAACGTGTGGCTTCTTTGTGATAAGGATTACAAGTTGCTGAGCAGCATGTTGACAGTGCTAATACTTTGTGTTTGTGTGGCATACACATTCTGTTTTTGATTTCCTGTAACATTTCTGCTTTGAACGTCAGGTATAAGCAGACCGGCATGATAAATCATGAGAACACAAAGTTTTGGAGCCACAGCTTGTTCTTTTCGGAGGCTATGTTTTCGAACTATGCACACAAATATCATGTTCCCATTCTGCTTACACACTGCTGGAATTTTCCCGTAAGGATCCTGTTCTATCCTGGTCAGCAACACACTCATCAGTTTAAGCGTGGTGGACTCTGTACCTCTATTTGTTTTTTGAGTCAGGCAAAAACCTTAGTGCTCCTCCTCCAGCCACATACACACACACTTTGAGGGGGCCTCTCACTATATTTTACATAATAGCTGTAAGATTTTTAAAGCAGGAGACAAAAGCCTAGTATCATCCACATAAGACGGAGAGAGCAGGGCCTGTATCTGTGAACATTACAGACATGAAGAGGTACACAGTTGGGTTTGGTGTTGGACTTCTCCTGCTCTGTAGTCTGGCTAGAGTGGGACACTCGTGTGTGGATCCTGAAGCAGCCTACAGGTTGACTGGCATTGTGTGTAGGATTACATACCCAGCTGCTGTTGTCTGTGAGTGAATTTTTTTGTGTTTACCTGTTCTCCTGTAATCTTTCGTCATACACTATGGATTTTAGTTTACTAAGAAAAAAGATGTCACTTTCTTATAATAGAGTAGAAATAACACCCAAGCAGGACTGAGCACTTGTGAGATCTTGAGTTTCTCTGTGGAAAGACATTTGCGTTTCAGTCTAAACCAAAAAAATCCTTTTATCTCTGAACTTTTATTAAAGATTTATGAAGCTGTGTTGTTTGGGCAATTTCTAAGAATCATTATAAATTGATAAACTGTTTAAACTCTTCAGTAAATGAAAAGACCACTGAGGTAATCCAGGCTACATTCCAGAATGCTAAATATCCCAGCATCGAAGGGGAGAATCCAATGTCATTCATGGGCACGCTGAGTTACAGATTGCACAAGTAGGTAGACTAAGATATAATCTTTGCTTATGTGTGTATATAATGTATGATGTACCTTTCGAAACGTTTGTAAAGTATTAGCAGTTGTACCATAATTGCTAAAAGGCACTCGGGTGGTTTTCTCATGTCTAGCCTGGAGATCCACAATCTGACTATTGGGAACAGTGAATTTGAGCTGCAGGACAATAAAGGCGTGTCGATCACCATCTCCAATGTATCTGTTGTTTTTAAAGGAACCCTTGCATATAAATATGGGAACGCTCTGTGAGTAATTCCATGTATTCTCATATATGTGTGAATAGACCAGAGTTCATTTTTGAAATTGAGTAATCCTACTGTACATTATGACTAAACCCCATTATAAATGATAAAATAACTTCTACCACAAATAACTAAACTTAACAATTACATTTTACTTACTGTAATGTCATACAAATTCATCCAGTTAGTCGTATAAATTGTTAATTTTTTTCTATGTAGTTTAGTCCAAATTGATGGAAATATTACAGTAATGTTGACTACATAGTCATTATTTCAGATCATATCAGATTATTCTAGTGTTAATACTGCACTGTACACTTTAAACAGTTTGAACTCATAAAGCACGTAATAATAGAGTCAGGTAAGTTTTCTCCCATTCTGAGAGAGTTCTGTGCCGTACAGTTTAATCTTTTTTGTGCACTTCCAATAAAAAAAGTTACCAGTTAACAGTACTCCTCTTTAATTATTTCAAAGTACTCTACAAATGATCACATATTTCTCTCATGCAGTTTCTCCTTAGGCCAGTCAATTGATTTTGAAGTTGAGTCCCAAATTGATTTAGCCATCAATTCTAAGTTATGTAAGTATTCTTACTTTTTTATTTTTCTCTCTATGTACTGTAATGGCTAACTGTAGTAGCTTGTCCATCATGCTGCTTATCCTTTATTGAAAATGGTATAGGCTGTGTGATGATGTAGATGCATTTTGTGTGTGTATCAGATTGTGGGAAAGGAAGAGTAGCTGCAGATACTTCTGACTGCTATCTCACCTTCCATAAGCTGCAACTCTTACTGCAAGGCGACAGAGAGTGAGTGTGCAAATCTACAACAGTACATGTCATAAACCTCCTGTGATCATAATGGCTGGCAGATTTTCTGGACAGCAAAAATATAAAGTCTGCTTTCACAATGCCAGAATTGGAAAATGCTCATGAAGCCACTTCACTTCTATGAACCAAACAACCTTATATGGGGTCGAAGAATCAAAAATGATTATTTATCATATAAAATTGGGATTTAGAATCCTTTCTTGCATTGTTTGGGTAGACATAACCATTTCCTTAACAAGGTGGCGTCTCAATCAGGTTCGGTTATTGTTTTGTGTGGAGTTGTGAATGTTTATTGCTTAGAATGAATGAATGAAATGTGAGATCATTCTACCAGGAGCATTTTCTTTAAAAATGTACTGATCACTCTTTTTCTCTTTTGTTGTGTCCCTGAACTTACTGAAGTCTCTAATGTCCTTCATTCACATAGCTTTTAAAATGACACATTTAATTTTGGGTAAATTAATTCAAAAGTCTTGATGTGTCACCCCCCTCCCCAGACCTGGTTGGCTGAAGAAAGTGTTCACTAATCTCATCACTATTACAGTCAAGCTGGTTGTAAGGGGACAAGTGAGTGAATTTATTGCATGACTCAACACACTGGCGGCCTTTTAGAAGAGCAAATAATTAATAAACACAAAGAGTGCATTTTCAAACAACATTGCTAATTTATTTGTGTGAATTACAGATTTGTAAAGAAATTAACAAGGTGGCAAATATCCTGGCAGATTTTATTCAGGACACAGCAGGTACAGTTTGGACAATTTCACCAACAGGATGCTGAGTAGTTGTGTAATGGAGAGTTGAACTTAAACATTCCCTTTGTACGAGCAGAGCAGTTTTTGAGTGATGGAAATATCTATGTTGACCTCGGCATAACATCTGCTCCTGTCATCACCTCCAATTACATAGAGTCGTATCATAAGGTAGCGCACGGTATCCTGTTTCTAAACAGCAATTGTGTTACAGGCTACACTTAATAAAAGCGAGATTTATTTGAAATATACTGTAATCTGTCTTTCCTTGATGAGTATTCTGTCGCAGTTTAATAACTATAGTTCTGGTTCTCTTTTTTAACAGGGTCTAGTGATCTACAATGGCAGCACCTCTGTGAACAAAGACTCTGTGTTTAAGCCAGACCAGATTTCAGAGAACCGCAGTCTGTACTTTTGGCTCTCTGATGAAACCCTCCAGCTGCTAATAACAGCAGCGTACCATGATGGACGATTCATCAAAAACATCTCCGGAATAGAACTCACTGTATAATTTTAAATTATTATATATTTACATACTATGTAAATACTACCATGAAGAAACAACTTAAATCTTTTATATTGATTGCATTGCCTAAACATTTCTGTTGTTAGATGGGAGCTTCTGTTATTTTCACCTCCCTCATCCCGACAGATAACATGAGTTGAGCTTTTTTGATTGCAGGATATGTTTCAGACTCAGTTATCCACAGAAAGACCTAATTTAGTGAACGAGGTACTGTAAATTCCACAGCATACTTTAATTAATGTTTTGTGACTCATTGTGGTTGTTTCCATGGAGACGAATAACTGTAGAGTGGTAAACATGCTATGTGAGACTGGCTCTATGTATGTAAGCTTTCCACATCAAGAGCTGTTTATATTTGTGTTATGAGTCCGACCTTTTAGACCTCATTTTTGGCTGACCTGTTTATATGAGGGTGAGTAAAAAATTATCCACACTCTGGCTGTAGAAATCTTTAGAAAAGGCAAACACATAATTTTTACAATCTCCTTGCTTTACAATACACTCTCTCCATCTGCCAACAAACTTTCATATTCCACTATTAAAAAAATGCTTTAGGCTGAGTTTTAGGCTGAGTTGTGAGCTACGAAAGCACCACTGTCTTCACTTTTTCATTAGAAGTTAATCATGTCGGGCTGCTTTCAGAAGACCAAACAGGTGAAAGTCAAACAGGACTATAGGGAGGAGGCTTTAACACCTCAAAATGAAGTCGACAGTGTGGGCGGAGGGTTCAGACATGCATTGTCATGCTAGATCGCAATGCCCTTGGATAGCAGACCTTTGCGTTTAATCTTAAGCTTAGGCTTCAGCTCTTCAATAAGCGTCTCACTGTAACAAGTACTATTGATGTGTTGAACCATTTTCCTGATAATGTTCCAGTCCTGGCCCCAGTTCTGAGAATCCCAGAAAGCAGCTGATAGTTGACTTTTGAACTTTTTCTCAGATTGAGGATGTTTCCGATCCATTTTCTGCTGTTTACTCTCAGGCTCATATGAATGGTGAATCCGTGTCTCATGATTCTGTTTAAGAAACTTTCACCTTCCTTCAAACGTTTTATGCTCTTCCATGAGTTGTTTCAGCACCAGGTACACCCTGAGACAACAAAAAAATAAGTTATCACGGCACGCTGCTTGTCTTTCGAGCAAATCACAAATAGGGCATCCATTTTTGCTGGCACCGCAATTACAAATGAACTGATGTAACACGTTCACACAGCAGTGACTTTGGGAGACAGTAGCCTTAAACGGAAACGCTGATAAGACAGTGCAGCCAATAGAAGCTTTAATATAACCAAAGCGAGGATCATTTTTGACTCACCCTCATATTTTATAACCACATTTAACCTATAAATGCAGCGTGGAACCAACCTCATTAAATCATGTTACCTCTGTAATTTTAACATGTCCTTTGAATTCTATATACAAATTTTAAAATCAGTTGTGTTCTCTTATCCTCTTATTACTGTCTTTTTAATTAATGTCTTTGTGTAATGACTTTCTGCTTTGACAACTATTTGGCATTTTTGTGAAATGAAAACACATCACAGAAGTGTGTGCATATTTGTGATTTCATCCATCAGTGGCTATCCTCTGAGGAACCGCTGTTAAGAGCGTGGAGCACATCAGAGCCACGTTTTCGGACGATGCCGCAAGGCTCGTTTGTCAGAGTGGCGACTGCAGTGGAGCTCTTTTCTGCAAAGAAAGACAGTCCTACCTTGTACTTTGAAACGGTCAGATACTTTAGAGTACTGCTGCTATAGAAAATAAATAAAACACTAATCATATTTAGAATTCACCACCATAGTGGTAAATTTCTTTGAAAAATCTTGTACTTAAAAGTTCATACCACATGCTATCTTTAACAGCATGATTTGTGTCCCAGTAGGAGGTGGAAGTTTGTATGAGAACTTCTTATGCAGAAAAGAAAGTCATCCTAAAGGCAACAGCAGTGAAGTTAGTATGATACTTCCTGTCAAGCCATGCATTTTTATTTCCAGCTTATACATTTCTAATATGTTTCTACTGTGCTTTGTAGTGTATCTATATCAAAGATTCACATCTCAGATTTTGCTTCTGAGGTAAGCACTGGAAAACCAGAGATAATTTTATTATTGGTATTTTTAAAAATGACCTCATGCTTTTGTTAACACTGTCAACACCATTAATTCTTTTCTTGCGTTTTAAGATGGAGAGAAGCTTAGATGCTTATCTTCACGAGGCGGTTGAGATTATTGGGATCCCTAAAGTCATATCCTGTAAGTCTAGTGTGTATCTACAGTATGTGTGTATTTCTGAAAGTATAATGTGAGGTTTTATTAATCTGACATATATTTTTGTCTTAGACCTAGCGTCAGCAGCAACAGCTGTGATGGACAGGCAGAGGTTCAATCTGTTTGACCTAATCAATCCTGAAGTAATACCTTATAATGTGAGTGTCTAGTCCCTTGTTTTGTACTGATTTGGTTATTAAGGCTTGCTGTTTTTTAATAGCAACCCTCTGACTAAATAGACACTGAACAGATACTCCTTTCAGTGACCAATCAAAACAGTTTTGCTATGTGAGATGTGAGCAGTTTGACAGCAAAATGAGATAACTTAATTTTTGCAGTTTTGAGAAAAATCTTATTTTTTCAAAGGTTATATTATTTTGTGCATGTTTATATAAACATGCACAAATATATATATATATATTTTTTTTATTTTATTTTTTTATTTTTATTTTTTTAATGATATTTTCCAGCAGTTTTATTGGCACAACCAATAACAGTCTGCAATTGCATTCGTGGACATTTACATTTACATTTTACTATCAACAATACATTGTAGTGGCAGTTAATTTTTGGTCCACAAAAAAACATTTTCATACATCAAAAGATTTTTAAAGATTATAAGAAACATTATGAGCAATACAAAAACTTCAGTTTACAGCATCATCAGCCTCCACTACCAGTTTAAATTTTACTTGAGTAGTTGATGACAGCTCCCTATAAGAGTACATGTGTGCACCATTTAACCATCAGCTTCCCATACACACATCTCACGCATGTCATCTCTCTTGTACCCAAATCGCTCGTGCATATTTTAAGTTTTTTAACATTATTTCTCTGCTACACCACAGTGCTTACACCATAGTATCCCACATAGTTTTGTTAAGTATATAACATGGTGTTCGAACAACATCCAAATCACATAATGTCCTTTTTCCTGTCATTTATAACTGCCGAAGTGACTGCAATGGCAATGAAAGAGTGTAAGTTCCTTGGCTTAAACATTCAAACGACTCAGGACTTCTGCTGTGTTGCACATGAAATATCTTCACTACACTGATTATGTGACAGAAAAAAGCAATGATATTACGCAAGGCTTGTCATAACGCAACCAGGTGGCTATGTGTTATGCTTTATTAAAAACGTGTTTTTAAAAACATGGTCTTAACCTTTTGTAAGCAGGTTAGATTCACTATATAGTAGACTATAGCACTAGTGTGATGCCCTTTTGACATACATTTGTTTGAGGCTATGTCATTATTAATTATTGATCTATCATCTTATGCTTCTGGTGTTAAGAATACATGCTCATGTGGTTTCAGCTAAGCGTCATGTACTCTCTTTGACCATGCAGGGTTATGCCTTGGTGCAGATGGACTTTGGTTTTCCACAGCATCTACTGGTGGAGTTCCTCAAGAAGACTCTGGAATAACTGCAGTCTAGTATCACATAATCTGTAAATCATTTGCTTAAATACACACATATTACCAAACAATGTTGTCACAAGTATATTTACATTTGTATATACATAGTTTTAGGGTTAAAGAACACCAGGAAAATATCCATTCCTTATCTGTGGATGCCAAAGCAGGTGTTATGAGATGTAAAACTTTCCAGGAGCTTCCATAAGAACAGAAACTCTACTGTTTTTCGCCAAATGCTCCGAGGTGGACTGTTTCTCTATTGCTCCTTCTCATAATAACTATGCAATAATTCAGGAACCTTTATAACTTCAAGATGTATAATACAAACATCATTCTAGTAAAGTCTGCTGACTTGGTGATAATGCTCCAGGGCAGGTATTTTAAGTCATACAAGGACATTCTCCTATTTACGTTAAAGGTCAGAGGCCCATACAAAAGAAGAGGTTTGAACATATATAAAATATGTATTTTAAAAGCTTAAAAAATGAATGACGTGAATATGGCAAAAAAAAAAAATCCTGATGGTTTCAGGTATACTGCGGAACTAATGAACCAAAGTGCTTTATAATATAAAATGTCAATATGATGTTGCTTGGAGTCTTTAATTTAATATTTTTTATCTTTGTAAAAGCAATAAATCTGTTCATGACCAAAGACTTTACAAGGGTGAGTCAAAAATTATCTGCAATCTGGCTGTAGAATATTTTTAATTAACTTTTAGAAAAGACAAATCCATCTTTTTTTACATAACTGCCTTGCTTTTTTGAATACACTACTGTCTTCACTTTACCAGAAGTGAATCTTAGTCCTCATAGGGCTGCTTTCACGGAAGCAAACAGGTGACAGTCTGATGGAGCAAGATTAGCACTATAGGGAGGATGTTTTAACACCTCAAAACAAAGTTTTTGCAAAATGTCGACAGTGTGGGCAAATGTGCATCACCATGCAAGATTACAACACACTCGGATAGAGATCTTCTGAGTTTAATCTGAAGTTTAGGCTTCAATAAGCATCTCACTGTAATGAGCACTGTTGGTTGTTGTTTGATTGTTGAACGTTTTTCCTGGTAATGTTCCAATATTTTTGAGAATTCCAGAAAACTGTAAGCATAAATGGTTGGTACTGATGGTTGATACTCTGCCGATACTCTGAGGCTCATAGTGATGATTCCATATCCATATTTCATATCTCATCATCATCAATAATGATTCTCTTTAAGAATTGAACAGGTTGCTACTCCGCGGAGGTCTAAACAGACAAAGGCGCTGTCAGCTAGACATGCGGTTGCCAGGCAACGCCGCCGCAGTTTGAAACCACCGCACCCGGCCCACTAAGACGAGAGAGAGAGCGCGCGCGCGGCATGCTATCCCCAAAGCGTGCGCTCTCAGGTTAAGTGCAAGGATCAAAGTTTTTATTTTTATTTTCCAGAGCTCCGTCCGGTCTGTTTATTTTGTGTGCAGGATCATCCAGGCTGACTTGTCCAAATTATTTTGGACCTGACTGTTTTCTATATTTGGCCACATGGTGACTCTTGTGTTTAATCCTTGGTGTAACTTTCACAAAGCCGCACTCGAGGTTGCCAGAATTGCAGGTTTTACACCAAAGTGTGATTGAATAGGCAAATGCATTTACAGTACTGACTTTGTGAAACTTTTTGCTTCAAATGTGGATATATACACAAAAGCCATAATAAAAGTCCATAAAAAAAGAATGAAACAAATTCGTAACCTGTTTTGTAGTACTAGGTCCTTTCCCATCATCAGTGTCTGACCTCAATAATGCTCTTGTGTATGAATAGACATAAATCCCCAGAAGCACAGTTCGAAATGAAGTGCAAAGTCTTGTCTCCCTACATTACATTACATTACATTACATAAATGTAATGTAAGAGGCGATGCCAACAAGTATGGGTATACATTCAGAGGTGGCACGGTGGCTTAGTGATTAGCACTGTAGCCTCGAGGGTCAGGTTCGATTCCCACCTCGTCTGTGTGCATGTTCTCCCGGAGATTGTAGGGTTTCCTCCGTGTACTATGGTTTCCTCCCTCTGTCCAGAGACATGCAGATTGGGCTAACTGGCGTCTCCAAATTTCCAATAATGTGTGAATGACCGTGTGAGATATAGTTCAGGCAGGAAATAGAAAGAAACATGGCAACCTTGTCCTTACCTGAACTGTGACGATAGTGAAGCCGACAAGGAAAGACGTTCATATTAATTAAAAACAAAACAAAAAAATACATATATAATCAAGCACATGTCTGATTAAAAAAAATATATATTTATAAAACAAATATTTTATCATATCATTTATCAGCATAAATTTGGCGGAACATCGAATTTCGCTGAACAGCTCTTAACCACACCGTAACCAAAACAACCAAACAGCGCAGGAATAATTAAATTTATTATTTTTTAAATATATTTATTGCCATATATTAGGATATCTGTGTTGAGAAACGTTCTAAAACACGTTTGCTTGATCTACGCTGGATATTTTATTTATTTTAGAGCAATAATAATAAAGTTTCGATTTTCCAGAATAAACCAATCCACTGTAGCTTAGTTTACTTTCACTTTCAAACTCGCCACGCCAGTGCCATGGCACGCATCTGGCTAATAGGATACCAGGCTATCCGAGGTAAGCGTATTAAATACAAAATATCCACAAATAGTGTTTTAACTTAGCGATTTGATCAATTCCGTCCTAATGATATAAGATCCCGAGGTTTCTCCGCATTATTACACACCTCTCGTGTAGCAGGTTCGCTTCAGACAAGTAACTGCGCAGTTTGCGTTCTGCTCTCAAACAAACGCTTCGCGCGCCAACACTGCTGCAAATAAGCCTCAATGACTTCACCTACCTCACCACACTTAAGGCTCAAACGTGCAGCAATGATAGCACTAAATATTATTTTAGCTTTTTCTCACCAGTCTATAATATCAACTGATCACTTTGACGTTCAAGCGTTTCATTAGGAAAAAGACCTAGTATTTTAATTACATAACCCATTTCCTTTATGGTTTCTGGCGCAAGGTTAGTCTCACCTAACCCCTCTTTGCTTTGGTATACACATTTCTTACATGCATTCCTTTCTGCACACATTACTTGTGACAATTGGGGGAAAGGAAAAAGTTAACTCCATTGTGTGCATGTATTAACATAAGCCATTTTTCTAACAGCAGATGGATGAAAATGGAGGATTTGGACCTGGAAGAGGACGTTCGGGTTGTGGTGGCCCAGGAGACCACTGCAATAGTTGATGTTTTGTGCTTGCAAAGAAATAATGTTCTACAGCAGATCTATGGGTTGGCGGATGCCCGGACACGAGAGCGGGTACAGAACCTGCCCAGCCTCAGGGAGTCTGTGTCGAGTGTTGTGGATTACTTCAAAAATTCAGACCAGAACAGATGCCGACATTTTCTGGACACTTTTTGGGGGTTCTGTGAGAATATTCCCTTAGAACTAGAGATACAAATTTTATCAGTGGCAGGATCCTCAACTGGTAAGTCCTGTTCAACATAATGCCCACACACCCATATCATCTCTTAGCCAATGGTCAGTGTAACAATAATGCTTTAGTGTATGTGTTATGCAATGCAAATGAACTACACTGAAAAAAAGAATCAATAATTAGCAGGATATTAAAATTACGAACAAAAATGTCCATAAAATGAGCAAAAATATATAATGATAATTAATGGTTCAAAATGGAGTTAATGTTTAACTTGTTAATTCTATGTATTGTACTACAATAGACATAATAATAATATTATGAACAAGTGTATAATGCTATATGATATAAAATGTAGTGTATAAAAGTATACGAAAAGATATCTTTTTTCAGTTCAGATCGAAGGTCATTTGACAAAATGTCGAAACAAAGTGAAAGTGAAAGAACGGTAGTACAAAGAAATGTGGAAATGCAGAAAAATTATTATTTAATTCAGTTCGAAGTTGGAATGTACCTAAGAATCTGCTTTCTTTTTCTTTCTCTTTGTGTTGTGAAGGAGCACTGGTAAACAACTCTCATCTGCCAGATTTAGAAAATTCCCCTCGATCACGTAATCCAAAACGTGCATGTCTAGGTACTTTTTACATTTATCTTATTACATATCCGTCATTGTAATTCACAGCATAAATGCCTAAAAATCATATTAATTCTCTTAAATAAATATGTGGAAAGCATAGTAAAAATTTTCTTTTTTTTCATCCAGATCAGGTGCAGAGTTACATAACTGCTGTTAAACATTTTCTACAAAAGAAATTTGAGAAAGTGACAAAAGACATAAAGAAAAAGGTTTGTCTAGATCAGACATGGCTGTGCTGGAGGATGCAAAAATATGCACGGGTGAGAGACAGACAAGCAAAAACCCAGGAAGGGGAAGAGGTTTCTACAGAGCATAAAGAGTCTATTGAGGCTTTGTTGAAGAAAACCGGTAGAGTGGTGATGCTATCAGGTCAAGCTGGGTCTGGTAAAACCCTGTTAATGCATTACCTTGGCCACCACTGGGCTCAGGATTTTTATCCATCTATTCAGCTTCTTTTCCTGCTGGAGTTCCGTCAGCTCAACCTTGTCTCACAGCCCTTGTCTCTGAAAGAGCTACTGTTTCGTTTCTTTCTTCCATCTGAGGAGGACCATGAACAAAGTGAAGCAGTACTCAATTATGTTCTCTCTAACCCTGAGAAAATCTGCTTTATATTTGATGGATATGATGAGTTTGGGGCACGATTTACAGACCCAAAGGAGCTTGATGGTGATGTAAACCACTACCAGAAGCTCCCACTGGCTGATCTCCTCTCTGCACTATGTAGCTCTAAGATCCTGCCTGGGTGCACAGTGCTGGTCACTTGTAGGCCACGGGATGCTTTTGACCTATTTGGGAGTTCTGGCTATTTTGTTGCAGAGCTGCTTGGGTTCAATCAACAACGTGTACAGGAATACACTGAGGAGTACTTCCATGAAAAGGGAAGTGAAATCAAAGAAAGAGCAGTGAGCTTGCTAATGAACAGTCATCATCTGCTTTCCATGTCCCATGTTCCAGGTTTGTGTCATGTTTGCTGTGTCTGCTTAGATCATTTCCTCTCCAGTGATATGTCTCAGCAACCTATTCAGCTACCTACATCCTTGACACAAATCTACCTCCAAATCCTTTCTGCTTTTATTAATCGTGGCCAAGGTTGTGGATCCTCTGATAATCATACCACATTACTTGAGGCATATAGGGTTCAAATTAATACATTGGGCAAGCTTGCAATGAATGGTCTGGAAAAAAGCCAGATAGTATTCCCGGCAGATGAACTGCCTACAGAGATAATGAACTTTGGTGCCAATGCTGGAATTCTGTCCCGTGTGGATCTCACTTGTGCAGATGGATCACGGCGTCTGGGCTGTGCCTTCACTCACCTAACAATGCAGGAATTCATGGCTGCTCTGCACCTCATGACAAGCTCAGACATCACAGCGGTTAAGCTAAAGGAGAAGCTGAACCTAAAAAGCCGATGGACTGCTAAGACTGATCCAAAATCTGTGTTCACAGACTCCCTTCACCTCTATATGTGTGGACTTGCTGCAGAGGCCTGCACTTCAAACCTTGTCCTGCTTGAAGGCACTGAGAACGCCAGAACTATTGTTCTAAAGCGACAGGAAACTGTGCTTAAGGTTTTGCAGCGGTTTGTCGTCAGTGGACGTCAAACAGGTCCAAAGATTATTGAGCTGTGCCGGTGTGCCCATGAAACACAAAACCTTGATTTGGCCCGGGCTGTTGCTTCAAGAGATCGATTTGAGTTGCGGAATATAAGACTCAACCCTGTGGACATTGACGCCTTAGCGTTTGTGACTTCATCTGCAAATCAGATGGTATATCTGGACTTTGGTGCCTGCTCCATTGAACCAGAGTGTCTGAGCCTCCTTGTCAACTGCAAGAACCTGGAAACCCTCATGTGAGTTGCAAATTCTTATACACTATATCCATTACAACACCATAGATGTCTTTGCATCGATTTAGATTATGAAACATTTTATACTAGAAATATGTGCAATTCTTACAATTAGAAGCAATTTGAAGATATTTTCTTCTTTTCACACAAAACAAAAGGATTCTCCTAAGCGCTATTAATTGAAAAAAAAAAAAAAGTTGGTTTAATAGAAATATTAAATATTGCCTTATGTCCATTTACTGTACATTGTTTAAATGACTAAATATGTGGCCATTTCATTCTATGGTTTGTTTTGTGTGTAAAAAGCATAATAAAAATCATCTGACCATAGCGGGTCTTAGTATTAGGCAAATACAACCTCAGACAAATAATAACATTTAACTTTTTTTAACATGCCATTATGTATTTACCAAAAATAAGCCAAAAAGAAAAAAAACATGGGGGCAATAATAAGTACCCCCTTACTGCTTTCATAGGATTTAAGAGGGTACGTTGCAGCAATGTGCTGCTATTCACCGCCCCTTGATTAACTGATCATATGCAGTCCTCTAAAAAAGCAGAAGGGTGGTTTACTGGTCTGGTGCATTCAGGTGTGTTTTAACACAATGCCTAGAGAGAAAGACATTACCAATGGTCTTAGAGAAGCAATAGTTGCTGCACATCAATCTGGAAAGGGGGTTATAAACCCATTTCCAAATGGTTTTGAGTTCTACCTTCTACAGTAAGAGGAATTAGTTACGGTTTGCAAATACAGTTTGCTTGGAATTGTTGCCAGGAGAAAGCCTCTTCTGTCCAGAGAAAACATGGAAGTACGACTGAGGTTCACAAAACTGCATCTGAACAAAGCGCAAGTCTTTTGGAACAATGTCCTATGATAGGTGAGACAAAGTGGAGTTGTTTGGCCTTAATGTGGTGTATCATGTTTGTCAAAAAAATTCAGCACAAACACCTCGAACTCACTGTCAAGCACACTGGTAAATCGACATCCGAATGGTTGAAAAATAAAAGAATTAAAGTTTTGGAATGGCCTAGTCAAAGCCCAGACCTCAACCGAATTGAAATGCTGTGGCAGTACCTTTAGAGAGCTGTGCATGTGCCCAAAAAACATGTTGAAAAGAAAAATGGACCATAAATTCATACAGGAAATGATTATTTCAAGTTATTGCTGCTAAAGGTGGATCTAGAAACTATTGAATTAGGGGGGTACTTAGTATTGCCCATTTTTTATTTTTGCCTTAATTTTTGCTAAGTAAATAATGACACGGTGAAAAAAGTTATATGTTGTCATTCGGGCTGAGGTTGTATTTGCCTAATACTAAGACCCGCTACGGTCAGCGTATTTTATGTTTTTAGACAAAAAATATAGAATTAAATAAGGGGGCACTAACATTGACACATGACTGTAAGTCAGTGAGGGCAGAGCAATGAGTCCAATAAAGTAGATGGCACTTGTGACACGTGGTACTTGTGTACAGGGGCATTCAAGTAATAATTTACAGAAGACTTAAAGGACAGTTTGTTGATGAGACTGTTAGCCGCAGTAAAACATTTGAATGGTGCAAACGTTTTAAAAAAGGCTGTTTGTCCATGAATGAAGATCCTAGCCGAAGTGGCTTGGAACCTACTGCAGTCATTCCCGTGATGTTCAGCAAGTAAAAGGCCTGATTCTTGAAAATCGACAGATAACTTGTTATTGCCACATCCCCCATACAGTCTCGACCTTGCTCCAAGTGATATTTATGCATTTAAAGGAGTTCCTGGGAGGCCAGTATTTCAGATGTGAAGCAGGCAGTCTAATCATGGCACCGGTGTACTGAGAAAACATACAGTACTACCATACTACTACTAGTGAAACGATGGGATTAGTGCCTTAGTGTAACAGGGGATTATTTCAAGAAATAAAGTTTTTTACTCTGATAACTGTGTTCTATTATTCTGCAATCAAAAACCCCGGTTTGACTTAAACGCCCCCTTGAGGATCTATATACAATCATGATGACAGCAGGAAAAAGTTGCAGAAACTGGGCATGTACAGTAAGATTGCAATAAAGACCAGGTTATCATTTTTAGCTGTCCAGTTTAGTTGTACCTGTGAGCACTATAGGTTTAGATTTTGATTCTTGTCTTATTCTTGAACTCATTCAGTTCTGATGTTGGATGTAAAGATTAAGTGAAGCTCTTGGCGTGTATAGTGGTTGATGAGTATGTATATTGAACTTTACAAATATTGCTTAGTTAATAATCTTGAAAAGTGCACATAAAATCCATTACATCATTAAAAGGACCAGCTCTGCTTAAAAAATGTAAAACAAAAATCTTGCCACATGACCTCAAGCACCATCTTTTTTTCCCTTTTTTATTAGTTTTATTAGCAAGGAGGGTGAAGCCTATTAGGTGCTTCCTCTTAGAAATGAGGAGAACTGATGAGAAACATCAGACGACCACATCTTTTCAAACCACATCATTTCCATTAAAGATTAGTGTTCTTCCAACCACAGTATCAATGAATTACAAAAATTTTTTGTAATAATACTTTTCTCAGGTTTGTTACGTGTACATACCAGAGGTGGGTAGTAACGAGTTACATTTACTCTATTACATTTACTTAAGTAACTTAAAAAAATACTTCTATGATAAGTTTTACTGCACTATACTTTTTACTTTTACCTGAGTAGATTTGCGATGAAGAAACGCTACTCTTACTCCGCTACACTCGACTTGTTACTTTTCTAACCATTTATTCTACACATTAGATATTCTTAATTTTTTTGCCAGAGAAATGCAGCAGGTGGATTTACCACATGACTGTGTTTCACCAATCAGACCTAACAACAATAATCACATGACTCTGTTTGACCAATCAGCTGCAATAACAATAACCACATGTAGTCACATGACCACACACAAACTGACTGCATGGGGGAAAAAAATCTTCAGCCAGGGTAGACAGCGAATGAAAACATAAAAATGGCAGAGGCATCTGTCTCCAATACTACAACAGAAGAGGATGAACACCCCTGGCCTCATATACAAAGCATGTTTTGTTTACACATAGTGCAAAAGAACAGCTTCATAATGCAGTGTCATCTCTGTCTGCCAAAACAGACAGACATTTCATCATATAAATACTCGCCGTCTAACCTGACGAAACGTTGCGGTTAATTTTGCTGTAATGTTAGCATTTATAATTATCAAATAAGCTAGAGGCTAAAAAATATGTTTCTTACATTTGTTCTGCCGGACACAGTATGGTAAAGTGAGACATGTTCTAATGTTATGTTCTATGTGCTGAGCCATTTGGAGAGCAACTGAATATACAGTATATCTTACACTGGAAATAGTTAACACTGTTCAAACATACATATGTTACCTACAGTAAGTATTTGTTTCAAAAGCTTTACTGTATAATGTGAAAAAAGTGAGATTAGGAAATTTGTGTTTCTTGCTCCTTAATTTGCTATTTTGTAAAGATATTAATTTTTATTCATTTATTTCATTTATTTTATTATTTGGAAATGTCAGAATTTGTACATTATTTTATCATTTTGTCTGGCTGCTTATATAATTTCTAAAAAAAAAAAAAAAATTGGACATCATGATGAAACAGTTACTCAGTACTTGAGTAGTCTTTTCACCAAATACTTTTTTACTTTTACTTAATGTAATGTTTGTCTTTTTTACTCTTACTTAATGTAATGTAATGTTTTGGATGACCACTTTTTACTTTAACTTGAGTAATATTATTTTGAAGTACAGCTACTCTACAATTTTATAAGCTACAAATTTTGGCTACTCTACCCACCTCTGGTGTTATACAGTGCATAACATATACTGTATAACATATAACCCAAATAAACCTGTTCATTGCCTCAACAGATAACATTAACCTGCATATTAATCTATTTCATTTCAGTTTTCGCAGTCGTAAGTATGACGACAAGTTTGCAGTGGCTTTGTCTGGGATCCTGACCCAACTCCAGAGCTTAAGACATTTAGAGTGAGTTTGTTGGTCTAACCAGTACTTTTGTCTCCTCACTTTTCATGGTGTTGAAAAGCTCATTGTATATTGTGCCTTTCACATTATTATGTTATCCACAGATTTATCAGTGCTTGCCTCACTAATAGCGGGGCTGCTAAGCTTTTCAAGGCTTTGGAGTGCTGCCGGCAAATCACACACCTCAAGTAAGAGACTCAGCTTTTAATACTGCAATATAACCCAAATAATACTGCACGGTCAATTAGAGTTTGATGACCTTTAGCTGAATGTAAAAGGCAGTTCCCAAGAAAAAAATAAAGAAAATGCAGTTTCATGATTTTTGCTCTGGTTTAAAAAATAGTGCTTGGCGTGGCTCCAACACTCTTTGGCATTTTTTAACTACTTCATAGCTACTTCATAGCATTGATGCTATGTAAATGCACAGAACAGCTGGAATTTTGGTATGGTAAAGCAACAGATAATGACAATTACTTATGAATAGCAGTTCATAGCAAAAATCATTGAAGCAGGAGGTGGGCTTAAGTCAACAAAATAATTCTGATTCCTGAGTGATGGTGAAATGGTTACCTAAACCAAATTAATTGAAATGTGTGTTACATCAGTGTGAGTGATAACCACCTGTCAGATGAAAGTGTAAGGAAGATCACAGCGATGATTCCCAAACTGGCTAACCTCACATCCGTCAAGTAAGTGGATTCACTTGTTGGGTTTCATTTATTTATTTATTTTTAGTAAAAGTAGAGAACAGAAAGTCATATGTGACTTCATACCATTCTAAAAGTGCACTTTTAGAACCTTGATGTACGTAATTATTTACTGAACCTATCCATCTGTAATTTCATTTATTAATTGTGGCCTGTTCTGAATATTATTAGGTTGGGGAAGAACAACATTACCAACAATGGAATCTTTCTACTCATTGAAAAAATGGCAGGCTTGCTGAAAATTAAGAAAATCTATGCAAAGTAGGATCTGTTGTTTATTATGAATTATTATGATCTTATGAAATATTTCAGTGTTAACAAAATTACAAGGTACAAATATAATATTCCTAGCAATCACAACAGAGCATTAGAAAACAACAAAAACAATGCTTCTATTTTTGTTTACAGCGCACAAGAAAAGAAAATCGATGTTCTGTTCTGGTCAAGCCCCACAAAGTGAGTAGTAGCTACTGTTGGAAAATGGTGATTGAGTAACCGTAGAACACTATTAAAATTGTATAATAGGATTAAAGATTAATTTGCAGTTAAATTACAGTAACACTTCACATGCAATACAATGAGTAAAGGAAGCTACTATGTATCTGAGTACTATATTGTGAGTAAAATTCTAATGTAATAGTAGCAGTAATAAATGATTTAGGAACAAAAAGCAGAAACAATAGAGAAAAAAAACAACACATCATTACCACCAATTCAACTGAATTAATTTTTTATTATTATTATTTCTTATAAATTATTATTCATTGATATGTTATAATGTGCAACCTGTTTGTATGAACACTATTATGCAACAGAGAATATATGATATGATATGATATGATATGATATGATATGATATGATATATGATATGATGTTTATTTGGGCTATTTCAATTTATTTGCTGACTTGGCATTTATTTTTATTTGCCCACTTCTTAAAAAACGCTGAATATAATTTTAAAGACTCTGCTGCAACTATGTTTAAAACATCCTTCTTCTTTTTTTTCATTAGCAGTTCGAACACAGATGACCCAAACAATGCTGGGAATTCCAAGGAAATAATGTATGTGAAATAGTTTTATACTGTACACTGATGGCTTGGATAGTTTTATACACTTCATGTTCATCATGATGTTAGATGGGAGGGCTTAAATCTAATATCTGTCAATATTCCACCAAATTAAACTGTTACAATTAAGCAGTGGAATAAATTATTGTTGGCATAACAATAATGATATGGGACAAACTATTGGACACACACCAACACACATAGACACACAGTTAGGGCAGTTAGGCAGCTGCATTTATCTCAGTAGTCCTACTGGTTATCACATTTTGCTTTCAAGGAAATGTTAAAAGTTCTGTGGTCTGTCCTTTTGTATAATTTTTACTTTGATTGGGCAGTGTGTGCTTACTCTACCCATTTTCCTAAGAAAAAAGATGATCATTGATTATTTGTGTTATTTATATACTCGTGATTGTTTCACCCTCAGTAATTAAACATAATGTGCTACTGATGTGTCAGCAACATAGGGTGAAAAATATCAGCCCGAATGCATACTTTTCAGGATGCATTTTATATGTTCTAATTACCTGACCACATTGCTCCAGATTTTCATACCAGTTTGTATTTTTCATGCTTCCACAAACATCAAAAATAATTCTTAAGCCATTTTTTCAGAACAAATGATCTGATGTGGTTGTCAGAATTAAAACTGTACATTGTTTCCTTTTAATGTTTAAAAGACAACTTGCCCATTCTACCACCCCAAGGTTCACAATTATTAAATCAATAAATAAGTTCCTGTTTAAATGGGAACTCTGGGGGACAATAGTCTTAAAATTATTTTGGAATGCAACACCCAAACAGATTTGGAGTAGTTCCCAGGTTCCATCAAACTTTTTTGCAGATGTTGTTGTTGTTCCTATGCTGTTGAGCTCATTGGGTGACAGCTTCCATTGTTTTTATAGCAGAGGTGGGTTTTTAAACCTCCTCATTTCTCATCTGGGCTTTGAGACCAGCATCAGTTATTTTGAATAAAAAAAAAAAGGCTGTTCAATGGCACAACAGTTCAACCCCAGGGTGGTGGCAAATGAAACCCCAACCGTTATATCCGCAACCCAGATCCACTTTTCCTTAATCATACATGCAAACATTAAATTTTTGTTAACAGTTGTAACATTTACATTTTTTACATAGTTATCTACTTTATCCATGCTTTTACATGGTGCATCAAAATTCTAGTGTTGAAAGTATAAAACATGCTTGTTAGCCAGTACAAACATGATAATTTTCCCCATTTTTGTGTGTTTAGTTTGAATGCCTTGAATCTCAAATGTATCAATGTGTCCAATCTGTGCAAAGTGCTTAAAGGCTGCTCCTCTCTCACTGTCCTAAAGTAAGTTTTTATAGTTTTACCATAATTAATTAATAAATTCATTCATTCATTCTTTATCTAAAGCATCACTGAGTCAAACTCTAAACTTCCTGCTTAGTGAAAGTATGCTGTCAGAGTTTTTTTTATAATTTTTTTTTCCTTTCAGTTTGTCGTCCAACTTGCTGGGTAATAATGGTCTGAAGAAGCTTCTCGAACAACTGCCTTCTTTTGACACGCTTCAAGAAATCAAGTGTGTTATACATTGCTATAGATTACATTTGTTCATCTGAGTGTTATTTGATGCTGTAGTTTTATATTTATAAAAATGTCATTGTGAATTGTCCTCATATGTAGTGTCAGTGACAATGAAGTGAATATGGATGGGGTGGTGCTTCTCTCAAATTACCTTTGTAATGGTACCTTTTACCTCAAACGCCTGAGTGAAGTAAACGCTAGGTAAGAGCTTTAACAATAAAGGATATCCTCTTACAATTAGTGATTATTGTGGCTTAACATCAGTAACAGCATTCTGTTTGTTACTAGCCACAACGGAAGGAGGAAACTGGTCTTGAAGTTCAGCGGCAGTGGAAGGTAACGCTGCAAGTTGCTAAAAGTTTTTCGGGTTGCTCGTTCTGACATAAGGCAGAGGGGAAGCGTATGTATTATTCATAACAGTATATTGTTTCCTGCAGTGACGCACATGTGACCTCACATGACTGTGATATTTTGGACAAAAAATTCAGGTAAAACATTCATGCTATTTGTGCAGGATTAGTTTCTGCTACATATTAAGACTGATTTGCACACTGAAAAGCATGCATTTGTTAAATTTAACCTTTATATAATTTCAGCTTAACTGAATGTGATATACAGCCTACTGACATGAAGGAGCTGTGTAAGAATCTGAGCAGGTGCCGAAATCAGCTAGACCTGGAGTGAGTTCATTGTTATTTCCCCTGCTGTATAAATATACCACAGTTTCATTTTGTTTTTTAGAATTTTTTTCTTATTGTTTTATGTTGCAGTTTCTCTCATGGTACGTTAATGGATGAGTCCATTGGGAAGTTATTAAGGTTCCTTCCAGAGATGGTATCTCTCAGACTGCTTAAGTAAGGATTTTTATTCAGTTTGACTAGGTAAAAAAAAAGATACAATTGCTGTATAGTCATTTTAAGACTGCTTTGATACCTTTTCTAGTTTAAGTCACGTCCAGATGTCAACCGATAGTGCTTTGTTGTTGGTCCGATTGCTTTCTGATTGCCAGCGCACTGCAGCTGTGGAACTCAGGTAACTTAAATGACTGTAAACTACTGTATTTCTGCATTTACAATAAGATGAACATTTTTTCCCAGACATCTCCTCTTTTTGGGTCTAAAAAATCTGTCTTCATGACTGTCATCTGTTCACAGACCTCAGGGAATGGCATTCATTAAGTTCCTCCAAGCCACATCAGAAGCTGCAACATGCAAGTGAGTAATTTGAGGAGTATTTTTTAATTTGTGTAGTAATGACTGAATAGCATTGTTTTGTTTCTCTTTTTAATCAACAGGTTGAACCAATATAAGCTGAGCAGTGCGAATGTGACAAAGCTCTGTAGTATATTGGAGCATTGTCATCATCTGACTGATCTGGAGTAGGTGTTTTCCAGTTCAAAGTCTGTCAGTTATTAGTAATTGATTCCCGTTAAACCTTCCTTGATAAAAAAACAACAACAATGATTACTTTTTTTTTTCTTGATGTAGTTTGTCCAGTAACTTCCTTCAAGATGAGGGTGTGAAGACCTTTGTTCAGTTTCTGCCCAAACTTAAGATCTCTAATTCAGTAAGGTAAAGCCAATGTTTGTTTCATAGGTTGTTTAATACATGGCTAAACTTCCTCTGGTAAGCTGTGCAATCTATTGCTGAATATATGAATGTGTCAATCATTTGGATTTGGAAACGTCTGAAAATCTTGTGCCACAGTAGGGAACATCTTGTCTAAGCAAAAATGAATTCATGTTGTTTCCATTTCCCCCTTTTATCATGAGCCTCACAACACATGATGACTTTAGTCCCTGTTTTAAAAAAAATAAATGTAAAAAATTTTACCCATAAAATATGTCTTCAAGTTTCCAAATGTGATTTTAAAATTTTTTATTACTCAATCGTGCATCCCTATGTCATCCATCACATCAAGTCAGGTATTAAGTCACATTTTGGGTAATATGAGTTATCGAATGTTTTTTAGATTCCTGATTTAATAAGCTCCATTTTAGTACCCTATCATGTCCACTTGTGGAGATGTGGCCATTGGGAGTTTGTTTACAAGGAGAGTCTCAGAAAATTCTATCAAAATAGTATTTGTAACCCATCATATTAAAGCTAGATAATAAATTGCACAGGTTAGATTTGTGCAGTATGTGAAATCTATCAAAGTTTTAACAAAAATCAGTTGAAAAATACCTTATCTTCCTGATCTTTCAACAGAAATTTTTAATCCCAAACGTTGTTTTAAGGCACTTTAATGATCACAATCCAAGCTGATTACTTCAGCTGTGGTAGAAAAATTTGCAATTTTTAAAAAAAAATTATTTTGTTATTTTCAGGGAAATCCTGGTTGGCTGAGGGTTTTCTCTTTTTTACTATGTCATTGAATCATAATTCTATAAGTATGCATATCTCAAAACTTACAAATGCGACTTAATACTTGACTTGATATGACAGGTCACAAATGAAGTACACTAATGATAAGTACCTTAATGACTTTATGTCATCAAATTGCATTTCCATTCATGTATACATTACTGGTATTAACAAAGGGCATATATTAGGGCAGTGGTTCTCAAACATTTTCTGTCATTCCCCACTTAAGGGGGTGGGCGAATTTTCAAGCCCCACTTGTCAACAAA
>JAQMYJ010000038.1:14751175-14765862 GCA_030014305.1 Clarias laeviceps
CCTAAAATTTTCCACTAATTTCCTCCCCTTCATTGCGCCCCACCTGTCATGTCTGTATTCCCCACTAGTGGGGCGCGACCCACACTTTGAGAACCACGGTATTAGGAGAACACTATTAGTTAAATGTGAATTCAGATAATGCTACAATGTGGCTAGAGCACAAATGTTGAACGATAGAGGGAATAGGAATGGAATTCAGACTTCAGATTTGCATGTGGATTGTGATCAGGCCCAGGCCTGTACCTTATTATCACTAACACTAACTTTCAATGACAACAGTGACACAGTGCCTTTATAACAGTTGCACTGAGATACATGCATTTAACATTAAATTGCTGGGCAAAAATTGTCAGTAGTAACTTAGACAGATCAAGATCATTTCATCCTTATACATTTTCCTAATGATGTAATAGCTAATAATTTTCCACAGCCTCAACGATAACAGTCTCACTGAAGATGGGGTGCTCTACCTGCTGAGTTTAATGAACACATGCGAAAGGGTGGCTGCTGTGGAAGTGAGGTAAAGCTTTCTTTAAGGGTTCATTCACTTGCTGTACATGAAGCTCAAAAAGCTTCAAGCTGCTGAAAAAACATGTAGTAGCCGACAAGCAACTACATGTACTGTATATAAGTGACACTTAGTGTCTTATAATTACTTTTGAATTCTTTACCAACGTGATATTTATTCTATGTTTTGTTTATAAAATCATTTCAGTCTTGCAAAGGAGATGCAGCAGGCTTTGATTCGCTTTGATCAGAAGAATTTAATAGGCAAATTTTTCAGGTTAGTACGGGCTCACCATATCATTTTCTCTCACCATAATTCTAATGAAATAGAAAGTGAAAATGTTTTATGTTGATTTGGTGTTTGGTCACAACATGTTTTGTTACAAAATTTTTTCTTTCTGTTTCTCCCTTGTTTTATTTTTCTCTTTTTTTGTCTCTTTTCTCTTTCTTCCTCATTTATACACCGCAGTCTGAGAAATTGCTGTTTTGATTCAAACCATTTGAGCAGTCTTTCGGATACACTCACCAGTTGTCCCAAACTACTGTGAGATCATTTATTTATTTATTACTAATATAATATAATATAATATAATATAATCACTGAAGGAAATTAGCATGGCATTATGTCAATATTGTATGATTTGCTCTGCTCTAGGTTAACCTCATGCACTGTGCAAAGTCAAAATTTATACGATCTACTGAACAAATTGGCGACACTGAACTCAATACAAACTCTAGAGTAAGATTCTCAAGCACACATGTACTTACACTCACACAATTATTTCTTACGGCACTGTGAAAAATTATTTGCCTGAATTTTTTTTTTTGCGTATTTGTCACACTTCAGATCATCAAACAAATTTTAATATTACACAAAAATAACCTAAGTAAATATAAAAGGTTTTTTTTTAATGATGGTTTTACATATTAAGGGAAAAAAGCTGTCCAAACCTGCCTGGCCCTATTGTGAAAAAGTAATTGCTCCCAAACCTAATTACAGTACTTATTATGAGTCTTTCACATCGCTGTGTAGGAATTTTGGCCCACTCTTTTTTTGCAGAAAAGTCAGTAACATTGAGGGTTATGCAGCATGAACGGCCTGTCAAACCACACCGTCTCAATCAGATCAAAGTCCTTTTTTATTAAGATTTTGGCTTGGCCACTTCAAAACCTTAAATTTGCGGAAAATTCATGGTTCATCTATTATGGCAAGTTGTCCAGGTCCTGAATCTGCAAAGAAGCAGCAGACCATCACACTACCATAAGCATGTTTGCTTGTTGGTATGATGTTTTTTTTTTTTTTATGAAATGCTGTGTTAGTTTTATGCCAGATGTAATTAGATGCACACCTTCCAAAAAGTTAAACTTTTGTCTCATTTTGCATTTAGCCATTTGGCAGACGCTCTTATCTCATCAGTCCACAAAATATTTTCCCCAAACGTCCTGGGGATAATCAAGATGTTTTTTGGCAAACGTGAGATGAGTCTTTGTGTTCTTTTTGGTCAGCAATGGCTTTTTCTTTCGAACTCTCCCATGGACGCCATTTTTGCTCAGTCTTTTTCTTATTGTTGATTCATGAACACTGACCTTAAATGGGGCAAGTGAGACCTGCAGTTCTTTACATGTTCTGGATTCTTCTATGAGTTCGTCATTGTCATTCGTCATTGTGCTCTTGGTATAAATTTTGGTAGGCCGGCTACTCGTGGGAAGGTTGAAAACTATTCCAAGCTTTCTATATTTGTGGATAATGTCGCTCACTATGGTTCACTGGAGTCCCAGAACCTTAGAAATCTGACTGATACATGTTGATTACATGTTGTTTCCCATCTATTCTTGAATTTCATTAGATCATGTTGCTTTTGAGAGCTTTCAGCTGCTTCACTTTGTCAGACAGGTTCTATTTATGTGATTTCCAAAAATGTGGTTAATCTCAGTTCATTCATTATTTAGCAAGGGCAAACAGATTTTTTTTAGTTTTTCTTGGTATTTTACATTTTCATGTATTTACTTGGGTTATGTTTGTGTAATAAAATTTGTTTAATGATCTGAATCATTTAAGTGGGACAAATATGCCCTCAAAAAAATATTGGGAATGAGCGCAAATTATTTTTTCACAGAACTGTATATACATATTTCATATTTATCTACATTTTACTGTTTACAGTGTTTTTGCTTTTGTTCTTTTTAGGCTAAGAAACAACTCTTTCAATGCTGAGGCAGTTAGGCATTTGGTTACTGAATTGTGTAGAGATGCAAATCACAGGACAATTCGGTGAGCATGATGAAGCAAGCCAGGATATCTTACCATCTTCAGTTACAATACATCATTTGATGAATGCTTCAATTCTTACTTGTTGCTTAGGATAATGGAGCCGTGGATTAAAGGGGAAGCTGCCGTTGACCTGGTGGCAGGCTGCCTTGAATCAAATCCACACATCAAAGAGATCAGGTGTGCAGCTGCCCAATTTTTTTAGAAAATAATTTTGAAACAAACATTTACATTATTGTAAATGAATACTCAAAAATATAATTTGTGATATAAATTACAATATGTGCAGTTACACCAGTTGAATCAGTCACACACCCAATCGCACTCTGTGGGCAATTTGGAAATGCCTCTCTTCCTAGACTGCTTTTTCTTTAGACTGTGAGACAAAAATTTGAAACATGGAGAGAACATGCAAACTGCACACACACAGACCGGAGGTGAGATTTAGACCCCCAAACAGGGGGTGCCAGTAAACCATCATGCCGTTTATATACTGTATAATTATACACAATTACACACATGCATTAATTTTATTAAAGGGGCATTTAATTATTCACTATGGACATATTTTCATATCTTTAAATATTTTGCATAATTATTTATTTTAATTTATGCTCTAAGCCAAATAATTATCAATTAACTCATTAGATATAGAATATGTGTGCATAAAGAGTACTGTGCAAAAGTCTACACACCCTGTGTTTTTCAGTACAAACTCACTCTCACTCATTGTCTATACCACTTTATCCTGTATTCAGGGTCAGTGTTCACCCTGGACGGGGTGCCAATCCATCGCAGGGCACATGCACATAGACATACACACTATGGGCAATTTGGGAACGCTAATTAGCCTAATATGCAGGTCTTTGGACTGTTGGAGGAAACCTACCAAGCACCTGAAGAACATACTAACTCCATGCACACATAGATAGGAATCAACCCCCAACCCTGGAGGTGCCGCCTCGTGCCCTAAGTCTCCTGGGATAGACTAGAGGCCCCATGTGACCTGTATACAGGATATAGTCGTTGAGTAAATCAATGAGTGTTGCAATGAGTAGCTTCTCATTTCTTAAACAACCATATTAGAAGACATTATGTGGCAAAGATGTTATTCTTCTTTCATTTTTGTGAAGCTGCTTTGAGACAATGACCATTGTTAAAAGCGCTATATAAATAAAATTGAATTGAATTGAATTGAATTATTCTGTTTCAGAAGGGTCAAATTATTGGTCTGCATCAAACAAAGAAAGCAACTAAGGAGATTGCTGAAACTTATAAAATTGGGTTAAAAACTATAAAACTCATTATTAAAATCTGGAAGGATTGTGGCAAACCATGATCTTTGAGGACGAAGGGTCAGAAACATATCCTAAATGAGTGTGAAGAGAGATCACTTAAACACTTAGCAAAGTCAAATCATTAAAAAACTAAAAAACAGTAGAGCTCATGGCTATGTTTAATAGTAGAAGTAAGAGCATTTCCACATGCACAATGTTAATAGAACTCAAGGGATTAGGAGGAAACAGCTGTGTAACTGAAAGAGTGGTTCAGGGAGTGGTTCAGGGAGTCTAGATCTTAACCCCTTTAAGATTCTTTGGGATGTGCTGGAAAAGACTTTATCAATCCAAAATCTTGGAGAGAAATTAACATGACTCTGGACAGAAATAAACATTGTGATATTGCATAAGCGTAACAAAGCGTTAGTGTGGCTTTAATCAAAGCAATATGCGATCTAAAGAAATATACTTTTTTTGGCCAGGTCGTGTATATCATCTACTATTTAAATATACTTTTACTGTTTTGTTTGATAAAGTATCTAATAACGTCAATGTTATATAGACTGACCTGCTCAAGGAAAACCTGCATGCTTGTAGAGCTGTGAGATTAAATCAGCCGCATTAAAAGATATTTATGTTTTTAAATAAAGTACTGTATTTAAGTACAGTTGGCAGCAGTGGGCTCTTTTTAGCATCAAAAGGTACAGCAAGATGTAAAACCATTTGCCTCTAAATCTCATCTTCTGCTTTATCGTTGGTTGCAAGAATTTGCTCTCATCTGTGATTGGTTAGATCTTTATATTCCATTAAATTAGATATAAAATGTTTTGGTGTTGTTAAGCACTATACCATACAGATTCATATAAGGTGATGTGTTGTTCTACTTTTGGCTGCTCTGGGCTGAACCTTTTTAGGACACAAATTATAACACACTGAGAGTGAGTAGTAAAAATTTCTTATTTGAAGAAGATAAAACAATATATTAAATCTGGAAGATAGCAATAAAAGAACAAAAACACAGCTGCAAACAACAGCGCATTTAGATGGCTAATTTTTTTTCTAATGTGCTGCTTAACTACTGGCACTAATGCAATAGTCTGGATTTATCCTGTCCTTTCTATGGTGGAAGTGGTTTATTTTTTTATGCAGAAGCTCTGGCAGATGATCAAAGAATTTGTCATAGAGAAAAAAAGTCTTTTTTTTCTCAGAGGAGCCCAGAGAAAAGCTCAGATCAGCTGTGCGCTGTTATTTCTTTTTATTATATTTTTTCCTTGTCATATATTTTATAAAAACTAGAAAGCTTGATTTTAGGATTTGATCAAAATCAGTTAAATATAATAATATTTGCATTAGTATTTTGTTTGTCTACAAACATGACTAAGCAAAAAATGTAAAAATGAATTTTTGGCAATGAAATAGCACAGATACACATCATTGTGTGTTTTTCTGGTTGTTTTCAGGTTGTTTCTATGACCACCAAAAAAAAAAAAAATAATAATAATAATAATATGCTCATTTTGAGAGTTCCACATTTCTGCAACACCATTCCATATTCCGATATTCCGGATTTTTTATCATCATCGACCTATGCTGTGTTGCTGGCACAGATCTGTGCTCCTTGCATTTCATGGGATTAAACAACACAATTTGCATGACATTTAAATGTTTATTTGATATTTTAGTAGTTTTTGATTGTTCAAAACCTGCATGAAATATAATTTCTTGCACCAAATGAGACAATATCACAATCACAATGGGCAGTAGTTGTTGTTCTTTATGTCTTTATATAATCAATGGTATTACAGATACAGATAATGATGCCCTTTTTGAGTTATATTTGACCTAACAAAATAAATTCTATGTTTTTGCAGAGTTGAAAAATCATGCCTTAACCTTTCTGTTGAAAGTCTCAACTCTGCCGCGTAAGTTGCAAAAACTTCTGCTTCTAAATGCAAGAAATTGTGTGTGTGAGTGTGTGTGTGTGTGTTAATGAATAAATCACAATGGGGTGTGCTTTTATTAGACTTTATGACAGAATGCGTGACACGGTGGTGTGTTACCACTATGAAATTCATACCTGCTCCTGTTTATTTTTTCATAACCCAGTAAATATGTAAAATAACTTTAAATGCTGCACTTTTCACTTCAGAATCCCTCAAGAAAATGGGAATTTTCCCCTGATTGCTGTGGACTCAATAAGGTGTGGTGTTTTATATCTAGATGATTATCTAAGTCACCTATTCTGTACTGTATGATAAATTTGTCTAATGTAAAAAAATATTTCATTTCAGGCCATTAGTGAATATATTCCTACACTTTTACCATACTGACTGTATGATCCTTCTTTTTCCATCAGCTTTGATGACTGTGAAGTGAAGGGGCTGCACTTATCCTCACTGAAGTCTACTGTCCAGAAGTGTCCCTCTCTGCAAGAGTTACAGTACGTTGACAGTAGACTAAGTTCTCCATGTTACAGTATCTGTGTAATAAAAACTTCTCTCATAGTTTTATTATTGTTCTTGTTGTCATTGTTGTTGTTGTTATCAAGGTTCTCTCAGCTGACGATGGGAGCAGATGGTGCAAAGTTTCTCTCTTCAGTTCTTCCATTGCTGGACAATCTAAAGACCCTCAGGTGACAAATTTTTATTATCTTAAATTTAAATTTTAAATCAGCACGTTTCAAATTGTTGCTCGCGCATTATTCAACTTTAGAATCCATGACATTTCACTAGAAGCTTTGAACTTTTGTGTTAAGTATGTCGTTTGTTTTTTCTGTTATATGTTTCCATAGTCTTAATTCCACAGGAGACACAGAAGCAGTAGTACTTGCATTACAGCATACACAAAAGCACCTGGAAAAGCTGAGGTATAAGTCTTAAATTTGTCTTTTTTTCAGTACTTTAAAAAAATTATCTCCATACCCTTAATGCCTTATCTATGTACAGTATATATACATTTCTAAAAAATTTTCTTCTAGTTTGTCCAATCATGTAATCAAAGACAGTGGAGCTGCAGTACTGGGGAACGCTCTTCAGGCCTTGACAAGAATGCGATCACTCAGGTATGTAGTGATTCATAACTATCATTAGTACTTTCTGGAACAATATTATATTGGTTGCCTGTCTTCAAAAATTTGGGTATTTCCAAATAATGACATGAAACAAGACCTGACTTATTCTGAGCTGACATGCAGATTGTGCTTCCACCCCCGTCACCCCCCCCACACACACACACACACACATATTTCTCTAAGGGGTTTTCTGGAGTCACAATTATCTAAATACTCGAGTCTAGATAGAGTACTTTATGAATACTTTATTAATCCCAAAGGGGGGGCGGCACGGTGGTGTAGTGGTTAGCACTGTCATCTTACATCTTCAGGGTCCGGGTTCGATTCCCAGCCAGGCTCGATTCCCGTCTCTGTGTGCATGAAGTTTTCATGTTCTCCTTGTGCTTGGTGGGTTTCCTCAGGGTATTCCGGTTTTCTCCCAAAGACATGCAGATTAGGCTAATTGCCGTTCCCAAATTGTCCGTAGTGTGTGAATGGGTGTGTGTGTGTGTTCCCTGCAATGGATTGGCACCTGTCTCGAGTGTATCCTGGGATAGGCTACAGGCCCCCCGCGACCCTGAATACAGGATAGAGTGTATAAGTGAGTGAGAGAGTAATCCCAAAGGGAAATTGTCTATACAGTCATGGGCATTGTGAAACTGAACAGACAATGGAACTATAACTTACTGAATTAGTAACACTGATAAATTATACCACACAGAAAATCTTTGTTTAAAGAAGAAAAAAAATTAATGATGAATAAACAGATATCTATACATATAACAAAACTGTAAAGTTGGCGTGCGTGTACATTGAAGATATTTGCAAAAAAGATTTTTGGGGAGGACGTAAGATAAGTAATAGAACACATCAAGATGGTTTTTGGAATTTTGTCTGTCTGTCTGTTTGTTTGTGCACACATCACATAAAAACCACTGAACCCTTGTGGGTTTTTACAGGTGTATTTGGCAGAGCTTGAGGTAATATATAGGCTTTGTTTCAACAAAATTATCCCACAGGAAGAGAAGATATGCCACTTTGAAATTTAAATTAAAAACTCCCTTATATCTGCCTTTGCAAATTGTACAGACTACCTCTATTCCATGTTTGGATTGCTTTCTAATTTACCTGATTTTTATTAGGCCAAGCATCTTTGTAGCTCATCCACTCACTCGGGCAAATATGGTTATCCCGTCTTGCTGTCCTCTATACTTTAAAAGGGACCATAATTCATATTTTTCAGGGCCAAATCTTTTGTAAAAAAAAAAAAAAAGTTTTATTGAATTCTTGTATTCAATCTTTCTGTCTCCCTCTGTAGTCTCTTGCAGTGCTTGAATTGCACAGCAGCTGGAGGTCGTGATTTGGTCCGTGGTCTGGTCCAGTGCCGCTCTCTGGAAGAAATTCGGTAAGTAACCTCTACATCCAAACTCATCACCATTTACAATTTTATGCACTTTGATTCTTAGTTTGTACATTTTTATAAACAGGGGACTTTTCACTGATTCGCTGTGAATCGTTGTGAATCCTTATACTGTATGAATGAACAGTTCTAGATGTAAATTATATTTAACTGCAACACACAGAAGGCATTACACAATATTTCAGTATACCAGAGTGTCTTCATGATTTGTCTGTAACTGTGGGTTTGTGCAACAGAAACAAAATAGTAGTTAAAAAAAGCTAAGGTCTAAACTGTAATCATCGCTACTCTTGCTTTATGAGTGTTAAATGTTATTCACCGTGGTGTAATCTCTCTCAAAAGGCTGGAGTCTTTAGAATTGGATGAAGAAAGTGCCGCTTGCTTTGCACATGGCCTTCAGACAATGGTGTCACTTAAAAATATCAGGTAGTTCTGAATGTTGCAAATCCTTTTCAATCCATTGATCAGTTTTACTTCTAACAAAATGACTTCTAACAAAACGTTATGGTGGGCTTATTTTTTAGTTTGAAGAATATGACGTCAAAGGACAGCAGTGGGATTCTGTGTGTGCTGGCTAGTCTGCATACACTGATTGAGCTGGAAGTGTTAGAGTAAGTTTAAATTACTTTTCTCAATTCATTTAGATTTTGCTATGTCTATACTGTATATAATTATGAAAAAAATAAGTTTATGCTAAAGATATTTCTTACTCATTCCTTATAAAGTGGTCAGTGAGTTTTTACCTCATAATGTGTCAGTTTTTGTAATGTGTGATCAATATACTGTAAGTTGTTGCATTACTTTCTTTTTTACAAACTTTTTCTCCTTAAAAATTTCAAGATGAAAACAGAAAAAGATTCTGTAAGACTTATAGATCTAAGTCTTACATAATAAGACATAGTTCATTCATCTTCTCTAACCACTTTATCTTGGCCAGAGTTATGGTGAATTTGGAACACTGGGACGTGGCAGGAATATATTATGCCAGTCCATCACACAGGGCACCATGAAGAAGCACATTCACACTCTCATTCATACACTCATTCACATACTCATTCACACACTCATTCACATTCCCCACCACGCTGGCCAGGTAGCTATACATAGTAACTCCACACAGACCACACAGGAACCTGCGTTCAGGATCTACAGTAACAATGGCCCTTGCAATGCTACCTACTGCATAAAATGCTGATTTTGTTTTCTTTTAAAGCAGATTTTACTAAAAGGCTTTATGTGAAGCCACAGTAATTTAATAAATTGAGACAATTCTTTTAGAAATTGTGATGTTGGGGAGCACAGATTCCTTTGCTTTCTTGGGCAATATGGCAAAAAAGGCCTCTTCTAATCCATAGAGTTTCTGAGACATTTATTTACTAAAAAATCGAAAAGAGCAAGTGTGACCAAGGTCCCTCTAATTCTGTTTTTTGTGCTAAAAAATGCAGTGCTAATGAGTGCACCCCTATTAATCATACATAATAATCTTTTGTACAGTGAAACCTTGGATTGCGAGTAACTTGGTCTGCGAGTGTTTTGCAAGATGAGAAAAAGTTTTTAATACATTTTAACTTGATAAATGGGTGAGGTCTTGAAGTACGTGTATTGTAGTACGTATACGCTTTGTCTGCCGAGCATCACGTGATCACAACTGAGCCAATAGTGGTTCTCTCTCTTTCACGCTGCGGGATTGTGGATAATCGTCTCCTATGCTTGGTCTCAGTGCGTGTGCGTCACTCGTCCAGTCAACATCTGTGCCCGTGTATACTGTTTACTAAAGCATTGTGACCATGTGTGTGTGCGTAAATCTTTTTTTTTTTTTTTTTTTGGTCCAAGTGTAGTGACTTTTCCTTAGTAACGATACTGCAACAACGGCCCTCATGAAGAAAAATGTTAAAAAGGCTGTAGCAGGGCGGGTTGCATTAACGACAATGCAATGTCACATTTCCGAGAAATCCTCAAAATAAGCAAAAGCAAGTGTCTTTAGAGAGGGTCCAGTTTCCATAGTCTCTTACTCTCTGTCAGAAAGCAGTGATTCCGTTAGTGTGTGTATGTGTTTGTGTGCGTGTGTAAACTTCGTCCTACACATTAGCCCTCCCCCTCCTCCTCTTCTTCTCTTGTTTCACACCAGCAATTATTTTCAAAGGTAAAGTGCAGGTTAATTTGCTTTATTTTTAAAATATTAATATAAAATAATTTTTATATTAATATTTTGGGTTGTGGAATGAATCATCAGAGTTTACATTATTTCTTATGGGGAAATTCGCTTTGATATTCAAGTCCTTTGGATTACAAGCACACTTCTGGGACAAAATTTGGCCTCACATTTCCCTCTAGAATATTATTATATACAGAGAAGTTCATGATCAACTCAATGACATTAAGGTGCCCAGGTCCTGTGACTGCAAAACAAGCACAAACCCCCACCCCTTCACTGCTGTGCCTGACAGTGGGTATGAGGTGTTTTTGCTGAAATGGTTTTCGCCAAATATGTGCTGGGCATTAAGGCCAACCAACTCCATTTGGTCTCATCTGTAGATAGAACATTTCTCCAGAAGTCTTGTGCTCTGTTTAGATGCAGTTTTGTTCAGTCTCCTTCTAATTGTGTTCTCATGGACTTTAGCATTTAACATAATCAGTGAGGCCTGTAGAGGCTGAGATGTAGGTTTTTTTTTTTTTTAAATACTATTACAGTATTTCTCTGAGCACGGTCTGTCCTTGGGGTGAATGTACTGAGATATCCACTCCTGGGAAGATGTTATCACAAACCTTAACGCTCTAGGCTAGCAAACTCCCAAAACTTGTCTTCAGTTGATGATCAATTAATCAAGGGCTGATGATTAGTAGTCCCTAGCTGCAGCTTACCCCTTGAGGTAACCCCTTGGGGTAAGTCCCATGGAAGCAGTAGTATTAGTATTAGGTGGATTGACAAGCTATTGAATAATGCGGGGTACTTAGTTTTGCCCACCTGCTTTTTTTTCTTTTTGGTTTCATTTTTGTTAAATAAATAATGGCATGGTGAAAAACGTTATATATTGTTGTACCATACTAAGACCCATTATGATCCGATGATTTTTATCTTTTCGCACAAAAAACACCTAGAATTAAAAGTCGGTGTACTAACTTTTACACATGACCGTATATACTTCTGTACCTGTTTCCTCTAATGTCTTCATTAGTTTTTTTTTCTGTTGTTCTCTCGGATTGATTTGTACTTTTTATACCAAAATATATGTCTCCTTCCTTAGCATGGCTGCATGCCGTTTCTGTTTGCATAGTATTGTTTGTAGAGATGAACGTGGTACTTTCAGCCATTTGGAAATTGCTCCCATGGATGAATCAGACTTGTGGAAGACCACGATTATTTCTGAGGTCTTGACTGATTTCTTTCGATTTTACCATGATGCCAAACAAAGTGCCACTGAGTTTGAATGTAGGTCTTACATCCATGGTTACACCCTCAAAATTGACTGAAATGATCACTCTTTACTCTGTGTTTACTTTGGGTGTTGGCCAGGAACCTATATTCTTTGTTCTGTGAATAAAGCAGAGAGCTTTTGACACCCTCATTGTGTGTGTGTCTGTGTGCGTGTGTGTGTGGTTGTGGCTCTCTTGATATCGGATATCGGCAAGCACTGTGGATATAATGAACAATAAAGCAGTAAAAGTACTCTAATGTTTCCAAATTCATGCTCAGGTAAAATACTGTATGGATGTCTATAAGAGATTTTTATTTCAGGTTTCTTTTATTTCAGTTTGTTCATTTGTTTAACTAGGTTGTTCGAGTTGAGAATGGGTGATCAAGGAATTGAGGAGCTTGTGAAACACATCCCTAATCTAACAAAACTGAAAACAATAAAGTAAGTAGTCATTCGGAATGACTTTCATCGACTCATAATTCCAAGCATTTTTGTTATTGAGGTTCTCTGATTAATGTACTACAGTAGTGATGATATAGTGATCCCTAGTGGAAGTGATAAAAGTAGACACACTGTGGTGTTACTTTTATCCTGACCCTTATTTCTTTCATACACAATATGTTGTACCTTCGTTTTCTATTTTTAAAATTATTGTTAGAGGTCGGGCCACTGGTTGTCTTATTCATATGGCGTGATCACCTTTTTCTCATAGTCTTTCAGGGAACTGTGTGAGTGATCATGCTGGAGAGATGTTGGTGAAAGCACTGGCACACTGCAGAGCACTGCAACAAATATGGTAAAAAACAAACAAAAGAAAAAAAGAACACACACTATTTAATAGTCTTTTACATAATATTTGCAGTATGTAACGCATCCATAGGAATCAGCTTAAAAAGTGAAATTCTGTTGGGGAACTTTATATTGTTTATGTTCAGTCTTTCCAAGAACAAACTTGGACACAGTTTTGCTGCTGTACTGGGGCAGGTTCTTCCATCCTTCTCTGAGCTCTCTGAGTTGGAGTAAGTCCTCATCTAAAAATATGTTTAATAGTGTTTTAAGAACATCGTTATTTTTTAGATGTTTAAATGTCTAAATGGCTATATAAGTGTGTCTTCTAATCTTTCCCTTTCTTTTCTGATTTTCCCAAGCCTCTCTGAGAACCCGATAGGTTCAGAAGGGTGTTCAAGTCTCTGTACGGGGCTGGTCAACCTGAAGGCATTGAAAAAACTACAGTAAGATGCTATTCACTCTTTCCTATATGACTTGCATAAATACTTCACAGTTCTTACTTAATAGTTCATTTGTTGGCTTGTTGAAATAGTGTATATTCAATTTTGAAACAATTACTCATTTCCGTAATAATTTTGTATGAATGTTTGTTGTGCAGCTTAACCGCCATTGAAACCTCAGACTTGGTCAATGTTGCATCTTGCCTAGAATACTGCACGTCTTTAGAGGACATCAGGTATGTTTGACAATGCTTTATAATGTTATTTAAATTCCTTTTTTTCACCCTAATTCACATTTATTGTTGTGTTGCATATTTCTGTATAGCTTGTCATGGAATGAATGTGAAAATGACGTGGCTCTGAAACTTGCTCAAGTTCTGCCACATTGCAGTAAACTGAAAAGACTAGAGTAAGTGTTTAGACCATTAAAGCACATTAAACAGTTGCTTATCAGGATCTAGTTTTAAGCAGCACACAAATTATGTATCTATTTTTTTTTTTTATTGTAGTCTGGAGTCCAATAATATCAACACATCAGGAGCCAAGAGCCTTGCTATATGTTTGCAGCTTTCTCCTTGGATTGAAGTAATCAGGTAATTTGAAGTAAAACATGACTAGTCAGTACAATATTATCAAACAATACAGATATCTCTTTAAATTAATTTTAATATGTCTGATCTCTGTTTTGAAAGGCTTTGGCGAAATCCCATTCAAAAGGATGACCCAATTTTCAAGGACGAGAGGTTGAATTTCTCATCAACCTAATCTAACGCACAATGGATTACCATCTTTATCATCCTTTAAATACAATTTGCATGTTTTTTTATTGTTTTTTTATATATATATTTCTGTTCATATTTATATCATATAAAATATTGAGGTATTCTGTTTACATTAATTTGGAGAACACATTACCTCACTATATCAATAACAACAACTCTACAATGTCACAGTTCATTTAGTCGTCTAGGATTCTGAGGTTTATGGAAGCGACGTGAATAATCCATGTTTTTTTACACCTCAACAGATTGTGAGAAATACACTTGAAAGCCTTGTTCTGCATGTCCAGAGATATAATAATTCACAGTTCTGTGCTATTCCTAGGGTTATTTTTGAGAACACATAGCATGTTAACCAAAATAGACTCTAGTTTTCATTAAAAAACAAAAAAACTAGAATATTCCTATGCTGCATTTGCTTTATGATTTGATTAACTTTTTAAAATTCCAGTCTTCTGTACTCATCATGATATTTTTAATATCCAGTATAACTATGAACATGCAGATTGGCTGTTAGCTTATATGATTTTGCACACTAAAAAAGGCAACTTAAAACTTTTATCACACAAATCAACAGGCTAATTTATTAAATAATGTCCTTCCATTGACCTGTCCTAGACTTCTCCTTGTTGTGTTCTCCTGCAGATCTCGTATTTATTTCTGTTGTTACGTGCAGCGGTAGTGCACGTATGTGCGCATGCGTGTTTGCCGGTGCCGCGCTCTCTCTCCCCCTTCTTTCTC
>JAQMYJ010000038.1:14765962-14784183 GCA_030014305.1 Clarias laeviceps
AATTGTGGAGGTTTTCCTTTTTTTTATTATTATTTTCTTTGTTGCGTCCCTGGACCCTAGACTGGGGGTCGTAACACTGTATATTTATACTTAAATATCTGAAGAATTGCACTGGAAATATTAAACCTTACTAGACACTGAGGCACAATTGAATGATGGTGTCCTGTTTGGTATGTGATATGAAAATAAGGAGTGGCTTAATTTAGTAAGTAAAAATTAGTCATTCGTAGGGCTGACCACTGTATGGTACTCTACCTACATAAGAAAAAAATTATAAATGATTAACTAGCAAATGACCATCAAGTAATTATAGTCCAGTAGAGTAAAGACAATTTTTTTTTTTTGCACAAAATCATAAGATTTTAATTGCCAAAATAGAAACATGAAATGTGTGAATTTTATAACATTATCTATTATATTTGATAGCACTATAGATGAGGAATTTTTTTTTTGTTATATTTGATGAATGTTGATGTGTCTTATTGTATATCTCCTTGTCAGTAAAGCTTTGGAATAATCAGACTCCAACCAATGAGACTTATTTTTTCACTGTGCTTGTTACTGAGGAAATTTATTGCCAACTTTGTACAATCTACTGAGGCCTTGCAACCTACCATAAGCCTACTGCTGAATCTTCCACCTCCTTTATAATTCAGCAACTATCCTATAGAGTTCTACATCTTGTTGTTTAACAGCTAACAAAATTAGCCATGGGGACTAAAGACTTTCTAATGCTAATTTTGCTAATTCCCCACTGCTAAGCAACTCAAGCAAAAATGATAAACTAAATGAACAAAACCATTTGGCACCCAGGTAAATCATCTGTGCCTCTTTGTTTAGAAACATTTTATGGCATTTATCTCTGGTCTCATGAACTTATTAATAACTTTCTGGATTGCATCTGCTACAATTCCCTACAATTCATTTTGCCATGTCACTCCTTACGTTAAACTTAAATGTGTCTCTCTAAACTTTTTTTGTTAGTGAATTCTTCAACAAAAAGTTAACCAGAGAACTATATGCTTTGGCAATAAGCTCACCTTGCATGCATTAGTGGGCAAATGTCAACTGACCCTGTTTCAATTTAATATTGCTGCCATCTTGTATACGCATTCAGTAAAAGCTGAAATTCTGACCACATCGAAAACATGTGATTGTTTAAAATTTAAAAAGTAAAAGAAAGTTTTAAATTTTTAAACATATTTTTTAAAAGAAAAAAAAAGCTGCACAATTTACAGGTCACTATTTAAATATTTAAATAATTTGTGGTACTGACCATGTGAACAGTTTGATAACTCGATTTTTACATTTTTGAGAAAAACAATTCGGGTTTTTTTTCTCTAAGGAAGCAAGAAGTATTGTAAACTGATTGGGAATATTTTGTGCATGTTTTCTTTGAAGCACAAATGTGACCCAGAGTGTGAAAACCCACCCAAAGTAATTTTTTTTCATTTATCGTAAAAAAAATAATAAAATCATTAACTGGGTCTTCACAAACTCAGTCACAAATGCCAAAATGTTGAGTAGCACTGGCTGTCATGGAGACCATCCCAGGTAACAGCACCTCCGATTAGAGCCAATATGGAGCTTTACAGAGCATAAGTAACAGACACATCTCAATACCAACTGTTAAAAGGAGATTATTGCATATTTTTGGATGCCTTAAGCATTATTTCACAATGTAGCAAAGAATTAAAATCAGAAAAAAAAAACATGGAATTAGAAGGTGTGTCCAATCTTATGATTGGTAGTATAAGTATGCAGGAGTAGTGGACCTTCACAGTACTATGGAGTTTTGTAATGTTATTTGCCTGCTTAATTTCCTTTAAAAAATGCAGTATTTCTGTAAAATACATCATGGCTCCGTATTGCACCAAGTCAGTGCTAGCGATAGAAGAAGCAAGAGGAAAAAAAGAGAAGCATCAATTTAGTAGTGAAACAGAAATTTACCTTAAAGTAAGGTAGCTTCAAGTAGTAGTAAATGGTAATGTCTTTGCACAACATCCAAATCGCATGCTATCATACACATACTGTATATTGTCTGGACTGGTCTCCACAGATATTACTGCAAGAAAGCTTGTGCATGTGTGCATGCAATGCATTTATCTTTTCCGAGCTGCACAATGTTGCCTGTTCGAAGGGATAAAAATTAGTAAATAGTTGGAGTTCACTCATTTTTGTCTGGCAGATAGTCATAGAAGAAGAAGCCTTGATTTGCCAAATATACATCACAGCACAGTGAAATTCTTTTCTTTGCATATCCCAGGTAGGAACCTGTGGTCAGAGCTCAGGGTCAGCCATGTATTTTATTATAGACAACTATAATATTTAGTATAGTATTTTATTATAGACAACTTTGTAAGTCGGAAAATTGGATTTATCACGTTTTGCCGTCAAACTGTCCTTGTTAGCTGCCACATTTTCTGTGAGCCTTATCCCTTCCAATGAATCATGTGTTCAGACACATCTATGAATTTAACATGGTGACATATACAGTAAACACCAAAATATATGGTACTGAAATGAAAAGACGAACAATATTACCTTGCTGTCATCTGTGAATGTATTTCTCCTGAAAGAAATTAACATACACACTATCTCGCTGTAGACAGTGTTCATATCATTCATGCAGATTCTCAAACATATCCCAGAACAAAGGTTGCTGCAGATTTCTGCAAAAGGAGACAATTTGCTCACGTTAATTTTGTAACAATAGACAGCATGACAGTGTTACTTGGTGCCATATTTTTAAATCTCTCTCGGGAATTGTTCTGCCACTTTTTCAAAACTCGGTCCCCATTCACAACCACTACCGTATGAGCAGAAATAATACTCAAGCATGAATACCCTTTCCTTTGTCAAGAGACTCATTTCCAACAACTGTACAGCACAACTTCCTTTTCATTACTGGGAACATGTGCAGACTCATTTCCACAACTTCCTTTTCATTACTGGGAACATGTGCAGACTCATTTCCACATCTTCCTTTTCATTACTTGGAACATGTGCGGCTGGAGCAATGCCGAGTCGACAAATGCAAATGCGAGTTCGAGATGCGTGAGTTTCAGTACTGTATTGTATATTTTGGTAAATTTCATATGAAAATGAAATATTTATATATATATGTAATATATATAATAAAATGAGATATTTGTAATTGTCATTTACAATTTGTAATTGTAATTGTTTTTTGCAGAAAACAATGCCAAACAGAAGTAATTTCACATGTGTTCTCTGACTCTTACTTTTTTTTTTTGGACTGTGGGTGGAAACCAGAGTACCCAGAGGAAACCCACTAAGCCTGGGGAGAACATGCAATCTCCATGCACACAGACCAGAGGCAGGAATTCCAACAAAGTTCTAGCTTTAAAAATGTACTCAGTTGAGTTTAGCAAAGGTATCTGTATTTAACCAATCATTGATATATTTTGTTTTATAACTCTCATTTATTTGTCAAAAGCATTGCTGCAAAAATATCCTAAAGATCCCTAAGCTCAGGCATTAAAAAATTAAGCTAAGCTTATTAAAAAACAAAACCAAAAAAACAACAACAACACTGAGATCACTGTGGGCTGCATGATGTCTTTGTGGTTATGACTTTCGCCTTGCACCTCCAATGTCCGGTTTCAGTTCACTTCTCTGCACTGTTTACCGCCTCAGATTCGACCACGGATTTTGTTGTTTACTCCCTTCCGGTGAAATAAAGAGTTTCGTTAGTTGCTTTAGACATCTGAGGATGTCCATTACATTAAAATAACGATTGCCACAAATCGGTCAATAATCCAGGTCCACTTATACCAGTAGCGCTGATTTTATTTCTACCGCTAGATGGCAGTAGAGCCATGACACCCAGCATGTTTCACACGTTACGCTTTTTGAGCTAACAAATTCATTTCCTCATTTTGTCAGTTTGGCGAATGTAATACATGACTGACTTGACGCCTGTCTGGGTGACAGTAATGACGTCGCCATTAAAATGGTTATTCTTCGGGTCTGAATGAAAGGACGAGGTTTTGAGATGTGTTTAAAAAATAATAATAATAATAACCACAAGCGCACATGAATTCAACTCATAGCATTTATACAGCTAGTGACATTTAACACACACAAAACACACACAACGCCAGAATTGTAACTGTACTGCATGACGTTACTAAAAAAAATTGATGTCTTGAATGGTCTCAACAGGTGATTTCAATCAATCCTCTGGCCACATTCGTGTGTGTGTGACACTTGTGAAAGCTGTGTACAATTGCTCTTGTTATACACAAATACAGAGCCAGGAAGGGTGTGTGTGTGAGAGAGAGAGAGAGAGAGAGAGAGTGTGTGTGTGTGTGAATGTGTGTGTGTATGAGTGAGAGAGCCCTGTGTGCAGCACTGTGCTAGAGGAGTTGCTAGAAACGTGTGAACCGCTGAACTCCCGCGTGCGCATCAGCCGTCAATGGGGAGAAACAAGCGCGCGCGCGCTCGAAAAAACCTATCCGCTTAACGGAACTTCACCGCGTCCGTGCGCGCGCTGCTGCCCCGCTGCAGACGGACTCCTATCTCTTTCTTCATCTGAGTGAAACTGCTGAAAGAGAAAAAAGAAAGAAGGAAATCGGGGAAGGAAGGAAATAAATAATAAAAGAAGTCGCGGAAGGAAAGTAGGCAGCGCGCACGCGAGGAGTGAGAGCTTTCAGCGGTGAGTGATGTGCTGTTTGCGAAATAGCGCGCGCGCATTCCTAAACACACTTATGTAGGCTTACTCGGTGTTTTAGGCGTTGGCACGGAGGAAGAGCACGAGTTATATACAGTTATGTAGGCTGCGATGAAAAACAAGACACCAACCTGGGCAGATACCAGATACTGTATTCACACAAATAGATACCAACATCTGGAACTAATAGTCGCCTGCTTGCACACAGCTGTAGCCTAATAGCACAGCAAATACCATGCAGAATAACTAGGCTTGTTTCTCTCAGGGTTCTTGCGCTTTTTTTTGGTATATTTTTAAAGATTTGCTCACACAACTGTCTAGGCACAGAAATCCACATACATCCAAATAAAAATGTAACGAGTGTAATATATGTAATTCAACTTTTTAGCTATTAATGCTTTGTTACCAACATTGCACAGGTGCATACTATCATGCAGTGCAGTGCAAACAGTGCTTAATTGAAAAAAAGTTAATTATACGTTGTATTATTATTATTATTATTATTATTACTACATAACAGTTCATTGTGGTAGTGAGAATAGTACATTATAAATGACAAGGATTGTCTGAATGCATTAAATATTTAATGCGTAGGGTCCTCAAGTGCTGGATACAAATATCTCTGTGTCCATTTAAAGTCCATTAAAGCTCTAAATAACAAGCATGTTCAAGCCAAAGACACACTTGTCGTAGTGCCAATGTTGATGTTTTATAAGGAATGTTTGCATTTTCCACGTCATCCAAGACAAATAACCTTTTAAAAAAAAGGAAATATGTTGTGATGCATCAAAGTAAATAGTACATTCTGGAGTTTCATTACAAATGTGTTCCCATTTTGTCGAGGAGTACAGATCAAAAAACTTGATATGCCACCTTGCAATGCAGAACTGGAATTAGCGTAAACTGTATGCATTGTGCTTGGAAACAATAAACAACTGAAAGATTACATAACTGGGGAGAAAAAAATGTCTAGAGTGGCGAAAGAGTGTTTGTCAATGTAAATGTTAGTTGTGGTGTTTTAGGTTAGTGGTTTTCAAACCTTTTGCAGCCAACTGTAAAATAAATTTGTTGGCCCTCCTGGCTGCTACCATAATTGCATTCATTATTTTAATTTGTACAAAATTATTTTGGTTATTTATTGCAGTGCTTTATTTCTGAAATTTGTGGCAGCAGAATAAATTTGGTCCAGATTCACATTATTTATAAACTGACATGTTTTTGATTTATTGAGGTTTGGATTAAATCAGTTTAAGAGACCAATTAAAAAGGTAATAACTGCACAATAATGTAATGACTTACGATAATAGTGGGCTGTGAAATCCTTTTATGCAATACATTTTAAATGAATGAATGAATGAATGAAAAGCCCTACATTTTTGTGGACACCTGACCATCACACCGAGTTGCGCTTGTCATCTCATTCCAGATGTAGTTATAATCATCTCAACTCTTCTGTGAAGGATTTCCACTATATTTATCTTACTATAAAACTAACATGTAAATCTATATTCTGTACCTGTTCTTTTGTAAATTGCATGTGAGCTTACATTGATTTAAAAAGCCTTAAGGAATAAGTAAAGGAATAAAAGAGGAGGAGCTAGTACTACCAGACCATTACACCACTGCTTGGTATCAACATTGTTAATGAGCAGTTTGATTCTCATAAAGTTTTAATAAAGCTAAAGGTAACTGAATAAAATTTTTGGGTATGTGACGTTTTTTGACCAGGCATTGTACTTTCTAATTCCATGGTCTTTCCTGATTTTTATTTCTCTCTACAATATTGAAGGCACCCAAAATATGCAATAATCTCTGAATAGTTGATATTGAGATGTGTCTGAGATGTAGTACTGAACAGTTGATATTGAGATGTGTCTGCTACTTATGCCCTATAAAACCTTCATAACAGCTCTAATCTGAGATGGTGTTAATTGGTGATTTTTGGAGTCTGGTAACATTAACAATTAACTTCTCCTCTGCAGCAGAAGTAAGTTTTGCTCTTGCTTTTCTCGGATGATCTTCGTGAGAGACAGTTTCATCATGGTGCTTGATGGGTTTTGCTAATGCACTTGTCAATACTGTTCTTGCAAGAACTATTCCAGAAAGGCTGACCTTCGTGTCTTAAAATAACAACTGACTGTTATCTTTGTTGGTGTTGTTGTTACTTAATTACCTAATTACCTAATGTGTTTGTCTGACTGAATATCTATCTGTGGATCCCACAATTTAGTGTGATGTGACTTTGATTCCCATGCATTGTGGGAAGTCATGATTTTTGCAAAAGCAATTAAGAGAATGGACATGCTCATAGTTTAGGGTGAATATGTCAGAGGTGGATTGCATAATTTATTGATTTTGGATCATATCATGCAGGAATTATAGCTGCTGAGAACATGCTGAAAGGGAAACTGTCTATAGACAGTCTTTGCAATCTGCTACGTAGGTAACACATAACAGATAAATACAAAATGCTTATATTTTGAGACAAATTAATGGCTGTGACTGTTTAACACTTTGCAACTACAAAGTACAACTACATTTTAAGCATATTTAACAACTGACATCTTTGCAAGAAAATAGTGTTTCCTCTCTGGTAATTATTTTAAATGTGCCCAAGCAGTCCAATATGATGGGGTGTAAATTAACAAAAAAAATGCTTAGTAATTGAGTAGGAGCTAAGCCTAGAATTGTGCTTCTGCTGTTGTTGATATATCTGTTAGTAGCAGTGGTGTGGATGGCTGACATTGAACTAAAGGTTCTGTTCCTATGATTGTTAGTAACCGCTCACACTACAAAACTGCCCGAGGCAAGTGCTGTGGAAAAGAAAGCATTCTTGAGACATGACTGAGCATCAGGGTGACTTTTCAGAGCTAGGTAGTCTTAAGATTCAAATGCCTTCAAATATGATGCTGAGCTCACTTTAAATCTGATTCTGCTAATTTAAGAATAATGTAAGTAGATAAGTGTGCGAGTGTGGGTGTGGAAGTCATGTTTGCACCTTTGCGGCTTCCTGTGGTGCTACATGACATTGTGCCTGTGCTTAGCTGGCAGGACTTAAGAGAGAGATACTAAGTTGTACCTTTGCTTGCTGCTGGGTGCCACTCTCAAGTGTCACATTCTGTAACTGTATTTTTACTTTCCACTGCATGTAGTATAACCGCAAAGCTTTAAACTAAAAAAAAATGTCTAAAAAGCAGCCCAGTTATGTAATTTTCCTCCTTCTTTGATAGCAAAATTGTGACACTTGTGTGAGATGGACAGGAAATGATGAGAAAAGGGGTAGGGTTGGGACAGCTCTCAATGTGCTCTTTATTTTCCCTTACTGCCGAAACACTTCTTAGAAAAAAACTAAAAATGTGTAGATCCTTACCACTCACTATTTCTGCTTCCACTCTTCATTCACAAGCTAGTACTCTCCCACACCTCCTCCTTCACAAACATTCTGTATATCCAAGTTTCCTGGTGAAAGATACTGTAGATATAAAGGCCCAAATGATAAGTGACGAGGAAAGGTACTGATTATTTCTCTGCTTTCTGAGTAAGAGTAGATGAAAGACCCAGGATTAAAGCCAGGTTTACACTAATACAGTTTTGGCACAATTTTGCTGTCACTTGCCAAGTCCTAGCCAGCTCTCCTCTATCACAAGACAGCTACCAACCGAGGAAGGTTAACGCTAACATGTGCTTTCTCTGAGACACATGAAGCCAGCCAGCCACCTTTTCCACACTTAATACTGAGAGGAAAAAAAACTATTTGTAAAACACATAATAAGACAGTGGTGCTACCTGAAGAATGACAGCAACAGCATCTGTTCTTCCTCTCTTCATAATGCAATTTTCAAGAGAGATTGAGTCATGAAGTATGAGATGACAAGATTTCACTCATCATGCAATGTACAGTATGCCTGGTTTTGGGAGGCTGTGGTGGTATGACTAACTTTAATTGCAACAACTTTAAACAACCTATTTATTTAAAAAAAAATCCAGTTGCTTCACTCAGCAGGGAGAATGTACAGTGTCTAAGTGCAGTGTACAGTAGCATTTCCTGGAACTGTGGGCATTATTGCCAGGAGATCTGATAAGTATACATTATTAATGTCTTTTGTTTGCAGGTTTTCGTAACTGTAATAAGACAGCTTTTTAAATGTTAATCGTAAAACTTAGACCATAGAGGCTTAGTGAACCAGCTTGTTGAACTACTGGTACTGAATTGTTGTGTATAGTTATAAAGAATTTAGTCTAGGAAATCTATTTAGTCTAAAACCTATTCCTATCCTCACATTTGTGCCTATTTGTCTCATTCTCTTTGTTTTCTAATGCACTGCTACCTATTACACAAGTGTGAAAGCTTAATGTATTGTAAATACTAAACTAGAGAATAAATTTTCAGATGTTCAGTGACGGATGTAAATATTGCAATGTTGTTACCTTAGAGAGATGCTTGCATGATGGGATAGAGAGCTGCATAACAACCCATCTCTATTAATCCATCCATCCATCTAGGAACCACTGTAGTCCAACCATGGACCATGGAGGCCAATGCTGATCATTGTATTTTTTCCACAAAACTTCGCTTTCACTTGCACATTTACATACTATGGGCAATTTGGGAACACTAGTTAGGCTAATCTACATGTTTTTGGACTGTGGGAGGAAACCGGTAATCCATAGGAAACCCACTAAACGCGGGGAGAACATTAACACAGACACAACGCAGGAATCAAACCCAGGGCCTGAAGGTGCAAGGCGACAATGCTAACCACTAAGTGATAGTATAGTGAAAAATTAAGCAAACGTTGGTAAACATAATCATTTTACTTATTAAACCAATCAGACGCATTGTACAGTAGAGTTAAACCGTGGATTGTGAGCATAATTCATTCCAGAAGCATGCTTGTATATCAAAATGAATTTCCCCCATAAGAAATAATGGAAACTCAGATGATTCGTTCCACAACCCAAAAATATTCATATAAAAGTAATTCATACAAAATATAAAGTAAAAATAAAATAAACTAACCTTTACCTTTGAAAAGAATAATGGCTGTAGTGATTAAGACGAGAAAGAGAAGAGGAGGAGGAAGGGGGCTACTGTGTAGGAGGACTTTCATACATACACGCGCACACAAACACAGTTTTCCGACAGAGACTCACTATATAAGTGAAGCACGCGCACTGAGACCGAGAATGGGAGACGATTAACCACAATACTGCTCGTATTTCAAGCCCTCGCTCTTTTACAGAGTTACAATGTATTTAAAATTTTTGCCCCTCTTATGAAACATTCGCAGACCAAGGTTCCATTGTACTTTTCGTACTTTTGTGCATTTCGTAAGTGCAAGTTTGTCAATTTGAGATTTCTGTTAATTGAGCAGTATAGACAGGTGAGTAAGCCTGCAGTTGATGGTAATATAAGTGATGTTTTTCGAGAAGCGTGAGCCAGAGTTTCCACTATGACCACAGATGGGTGGACTTTGGCTTTAATTTTATCTTTGTGTGTGTGTGTGTGTGTGTGTGTGTGTGAGTGAATGTGGTCATGTTTGTGTGTCTTCCTAAAGCTTTCTGTTGTGTCTGGAGTCTGGGATTTAGAGAGGAAAATTCCATTACGTCACTGCTTAAAGTAAGACATGGGAGATGTATGATTATCCCAATAACCATACTTAACTGGAAGCCTATATAAAGGCACTGCTTAGTTGGGGAGAAACTTAAGGTGTGTAACTCACTTATCGGATGGCGGTATGGGATGTTTGGGCTCGCTGGGTGAGTTTTGATTTTGCTTTTGCCTTCTGAAGGGGATTTAAATGATCTTTTTGAACATTAGGAATAGTGTTATAAAAGATTTGTTTTTTCCCTGTATCGGTTATTCCTTTGAGTTTCTAAACTTTAATCTCATGAAAATGTTTGGGTGAAAATAACAGAAACAACAAAAAATAAGATTATGTGAAAAGGTAGGGTTTAATGATTGGTGGTTCATGAAAAGAACAGTAACTAAGATTTGAGCCATTAAAACAGATTTGATATGAACATGGACATGATAAGACTTTGTGGAATTAGAGGGAAGAAAGGTTTAGAACATCTTACATTTTAAAGTAATGGTGATTACATGTGTTGTTCATTTAGGAAATTATATTATTATCAGAAATCTCATCATGCTTCTACCTGAGTGTATATGTGCATCCGCGTGCTCCTTTCCAAACATAAAAAGCTGACCTTTGTTGGGTTCCTCTGAGAGAAAGAGACACAACTTTTTTTTTTTTGGTTGTTTTCTGATGTTAAGGATTAGGTTCAGGTAATATAGCAATAATTAGCTCCCTCATAATTTTTGCAGTGGAAGGTTCTCATAAAAGTGTGTGTGTATGTGTGTGTTTGTGTGTATGCGTGTGTACACATCATGCATCCAGTGCTGGCCCATTAGTGAAGTCATGTAGATCAATGAGCAATTAGCAATAAGCATTTTGTTAGCTCGGGCAGCATTATAGTATTATTTGCAAGTTCCTGCTAATACTCCTGCTGCAGGAATCAATAAATTGTTTTATTTTATTGCTTATTGTTTTTTCTCCATTTATTGTAGAAACTAATGGTTTTCAAGAAAACATATTGGTAACACTGTGTGTCACAATATGAAGAAAAAGAGCATATTGCTAAACAGTGCAATTCTCATGTGCTTCGCAATACATAAAAAACATGCTGTTGAAGCTGTGATCTGTCAGTGGAAGTGCACTACATTCAATTGAACAAAGTTTGTCTTCTCTTGGATCTTCTCAGTGGTAAGATTTATTAAGAAACACAATGATATGGCAATATAGCGGCATGGTGGGGGTTTAAATCTCAACTCTAGTCTGTGTGTGTGTGTGTGTGTGTGTGTGTGTGGAGTATGCATGTTCTACCATGCTTGGTTGGATTCCCCCCTGGTTTCCTCCCACAGTTCCAAAGATATAAAGTTTAGGTTTATTCACTTTCCAAATTGCCCATAGTGTGTGATAGGGTTTGTGAGCATGTGTGTGGTTGAACGCTAAGTTGGTGACTTATCTAGGGCATACCATGCCCTGAGCCCTAAGTTTTCTGAGGTTGGCTCTAGGGCCAGCGCAACCCTGCACAGGATAAGAGTGTTAGTGTAAATAAATACTGATGTTGTAGCCTATTTAGTCGTAAAAGATATATAGTTTTTTATGGAACAGTGAATTAAAACTTAATTAACATTGTTGTTTTTCAATTTAAACAACACTGACTGAGACCAGAATAAAGCAGATGTCCACATTATATAAACAGTTGCAGCAAACGTGTCACACGCTGGCCTTTCTTCAAGTTTCATACCTGACCTGTTTTGTAAGATCCTAGTCCAAATGCTTGGTGGTTGCAGTTCTGGATCTCTGATTAGAAACTAGGGCTGCCGAAAAACTTCTGTTGTGCTCTTGCACAAAGTCCTTAACCCTTAATGTTTAGTTTTGGATGAAATTCATTAGCATACATAGAACCCAGACACCACAGGGACATTGTTGTAATATTAAACTAAATGTGTGTGTGTGTGTGTGTGTGTGTGTGTGTGTGTGTGTGTGCGCGCGCGCGTGTGGGTGTGCGTGTGTGTGTGTGTGTGTAAAAGTCATCCTACACAGTAGCCCCCTTCCTCCTCTCCACTCTCTGGTCTCAATCACTACAGCCACGATTCTTTTCAAAGGTAAAGTGCAGGTTAATTTGTTTTATTTTTACTTTATATTTTGTATTTAATTGCATATTATAGCTTTTAAATGCACCTGCAGCAATTTGCTTTTTCTCAGAGCTAAACATGACAAGGTATGTTATGGGAAAACACACAGCCCTTTACGTTTCTTAACATGATGGAGGTTTCATAAATACAGTAAAATATATAGAGAGTACACAGTATATATAAGAATTATATTCTTAGATCATGTGTATTGTTCTGCTCTGGTTTTTAGTTCCTTCTTTCTGCACTTGGGGTTAATATGTTTCTAATTTTCTTTGTGCAACCTCAAAGGTCAAATCTACATCGCACTATTATGTAGGTCAGAATGGTGGTACAACTTATTCTTCCTTTAAATATCTATGATGCTTAACATGGCTGGATAATCCAAAATATTTTTTATTTGTTGTCATGCCTAAATGTAATTTGACACAGGTTTGAGATGTAACATGAAGTAAATGGATGTAACATGAATATTAATCAACTGTATTTGTATTCACAGTGTATGGTGGTCATAGCCTATTTGTGGTTACTGACACTAACACAGACAGAAAAGCCATTGGTACATCAGTCTCTTAGCAACAGGAGCTCTTGCTGTTTTCCTCATGTCCTGCCATGACGTTCTTCTTCTTCTTTCTCGCTATCTATGTTCAGATATGTGTGTGTGTGTGTGTGTGTGTGTGAGAGAGAGAGAGAGAGTGACAGAAAGAGAGAGAGAGAGTGAGAGAGAGGGAGGGCGAGAGAGAGAGAGATTTGGTCAGATCAGATTAGCCATTTTCTTAAATACTAGCCATGTGCTTAAAGCTATGTATTTTTTGTTTGTCATTTTTTTTTTTGTTGGAAAATTATGTAAGTAAGAAAATAAAGTAAAAAAAAATCATGTTATGAAGTATCTGCTTGAAGTACTTTACATAGCTCAATAATGTTAGTCAGCTAACATTATATGTTTAATTTCTTTTTAAGGTTTTAGATCCTGTAACTTGGTAGTGTCTGTAGAGCGATTCAAAGTTCCTTCTCGCTTTCAGTTCTTTTTAGTGTAGCTGGATCGCTAATGTAAGCCAACTACTGTAATAGGCATTAATGGTTGAGCGATTGAATTGCTCAAAGTGCTTGATGCTCATGCATATTTTGTTCTTTTTTTCCCACCTGCATGTTCTTAGCAATTTATTTAAAATTAGCTTCCCAGCTATGAGTTATGTATTTTTAGTCCACATCTATCACTCACACAAAGGTGTTATTATGCTCTTTCAGAGCCACTGGGCAAAAGGATTTGCCAATAAGAGTTTGCAAATACATCTTAACTGTGTACAAACTTTCCATTTACAACCACCAGCTTAATCTGCACCAGGCAGTGGTGCACAGTACCAGCCTTGCTTCCAGTTACGTAATTCTTCCATACAAGATCTCTAAATACCAAACCTGCCTTCAGTTACTTTAAATGAATATTCATCTAAAATTTGTGAAGGTTCATTTGAATAAAGTTCCTTACCTTAAGAAGGTTCGGATAAACAACTAACAGAAGAGAATAGCAACAACAGTTTCTTATGAATCTTTAACTATTAACAATTAACTTATATATATAAGTAATATAGCTTTAAGTGGTTTTGTTTTGTTTGTGGTTTCGCTTCAAGATACTACTTTGAGTAGAAAATTTTAGTGTACACTTTTAGTATGCACTTTTTAGTGTAAAATCTCACAATCTGGGAAAATTATTTCTTTTTGTACCTAGTTACATAGTTTACATAAATTATATAAAAAACATTTTTTGATATTAAATTTTTTTTCCAGCATTCCGTTCAGTCCCCTGAAATGCTTTCCTAGGTCTACATCCGGATCACAGTCAGACAGTTTGTTCAAAGGATCTATGTTACTGAAGTACAGTACTTCTTAAACATGATGAAAACTAACAGAAAGTGTGCAGTGATTTCCTGCTCTGTGTAATTCCTGTGTAGTAATTATTTTCCCTCTGTGTGTGTGTAGGCTGTGTGAGAGGAGGTATTCCAGCCTGCATGGCGTACACAATGGGCTCGAGGCCCAACGCCGGCCCCGCCATTGGCGCTCAGCACTGTGTCACCAAGGTGGAGCTCTCTGTCTCCTGCATGAACCTGCTGGACCGTGATGTTGCCTCTAAGTCCGACCCATTCTGCGTGCTTTTCCAAGAGGTGGACAGTAACTGGGTGGAGGTGGGTCAGCTCTGACACATCTTCTCTGTCCTTCAGTAACACTGAACAGAAGTTTAGGGCAGAGATTAAGTATAAATGTGAAAGTTTCATCGAGAGATAAATGTCATAGACAAAAGTGGAAGGAGGCAAGAGAAGGAGAAAAACTGGAACAAAACTGATAACAGAAAGAGAACAATGAATTAAATGGATTATAGAGCATATAGAGGTTTACGAGGGGGTGAATAGAAATGATGATTGTTGTCTGAGGAAATAGAACCGTAACATTGGAGGGCAGACAAAAGGAAGAGGTGCATCAAGGCAAACCAGGAAACATTTGTGTCACCAGGAAGCATGTTGTGGCTCCAGGGGCCACAATATGAGTTAGAGACAGTGTGTGTGTGTGTGTGTGTGTGTGTGTACTTGTGATTTGAATTGGACCTCCACTAACAGTCAATAGTGCAAGCCTGAACATGAAATCAGTGTTTCTCAGCTCGCCGTAGCCATGGCAACAACATGAGAAACAAAAGGCTTATGCTTTTTAAGCAGAGATGCAGAGAGAGAGATAAAGAGGGAGTGAGGTGGGTACGGGTTAGAGGAAGAAACCAGGGGAAGAATTAGGATCTAACAAACATTGTGGTAATGCATTCCTAAATTAGTACATTTTTAGAATCTATCGATCAATAAAACATTTCTTGTGTGTGTGTGTGTGTGTGTGTGTGTGTGTGTGTGTGAGACGCACAAACACTATCTCAATCATAGCTCTCCCACAGAAATGTAGTTTTGTTCTATTTCCAGACACAAACAACATTTTCACATCAGTTTCCTAATAAACACGGATCTGATGACATACTGTTCACATTTGAATAATTGGACTTCATTTTAATTCTTTTAAACAGTTATGTGATTTATGACCGTCTAAGAGTTGGAAAAAAAATTGAGTGAGAGTGATTTTGTTCGTGGAAAGGGAATTTCTCCTGTTGTAACTTTAGTTGTATGTCGTGAAATATCGGCAGAAGGATTATTTTATATATATATATATATATATATATATATATATATATATAAATATATGTTCATAAAACTGGAGTAGCTATACTTTATAGCCGTTGAAAAAATGTCACAGGTTTGGTTGTTTTCAGATGAAATGCATTCATACATGCACATACACACACTCAGGGGGGGCATAGCAAATATGTTTTCCTCAGAAGCGTACACACAGTATCGCTTTTCAGGCCATATGTTCAGACCCATCTAGGGGTCTGCTTGGGTATATACACATATGCATTTATGTTTAGATATCGCCCTGGACGCCTGGCAAGCATTTCGTCAACAAACAGTAGAACTCTGACTTTGTAATGGCATGATTGTGCCTCTGTACCTCTTTCCTTCGTTTCTTTCCCTATTTATGGCCCAGTCTGTGAAAGCCCTGTCATATTTAGTAAAGGTCTAATGAACTTAAATCACTACATATTTGTCTTAGTTAAGAAATGTGTCCTGTCTGCTAATTTTTTCTAAAAGCATGCTATTCACCACAGAGCCATAACAAAATGCAGTTGAGATAATTCTCTATATGCATCAATGATCAATGATCAATAGCAATCATTTCGGCACTAAATACAGATTGTCTGAATCTTGTCTTATCTATAGGGATAACTGTGCCAAACTGGTGATGGGATTGACTTTAAGAAAGCTAAGTAATTCTGTTTCTGTGTGTGTGTGTGTGTGTGTGTGTGTGTGGCTGCAGCTGAGCCGAACAGAGACAGCAGTAAACAATCTTAACCCTGTTTTCGGAGTGAAGTTCCAGGTGGACTACCACTTTGAGGAGGTCCAGAAGCTAAAGTTTGCCATGTTTGATGAGGACAAGTGCAGCAGCCAGCTGTATGAGCACGACTTTCTGGGAGAGTTCATCTGCACACTGGGAGTGGTACTGCGTCACTGCTTTACATTTCCAGCCTCAACCACTTGTTATAAATCATAAATTTATAGATATTTAGAGCTACTGGGAGGTATTAGTCTTTACTGGCAATTTTTAAAAAGTGGTTTAAATATATTGAGCAAAGTCAAAATTTAACCTAGCCGAGCAGCGTAAAAACCTATAGTAGTAGGACAGGTGCTGGAGAAATGCAAAGCATTTTCAGTCAGTTAGTATCCTGATCCATGCGCAAGTAGATCTAACCATCTCTGCACATTGTCCTTTCTGTAAACATTAGCTAATGAGCCAGCATTGATCTTACTAACTCTCTTAAGCAACCTCAGATACTACTCTGGCCTTTGGCTGATTACAGAGACAATTTATCCATTTTCTTCAGAGCTCATTTACCTAGCCTGTTTTTCACCACTCAGATTGTGTCCAATAAGAAACTTTACCGGCCTCTTACCTTGGCCAACGGCAAACCAGCGGGAAAGGGAGCCATCACGGTTAGACCTCAAGTCTTCCTCTGATTCACCAGCTTATTGTACAAACATTTTGTACATTTAAGAGCATCATGTTAGATTTGTGTTTTGATTATAGATAACAGCCCAGGAGTTATCAGACAACAGAATAATCACGCTGTCCATGTGTGGGAGAAAACTGGATAAAAAAGTAAAACCAAGCACATGTATACATTTCTTTTTCATCTAATTGGTTAAACTGAAATAATGTTATAGTTTATACTCATTTATTCCAGGACTTCTTTGGTAAATCAGACCCTTACCTGGAGTTCCATAAACTAGGAGATGATGGGAAATGGATGCTGGTCCATAGAACAGAGGTAATGTCACCAACTCTGTGCTTATTCCCTTACAATAAATACAGTTGCCCATATGAAATACGACCATGAAGAGTGTTAAACGTTTTATAGTTTTTATTCTTGACAGTATTCTTCTCAGATCCCAAATAGGCAGAGCACTCGTGCAGGCAAATATACCAATGCAAAATACACGTGAAAAAAACAAAAATTCTGAATTTATTTTAGAAAAATATGTCTACATGCAGAGCCTTTATTAACCTGGTAAAGCAATTAACCTCTCTCACTCACTCTCACCCATTCTCTGTACCGTTATCCTCTATGTGGTGGTTGGGGTTCTGGGGTGTAACGCACAACGCTGGGTACACCCCGGACAGGGTGCCAATCCATCGCAGGGCACACAAGCACAAACACACACACACACACACACACACTAACATGCTCATTCAAAGCAAATAATGAAAAAACTCCATTTAATCTAAAAAAAATTTTTTTTGGAAGTGCATATAACTGTAGACAGTCATTCTAATTGTTTAAGAATATCTTATAGTTCTGCCATAAAGTAGGTTTTGTGTATCTGCTGTGTTGCAGGTGATTAAAAATACGCTGGACCCTGTATGGAAGTCGTTCACTGTGCCACTGATTTCTCTCTGCAATGGTGATGTGGACAGAAACATCAAGGTAGGTCTTCATGTAAACAATAACATGAATTTGTGGTACAAATAAGACACTGGTGGAAACTCATGGAGCGATATCCCGGACAATATTCAAAGGGAATTGCAAATTGCATTTGCAATTGCGTTTCCCATATGTGGACGCACAAAGTGTGCCATAATTCAAATGCAATAGCAAACTTTGCATTACCGTTTGCTTTTTCGCCTTCGCGAACGCACACTGACTGCCAAATTTCAAATGAAAAAGAAAAGTCCATTTGC
>JAQMYJ010000038.1:14784283-14796167 GCA_030014305.1 Clarias laeviceps
TTTTCATCATAAACAATATTTATTTTGTGTAAACATTTTTGTATTACATGACAAACCCCTGCAAAATAAATGTGCCAGAAAAAAAAACATTACATGAGAATTTGTATTACGTGTCTTAATTTTCATGTATTAATTTGTCATGTTATTAGGGTTAATTATAATAGTAACAATATATTTGATAATAATAATACAATATATTTGATATAATAAAATGAATTTTTGATTGTGATGTCCTAATATATTTGATAGAGATTGACATTTCTAAATTATATATATATATATTTTTTGGTGGGCTATTACAGTAGCTATTACCAGTTAATTTGATACAGAAGGCAGGATTATCTCTTTTCGAAACACAATTTTAACTTGATATTATATAGTTAAGTTTGATGACATTGTTCCATTGGTAACCATTGTCTCTTTTCTAGTTAGTTAAAAAGGCACACTAGCTATAGTGTATCTAACAATGTCATTTGGGAAAACAGCAGTGATTTGTGGTTTGTCTAAAAATGTGTCTGTCAACTTTTGGTTCTAGTTCATCTCTTTTCATAACTTCCTAACACAGAGCATCATCATTTCCCTCTAGCTTTGCGCTTCACTTCAGTCATAGACATTAATAGACATTGCATTACATAACAAAAAGATACAAAATATCATCATAATGTAGATGTCTTTTTTTAGTTAGCTTCACTTCCCCTGTCTGAGCTCTGGACCTAGTTACTGCAATCAAAGAAAACCTTTATGATGTCACTTCACTGAAAGCTAACCAAACTTGTGGACTTGTGTGTGATTTTCTTCCTCCAACGCTGGCGAGGTGGGCATGGTTTTCTATCATTGTTGATGATGAACAGAATAAATTCAACAATATGGCCAAAAACTTAATAAGCAGAAACTTAACAGAAATTGTTCTATAGTTAGATAATAACTGTAGTAATCAGCTGGAAAAATATTTTTTTAACGTTAAATGTACACTGTAGTCATGGAAAAGATGCACCTAACTCGACACATGCAGACTGTACCCTGCTTTAGCTAAACTGGACATACAGTACATTAATACGAGAGCAATTCACTAGCGTGTTTAGCTACAATGACTGCAATCACATTCAAACTTTTTGCTGCTGCCCCAAAATATGTCCTTATTCATTGAGTATTATCTGTAGACTCAGTTTAAACTAGAAATTGTACCTTAGGTATATTTTTGCAAATGTAACCTGAGCTCGCATACTAGCATTAAATTTGGAGAAAATTCTACTCTTTAAGAAGTTCAGGTTGTGTTACACTAGTTAGCCATTTTTCAGGTAAACTCGTCTATACTGTAGGTCAGATTGTAGACGGCACATGGTAGAATTTCTGACTACAGCAGTTAAGGTATGTGTATGCATGATTAACTGAGAGGTCTTCGATTTGGAAAGTCCCACGTTAATGAAAAACTCCTGAAGAGAACACATTTCCAGAACAAGTGTACATTATATGTCTATAAACTGTTACTCAACATTTTAAAATGTTTACATTTTTCTACAGTATATGCCAGTGAGCTGGTACAATCTTGAGCACATCTGAGTCTCAGTTCTGATGAACTGTTTATTTTCTCAGGTGATTTGTTATGACTACGATAATGATGGAGGCCACGATTTCATTGGAGAATTTCTCACCACAGTGACCAAGATGAGTGAAGCACAAAATGCATTAGAGGTGAGCTGGGTTTTAAGATTTTTTAAATTAGCCACAAGCAGGGCTTGCTCTAGCTCTCTAAAAAGCATTATGTGAATGGAATTAAAACTGTATAAATAAACAGATTTAAATATTATGTTTAAGTAGTATATTAAGTCATTTACATGTATATTACATGTAATTTCACATTATGCCTATCACAGCACACGCTAAGATTTAATTCAGTGTCCATCACATTGGACTAGGGTTATTCCGAACTCTGATTTATGGCTACACAGCTGTTTAGTCCCAATCGTGTGAGTTCTCCTCACATTTTGCTCATATGGAAATGGTTTTACTTTCGCTATAAATACCTACGCTTTTTACTGTTGATTTTTTACCAAGCAACTTCACTAAGTGTTTAGGTGATCCTCATTCATGTTTTTTTTAAGTTGACAGTTCAGCACTATTGTTCCAGGTTTTCATAATGTGTTGGAGGGGTCCAGTAATTTTAAATCTTCTTAGTTGTTTCTTTCCCTGATGCAGCCCATAAATTTGACTTTTCTGAAATTTTCTTTTTTTTTTTGGCCAGGCAGTGTATTTTCCTTTTGATATTAAAAAAATATATTGTAATAATATAAAATGAGATTAAGTTAATGAATTTGAATCCTTTTGTTATTTATCATCCTTGGCAAAAAGCAGATTTTCCAACACAACAGACATGCAACTGTTAACCTGCAAAAGAAAATGTATATAAAGAATATGTAAGCAGCTAAAAATATCATTAAGCATAATTGATTCATTCATCAAGCTATCATTCCTGAATGATGGTTGGCTGCAATAAGCTAAAACACGACAGCAGCATGTTCACACCATTATCACTATTAGGGGACCTTACCTGTGGCAAGCTACAGGTGCACAGATGCTCAAACCCAATCATACATTATAGGGAATTAGGAAAGAGCAATCAGGTTACAACATATGTTCCTCGAGTACCTGAAGGAAAACCACCAAACGAACAAGTATCACGGGATCATGTATCACGCATGTGCTGCTTGTTTTGACGCCGAGCGTCACGTGATCACAACTGAGCCAATAGTTTTTCTCTCTCTTGCTCTGCGGAATTGTGGGTAATCGTCTCCCCTGCTGGGTCTTAGCGCGTCTCTTACTGGTATAATCAACATCCGTGCACGCATGTACTGTTTACTATAACACTGTGACCACATGTGTGTGCATAAAACATCTTTTATTTTGTGACTGTATGCATGTGTGTACAGTGCGCGTGTAATGTTTATTATAACACACGTGTGTGCGCGCGTGTAAAGCAAAAGAAGTCTTGTTAGAGAGGTTAAAGATCCATCCTCTCTCCCTCTCTGTATCAGCCTGCAGTTTTTAATTGGACACCGTGCCCCTTCACACACACACACACACACACACACACACACTTCCTCTCGCCTTCACGCACACACCCCTCCTCCCCTTGCTTTTACACACACACACACACACACACACACACACACACTCTCTCTCTCTCTCTCTCTCTCTCTCGCTCTAATGGAAACACTGCTCTGTCGCGATTTTCATAGGTAAAGTGCAGGTAAATTTTTATTATTTTTTTATTTTACATCAGTGATTCCGTTAGTGTGTCACTTATGTGAGTGTCATTAATGATGTTCCTTGTTAATTTTCCGATAAAACAGTCTTTCCGTTAATATGTGTGTGTGTGTGTGTGTGTGTGTGTGTGTGTGAAAAACACAAATAAGAGAGGAAGAAGGGTTACTGTGTAAGACGAGAAGAGGGAGAGAGGGGTCTAATTCATCCTCTCCTCTTACTTTAGCTTCACACACACACATATACACACACACACACAGTGCCTGCACGCATAAATGAAAACATTTGGGCAGTGGAACGGATAATTTAAGTTTCCATTATTTCTTATGGGAAAATCTGCTTTGGTTTACGAGTGGTTTGAAATATGAGCCCGCTTCCTGAATTATGTGGGAATTATCCAAGGTTCCACTGTACTCTTTTTTGTTAAAATGTGTCGATAGATTACTTATCATATTATCTATAGTACCTTAATCCATAATATTATTCAGCTTTTTAAAGTATACTTCAAAAATCACCGAGCATCATAGCTTGTTTAATGTCTTTATTGTTTTAATATCTTATATATCATTACTGTATTTTAGTATTTTGGTCTTAAATTCTGGTCTGGGATTAAAAAGATCTATGAGCATATTGGCTTGCCTTGAACCCGAGGATACCTGCAGACATAATGTTAAAGCTTTTACTTCCAATCAATTTCCCTCACACTGGATTTATTACTTTCATAATGTACATGCACAGGAAAGGAAATATAATTTCTCTTAGGTTTGTTGCGCTCATTGCTGTGCATATTGTGGGAACAGTGTGTGTGTGCTTCATTATCTGGCATAATGAAGCTGAAAGAAAGAGCGAATGAGCAGAGATGCACTCAAATGTGGAGGGTGTGACAGACTAAGTGGGAGAGATAGGAAGGAATGAGAGCAGGAATTAGAGAGATTGAGAGAGAGAGAGCGAGAGACAGAGAGAGTATCAGTAAATCGCTCTTGTTTAACCGTTGCCTTGTTTGCAAGAACAAGCTTTGTTTGTGGCCTGTCACTTGTGCGTGTGTGTGTTCTGGCAGGAAGCAACAGTAGGTGCAACCCACACAGCATCCTTTTCCTGCTCCATGTCCATGTTTCTGTAACAGCATAGCTCTGACAGTAAAGTTGAGGAAGATTTATGTGAAGGAAGACTCCTTTTTGGAAGGAGTCTCCATTGTCAGATCTTTGAGATAAAGCTGCAATTTAGAGTTTTCTGACATCTGAAAGACTGGTTGTTTTGAGGAGCTGGATTTTTGTACTTTTGACAACTGTCATTGCTGCAAAGCATCTTTACACAATCAAAAGTAAATTATACAAATTTGCATGAAATGTGAAAAATGTCTATGATAAGATTGTCCTTGATGAGCAAGCCGAGGACGACGACGACAGTGGTAAGGAAAAATTCCCTAAGATGGCAATAGGAAACCTTTAGAGGAACAAGGCTCAACAGGGAACCCATGCTCATTTGGGTGATAACGGATAGCAGGGATTGATCTGCAGTCATACTGTGTGTTAGGAGGCTGGAAGTGTTAAATTAATATAAATAAATTTCACTGTGAGGCAATGCAGTGTGGATAAGATTGGGGTTGATGTGCTTCTTGTTTTAGTGATTTCTCTCGCTATTATTCTCTGCATTGTTTAGTATTCTGCATTGTTTAGTGACAAAATATTTCTTATATTGGCAATATTTTTGAAAGAATGCTATCCTTGTAATATTATCTACATGAGCTTCAAATGACAGATTGAAATCTATAATCACATTAGGGTTTTTTTCTGTTTTACTTGATGGAACAGAAAGGCCATCTAAAGTTACTGTATGATCAAAAAGCTTGCTTCTAGCTGCATGTGGTCCTAGTACCAGAACCTTTTCTTGTCAGGATTAAGAAGAAGGAAGTTAATTAACATCCAGTCTCTTATATCCTTCACACATTGCTCAACTTTATTAAGATGGTTTTTCTTATCTGGTTTTGCTGAGACATACAGTATAACTGTGTGCCTACAGCAATACAATTAAAACTAATACCATACTTACAAATTGTGTTGCCCAGAGGAAGCATGTAAATAGAAAAAGCAGTGGGCCTAAAACCAAACCCTATGAAACAGCAAACTTCATTTGAGAACAGGCAAAATAGTCGCCCTTTAAATCTACAAACTGATAATGATCAGTCAAATGGGATCTAATCCAGGAGAGGAAAATTTCCTTAATTCCTACTATTTTTCAAATTCATGAAGGAGAATAATATGACCATGTCAAAAGCTGCACTAAGGTCAAGCGACAAGCAAATGACTGATATGGTTAGTTTATCATGTGCATCAATTAAATTGTCTGGTTTCAAAGCTTGGAATTTTTTGTCTATTATTTGCAATTTTGTAATTGATAAAGTTCATGAAGATTGCTATGGTGTGCAATCCATTGAAACACACACCAGATAGTGCCTTGGATCAAGGGTTACAGAGACTTAAGTCTTAAGTGTTTAAGATGATATAAAGATTGTAAGAACACGCATGATGTGGAGTTATAGGCGTATGTTCTGGTATGTTTTATTCCTTACAGCATTGTACTACCATGACTTGACACTTGGTATAGTAAAAGTTGTCATTTCTGATGATTAACACTTTTTTCAGTCAGTAATCACTTACATAAATGTAGCCCAGAGACAGACAGAGGTTAGCAAATGCCTTCTAAAGGAAATCTGACTGAATGCCAAAGGCTTAATCAATCTACTGTTAAGCACGAGAAACATTTACATGTGTTTTTCAGGTTTGTTCTTACATCATATATCTTTTTTTCACTGCTACAGGTAGAGTTTGAATGCATCAATCCTAAAAAACAAAAGAAGAAAAAGAACTACAAGAACTCTGGAATCATCATTTTAAAGTCCTGCAAGGTAAAGGAGCCCCCTCACTCCCATGCGGCAGTTCACCAGTTTTAGAGTTAAGCAGGTAAAAGAAACGCTGTACAAAGACACTTTGACATTACATAACAAACATTAAAGAGTTTATCATACACTTTACAGCTCTGCTTATGTAATTTATTTATTTATTATGCTAGCTATAATTAGGGCTTTTTAGTGCTGTAGGCAGAGAATAATTAAATGGCTTTAAATCCCCTGGTAAAAAACACAAGGTATTAATATCAGCACAAGGCACCTGTTACTCCTGAGCCAACAATCTTGCTCGCAGGCCCATCCAAGTGGTAAAATTTGCAGGAATCAGCATTTCAGCTTGTGTCACCATGACACGTTCACACATACATTTACATTATGGCATTAGGCAAAAGAAGAACTTTTGGGACCAAGGACCAAGGACCAAGACCGCCTTCATCCAGAGCGACTTCCATTTTTCTCTTTTTACATCTGAGCAGTTGCGGGATTAGGGACTTGCTCAGGGACCCAACAGTAGCAACTTGGTGGTGGAGTTTGAACCTGGGACCCTCCGATCACTAGTCCAATACCTCAACCACTAAGCTATCCTTGCCTTTAACATACAGTAGTGTTCCTCTATACACAGAGATGTTTTATGGAAAAGTGTGACCATGTGTTTATTTGATGCTCCGCAGATTACGAGGGATTACTCATTCTTGGATTATATCCTGGGAGGCTGTCAGCTTATGTTCACTGTGAGTAAAGTGTAAATCAGTTCAATTCAGTTTTATTTATATACAGTAGCGCTTTTAACTATGGTAATTGTCGCAAAAACTTATGGTGGCAAGGAAAAACTCCCTGAGATGACAATAGGACGAAACCAGGCTCAAATGGGAATGCATTATCATTTGGGTGATAGGAGATAATATCAGATAGGAGGGATTGATTTGCAGTCATACTGTGTGTTAGGTGGCTGAAAGTTCTGTATAACAGGAAAGGCGTTTAAGTTAAAAATCTGCTTTCATTGTTGAAGGCTTGGGTACAAAACGGTTTGTGGGAATTTCAGTCCTAAACTATTGAGTGACTGCAGTCACAAGTCAGAAAAACTGCCTGCATCACAGAAGTCCAAGACCATCTTCATGGTCAAGTGGAACTGTCCCCAGTCAACACACGCATCCCAAGCAGATCACACCTAGGATAGTAGCTATCCTCAGGGCTGAGCCAGAGGCCTCCATGTGATGAGAACATGAAACAGAAGCAAGGCAACAGGATGAGTCAGTCAGGTCCAAAGGGCAGAAGGGTTCTGGATCACTGGCAATTCAGGAGTGCCATGTGTAGATCAGCAGAAAACAAGAGAGAGAAGTCAATGTGTATTCAGTGCAGTGTGCAAGGAGGGACTATGACAGCATAACTAAAAGGGAGAGCCAGAAGGAAACACAGACATGAGGACTCCCTTTAGAAGTAAAGCAACTGGTCACTTCACCATCAACAAACCTGAGTGGTCAATGAGAATGGGGGAAAGACAGCATCTAAGCATCCAGTTCACCACAAACCTCTATGTCTGCACCTTTACCTAGGACAAATTTACACAGAAGCCTTGGCTATGTTTTCAGTCTAGACTTAAACACTAAGACTGTGATTGAGTCCCAAAAATTAGTTGTGAAGCTATTCCATTCCAACTTTGTTGTCACGCAACTAACCGGAGATTGACCAGAATACTGTTAGCAGTTAGCCCGTGTAGCGTGGATGGTGAATCCAAACACGGAAATAGCGCAAATCGGCAGGATAACCACGTGTGTTATTATTAGAACTCTCCTGAAGCGAGAGCAAGAGTTTGCACAAATAAACTCGCGTTCTAGAAAGATAAACCCAAAATATGTGAGTACTCACGATTGCGAAGCGTCGGAACTGGCATGGGCAACTCAATGACTGAGTTATGTGAAGCGCCATTTTGTCTCCTTTCATGCTTCCGGAGTCGCGACTGTACTACTTCCGGGTCCTAGTGCTGGTCGCGGAGCGAGTGTGCATATCAGTACCCCCCTGTCCAAGACCAGCTCCCGACGGTCCTGGGGTGGAGGATACCCGACGACGGTAGTCCCAGATGAGTTCGGGGTCTAGGATGAACCGGGCCGGAATCCAAGCCTTCCCAGTCAACCAGGTATTGGGTGCCTCTGCCCCGAGGACGTGAATCGAGGATCCGACGTACGGTGTAGGCGGGACCGCCGTCGATGATTCGGGGAGGAGCTGGGGGGGGGGGGTGAAATCATGGGAGAAGTGATGAAGGGTTTAAGTTGTGACGTGTGGAAAACAGGGTGGATCCGGAGCGCCTGATCTTGGTGATCAAACATTGAAGGTTGGAAACCGTGGCATACCTCAAATGGGCTCAGGTTGGTGGCGGATGATACATGGAGATTATGTGACAGTCCAGCCCAGATGAGGGCCCAGGAGCGCTGACGATCGGTGACGAAACATCTCAGGTAGCGCTCCAGTTGTTGGTTGGTCTGTTCCGTCTGACCATTAGTCTGGGGGTGATATCCGGATGACAGACTACAGGTGGAATTGATCAGACGGCAGAAGGCCTTCCAGAACCGGGCAGTGAACTGGGGCCCCCTGTCCGAGACGATGTCCTTTGGGAACCCATGCAGGCGGACTACGTGTTCTAATATCAGCTCGGCTGTCTCTTTAGCTGACGGGAGTCCGGCAAGAGCCACCAGATGCACGCCTTTGGAGAACCAATCCACGATGGTCAGGGTGATATTTTTTCCCTCGGAGATCGGCAGGCCCATGATGAAATCGACGGCAATGTGTCCAGGGCCGGCGGGGAACAGGAAGTGGTTGAAGTTCTCCTGTTGTCGGCTGGTTGGTGTCCTTGGCCCTGGCGCACACTGGGCACGCCTGGATGAACTCCTCCACATCCTTCGCCATGGATGGCCACCAGAAGGCGCGCTGGATAAATTAAAGAGTACGCCGAGTTATGGGGTGTCTAGAGAGTGGAGTGGATTGGAGGGGGCCACTCCACTGGATCTACATAGAGTCGTCCGGGCGGCGCACCTGCCGGCTCGGTCTCCGTAGCTTCTGCCTGGCGAACTCTCGTTTCCAGTTCCCAACGGAGAGGTGCAATGATTTTGGATGGTGCAAGGACAGGTGTGGGTTCCGCTGGGGGAACGTCTTCCTCATGCTGTCGGGAGAGGGCGTCTGCCTTGGTGTTCTTGGACCCTGGACGGTAAGAAAGATGGAAATTATAGTGTTCAAAAAACAGTGCCCACCGCGCCTGCCTTGGGTTGAGCTGTTTGAGATTTTGGATGGTGATTAGGTTCTGGTGATCGGTCCAGATGATGAATGGCTCGCTGGCACCCTGGAGCCAGTGACGCCATTCCTCCAAAGCCCACTTTATGGCCAACAGCTCGCGGTCCCCTACGCCCCCCTCGCTGCTGAGTGGGATAAAAATTTTTGGAGAAGAAACCACAGGGATGTAGTTTCTGATCTGGACCTTGCTGGGAGAGAACGGCCCCGGCGCCCACACCCGAGGCGTCCACCTCCACAACGAATGGCTTTTTTGCATCTGGATGAAGAAGAATGGGAGCGGTGCTGAAGCGGCGACAAAGTTCATCGAATGCGGAAATGGCAGCAGGGTTGAGGGTGAAGTGACGAGATGATGGGCGTGTTAGGGCGGTTAATGGTGCTGCAACCGTACTGTAGTCCCGGATAAAGCGACGATAGAAATTAGCAAACCCGAGAAACCGTTGAAGTTGCTTAAGGGTCTTGGGTAGAGGCCAATGACGCACAACTTCCAGCTTCTGCGGGTCCATGGCCACACCCTGGGGCGAGATGACAAAGCCCAGGAACGTGGTGGAGCGCTCGTGAAAAGCGCACTTCTCCAACTTACAGTACAGTTGATGGGCGAGCAATCTCTTTAAGACCACCCTAACATGTTGAACATGTTCGTTGCCTGTGCGGGAGTAAATGAGGATGTCGTCTAAATAAACGAACGCCCACCGGCCTAACATGTCCCGGACAACGTCGTTTATGAACTGCTGGAAGGCTGCGGGAGCGTTACAAAGTCCGAAGGGGATGACTAGGCTTTCGCAATGTCCAGTAGGAGTGATGAAAGCCGTCTTCCACTCATCACCCTCTCTGATGCGCACCAAGTTGTAGGCGCTCCGGAGGTCCAACTTAGTAAATATGGTGGCACCAGAGAGGGCGTCCAGGGCTGAGAGGCAACGGGTGTCGGTTTTTGATGGTGATATTGTTTAGCCCCCGATAATCGACACATGGATGAAGTTCACCGCCTCTATTCTTCACGAAGAAAAACCCTGCGGCAGCAGGCGAAGAGGAGGGCCGGATGGTGCCGTGGCGGAGAGCGTTGGATACATACTCCTCCATCGCCTGCATCTCTATGGTGGATAGGGAGAAAACGGTGGGACCGTGCCTGGCTGAAGGTCGATGGCCAGGTCGTATGGACGATGAGGAGGGAGGTGTATCGCTCGTCTCTTGCAAAAGACTTCAGACAGGTCCAGGTAGGCAGAAAGGATGGCATTGGTGTCGACGTCGGGGGCCTCGGACTCCCTAGAACACGTCCCAGCCGATGCCTGTAGGCAGAATCCAGTTTTGGGTCCACGAGATGAGAGGGTCATGCTGTAGCAGCCAGGGATGTCTTAGGATGATGGGTGGAGATGAGAGAGAGGTTAGGTGAAATTGGATCGTTTCTTGGTGTTGATCGATGGTGAGGGTGATGGATTGAGTCTGATGGGTTGAGTCTGAGTGGTGATAGGACTGGATGAAAGGGCCCGACCGTCGACAGATGTGATCCGAACCGGCTAGGATAACGCCTTGATTTTTACACCCATTTTTTTGGCGTAAGAAGAGTCAATGAAGTTGCCTGCGGCACCGGAGTCGATGAACGCAGTACTCCTGACTCGTTTGAGGCCAAACTGGAGGCATACTTGGACCGTGAGACGGGAAACGTTGGCCATGGTGGCAGAGAGTTGGAGGTGACCCAGTGAGTTGCTCTCAACTCTCACCGGGTCTGGGCGTTTCCCGGCCCGAGAGGGCAGATGGCTCTACGGTGCGCCGCGAACCCACAGTAGGCACAGAGCCCCTCCCTAAATCCCCGTTCCCGTTCTGCAGCGGTCAAGGAGGCGCGTCCTATTAACACACACTCGAATCGGAAAGCAAACCCAAGAAAGTGAGTACTCACGAAGTGGCTGACGAACCGTCTGAAACGACATGGGCAAACTCAATGACTGAGTGATGTAAAGCGCCATCTTGTCTCCTTTTATGCTTCCGGAGTCGCGACTGTACTACTTCCGGTCCTAGTGCTGGTCGCGGCAAGAGTGTGCATGACAGTAACAAATATGTTGGAATGTGTGCACCTTCGCCGATGTTACACTGAGCCCAAATACTGTTTCCAGTTGGTTTTGCTGAGAACAATTTCACAAGAGAGTCTGTTCCACATGTGATTACAGCTTAGTTCAAAGTTCTCAAGTAAGTCTTAAAACTACTGCAATGAAGCATTCAATGCAAGTCACTTGCTGAAATGATGCAACATATAAACATATGCATACAGTGGTTACCTAATCGAAATGTTGGTTCTACCGATTTTACCGCTGAGTGGCGCTATATAACTACAGACTGACGCCTCATGCCTTAGTTCATTTTCTGCTGGATTAATGAGACGCGCTCCTTTAGACCTGCACGTAGTAGCGGATAAAATCAAGTAAAACATTGTAGGTAAACAAATTC
>JAQMYJ010000038.1:14796267-14826053 GCA_030014305.1 Clarias laeviceps
GTAGGCGCTCCGGAGGTCCAACTTAGTAAATATGGTGGCACCAGAGAGGGCGTCCAGGGCTGAGTTGGTGAGAGGCAGCGGGTGTCGGTTTTTGACGGTGATATTGTTAAGCCCCCGATAATCGACACATGGACGAAGTTCGCCGCCTCTCTTCTTCACGAAGAAGAACCTCGCGACAGCAGGTGAGAAGGAGGGCCAGATGGTGCCGTGGCAGAGAGCGTTGGATACGTACTCCTCCATCGCCTGCGTCTCTGTGGTGGATAGGGAGTAAAGATGGCCGCTGGGTGGGACCGTGCCTGGCTGAAGGTCGATGGCCAGGTCATATTGGCGGTGAGGAGGAAGGTGTGTTGCACGTCTCTTGCAAAAAACTTCAGCCAGGTCCCGATAGGCAGCGGGGATGGCGTTGGTGTCGACGTCGGGGGCCTTGGACTCCCTAGAACACGTCCCAGCCGATGCCTGTAGGCAAAGTTCGGTGCAGGTCGGGGCCCATTGCAGAATCCGGTTTTGGGTCCAAGAGATGAGTGGGTCATGTTATAGCAGCCAGGGGTGTCCGAGGATGATGGGTGGAGATGAGATGGAGGTCAGGTGAAACTGGATCTTTTCTTGGTGTTGATCGATGGTGAGGGTGATGGGTTGGGTCTGAGTGGTGATGGGACTAGATGAAAGGGACCGACCGTCGACAGAGGTGATCCGAACCGGTTGGGATAACGCCTCAATTTTTACACCCAGTTTTATGGCGTAAGAAGAGTCAATGAAGTTGCCTGCGGCACCGGAGTCAATGAACGCAGTACTCCTGACCCGTTTGTGGCCAAACTGGTGGCATACTTGAACCTCGAGACGGGAAATGTTGGTCGTGGTGGCCGAGAGTTGGAGATGACCCGGTGAGAAATGGGCGTTTCCCAGCCGGAGGGGGCAGGTGACTCGGTGGTGCGCCGCTGACCCACGATATGCGCAGAGCCCCTCCCTAAATCGCCATTCCCGTTCTGCAGCGGTCAAGGAGGCGCGTCCTAATTGCATGGGTTCCCCGGCTCCCGTGTCAACCACGGCGGAAGGTGGAGATCCGACAGATCCAGTAGCGGTGGGAGTGAAGACTGGTCGGGCTTCAGGAATCGGGGCATTGGAGAAGAAAGTGGAGGATCTGTGCATGGTGTGAGAGAAGGATGGCATGGTTGGCGGCAGGGTCCGGGTGGCACCGCGGGGGGCTGGCCTCGGATGAGAGAGGAGACATTGATCTATCCGTAGAGCTAGTTGGATAAGGCCCTCCAGTGTCGCAGGCAGCTCTCATCCGGCGAGCTCGTCCTTAATACGGGAAGCCAGCCCCCGTAGTCCGTTGTCCGGAGGGCGGAGTCTCCCCAGGTGGTTTGAACAGCAAGGGTGCGGAAGTCAGCTGTGTATTGGCTCACGGACGACCCTCCTTGCCGCAGATGATAGAGCTTGGTGTCGGTCTCCACCTCACTGGCAGGGTGTTCGAAAGTGAGCTTCAGCTGACTGGTGAACTCATTGTAGGAGTGCGCAGTGTCAGAATCAGATCGGAGAACCGCCGTGGCCCACTCAGCTGCCTGACCGGATAGCAACGAGACAAGAAGGGCGATGCGCAACCGGTCTGTGGAGTATCTGTTGGAATTAAACTCAAACACAAGATCCAGTGCGGTTAGAAAAACACTGCACTTCCCATCCATTTATCCAGTAAAGTTAGGTATACATCAGAGGAGGGGGGAGGTTGCGGTGCAACAGCCGCTGCGACGGGTGGCAGGCTAACAGGAAGAGAGGCAGCCTCACGGAGAGCCACATTCTCCCGCCGCAGCTCCGCCACCTCATCTTGGACGCTGCTACGGAGAGTCGCGATCTCGCCGTTCAGCTGCTCGATCAACTCAGCGTGCCTGTTCACCACATCGCAGAGGTGAGAGCAATCCACTGGGTTCACTGCTGAAGACTCAGTCATTCACGCAACTAACTGGAGATTGACCAGAATACTCATGTGCTCATATCTTCTGGTTCTAGTGAGGACTCTAGCTGCTGCATTCTGGACTAACTGGAGGTTAGTAGAACGTCCAGATAGTAAGGCAATATAATAATTAAATAAAAGACTCAGGACATTTTTTGTAAGTTTTTGTAAATTCTTTATTTTTAAAGGGAGCTATCCCACAATACAATACAATGTAGAGATAAGGTTTACAGTCTGCTCTTTTGCATGTTCTGTATGCATTACTTGGATAAGCCTCGTTCCTGCTTGAATATACACCAATCTATTACTATGGTGGTCCACAAACGTTTGGACATGTGTACATTACTGCAAAAAAGTCACCAGGTCAAAAAAATAGGTTGATAGTGATAGAGCCATGGGTAGAACACCAAATAGTCTTGTTTATGGGTGGAGGGCTTCTATGTACAGAAGTAACAAATAAACAATGAATTAAAGATAAATGTCCAGAAAGGGAAAAGTGCAGGACAAGTTCCAAAACAGATGAACCATATTGGTACAGAAAAGAAAATACACTGATACAGTTGAAGGGAAGTAGAAGGGATGCTTATTTCAGGTTATAGCTCTAAAATAGAGTTTTATAAGCTTTGTATAATTAGCATTTTTTTACTGCGGTTGACTCCAATAACATTGATATTTCCTGTTAATTTCAATACAGTTTCTGAATATATTATAGACAGTGAATAATCAGCCAATTGTTAAGGGGTTGTAAACAACATTTTGCTTAACATTTCATCTTAAGCCATGACTGCTGTGGTGCATTAGAAAGCTTTTGCTCAGTCACCCTGTGTCATATACTGTATGTCCCACACATCAAAAGAAGAAAAATCATTAACATGTAAGACATATGGAGACCTGGAGACAGACGGACAATAGGAAGCACATTAGCATATTTCGGTTGAAACTTAAGGTTATCAACGAGCCATAGGAAGTATTACCATATAAAGAGTAAGAAAGTTCATTAGAGAGGTTGTTTTGTACACATATGACATAGAACAAAGAGAGATGTAATAGATAGAGGCATGGGAAAGTATCCGAAATCTCTAACGCCTGTAAAAATTCCTGATAATTCATATTATGTTTTCATTTAAATGTTCGCTTCTAAAAAAGTGTTTTTAATATATCTCTTAATGCTAATGCATCTCTGCTCTTTGATTAGTGCTATAGGAGAGTAAAGCTTCCCCGGCTTCATTCTGGACAGTGTCTGAGTGAAGAGCCTCTGCATGGTCCTTTATGTAACTCTGTCAAATGACACAGAAAGTGAGTGAAAGGCACGGGTTGCTATAGCGATGGCACTGAAAGGGCCCTGACAGGAGAGAGATTCAGAAAGCCCCAGGAAGGTCTGAGGAAAGCTGTTTTGCTGTACCTTCATCATGAGTAACCTTTAAAAGCTCCAGTCTGCCACAGATGGACTGATGTTCAGCTCATGATTACAAGTGTTCCTGGCTGTATTTCCAAGGCTACGCTGGGATAAATTTTCCTTTGTTCTTGCTGCTTTGCAACATGCTTTTTTTACGCAACAGTATTGCGTGTAGAAAACCAGGTAACATGCATTTATAATTTTTCCTATCCGCTTCTTCATCATTTCAAATTTTCAGAGAGACAGGGAGAGAGATAGTAGAGGGAGAAAAGGAGGGAAGAAGCCAAGGGAAGTGGTGAAGGGAGGAAGACAAAGTAAGGAAGCAAAAGAAAGGGGAGGGAAAGAAGGCAAAAGAAAATAAGGCAAGGGAAGCAAATGGTAGAGGAAAGGAAGGAATAGACAAGAGAAGTTAATGAAGGGAAGGATGGGAAAGAGAAATTAATGTAAGGGAAGAAATGAAGGGAAGGGAAAGTAAAGAGAGGAGATGGAAAAGAAAGAACAAAAGAAAGAAAAAAAGTGGTTTAAATGAAAACAGACTAATCTTTCTTTTTGCAGTTAGGATTATGCAGGATAAAATGGAGGGTGTTATCAGAGATATTTGGTCTTCAACAGCGTGAGCATATTATGTTTGCTTTAACATTACATGAGCGCACTAAGCTTGGTACGTGAGCTGTTAACCAGCACATCAGCACTTTCAGCAGCACTGGAAGAGCAAAGGTCACAGGGTCAGCAGTAGCCAAGCAGACCGTGGGAGCAGGAACAGAACATCTACGTGCGTGGGCATTTGAGGCAGTGTAGTTGATGGAAAAAAAAGATGCTTGGCAGACTGCAAGGCAATGTTCTGTAGAGAAGCTGAAATTTAACAGATTAATAGACAGATAATTGTTATGTTGGTTAGAATTAATACCAATAAATGGAATTGGTAATAAACAGGCATTGTAGATGATGTACTGCAGTGCCAAAAAAAAACTGACTGAGATACTGACAAAGTAAAGAGATGATTTTATCACAAATATGTGGCAGTTGGTTTTAATTTAGAACACTTAACGTTATTTTGGCAGCTGTCATTTGCTTAGAGAAGAAGCTCCAGTCTGTGTGGTACGGACTCCATATGGTAGGGGAAAAAACGATGCAGTGGACCAATAGTGTTAGGATTTTTGGTTTCATACTGCTGTAGTTTTAGTGAACATCCACCTGGGTGGACAACATCCACATGCAACAACTACCTACTATACCTATGTCCTCTAACAAATTTTTAAAAAGTGTTTAAATTAAAATAAATGAAATCAGGGAGTTTTACTTTAATTATAGATACGTATTCACTGAAAGAAAAAGTAATATTTAAGTCAGTAATGCAGCTGATTTTATTTAAAGAAACTCAGTTACTCTCAGAGAAAAAGGAAATATCTATCCTGGTATCTGATTATCCTGGTATCTGATAATCAATCCTTAAACTTTTGCCCTTTAATAAAACGTCTCATACAGAGATCAGTGAAAGGAAGGTGTAAGCGACATATGACAATCAAACTGGATACCATAATCCGTGCTGCTTTGTGCGCACTTGGAGGACCAACTATGACCTGTTTCCCCACAGGCAACACATGAAATGGCACCCTCATTGTGTCACTCTCTTTGACCATCTCTCCCTCTTTTTTATTTATCATAATGAACTAGCCAATTAATATATAAAATGGATTTAAACAAACAAAGAAACAGATTAATAAAATGTAAAGCTTCTATCTATCTATCTATCTATCTATCCTTTCTCTCCACCAGTTTTTCTTTGTCTCACCATCTCTTTGTTCGTCTCTCATCTTTACTCTCCTCCCCTCCTCTCCGCTTCACCTGACAGGCTAACAGTATACCAGTAAAGCCTCTGGCTTGATGCTGATGTTGCTACAGTAAGTAGGTGTGTAGTGTGGATCGTGACGGCTCGGGTTAGCACTCAAATCACAGTGGGTTGATAAACACTGCCTGAGGACAGAGCTGTCAGAGCTCAGCTTGAGCGGCGCTCACTTGTAAACCTTCTTTAACAAAGACAACACCGCCTGTGGCTGAGAGCGTTTGATCCAGCTCCAACTAAAAGGAGCTCACACAGAATTGCCATGTGTGTGGTGTGTGCAATAATTCCGGCTGATAATGCATTGTTGCCTGGTGTGTCTCATACACAATAGTTAGTATCATAACCTAGGCTGCACTCATAGTGTCCAGTGTTCCATCCATGATATGTTTAATTTCAGAAATAATTTCATGAATTAACTTCTTTGATTATGGCTAATTTGAGATATTTGATAAATATTTGCATGTATGTCTGTGTACCGCTAGGTTGGCATTGACTTCACAGCTTCAAATGGGAACCCCAGGGAGCCGTCCTCATTACACTACATCAACCCGATGGGCAGCAACGAGTATCTCTCTGCCATCTGGGCCGTGGGACAGATCATACAGGACTATGACTCGTAAGCGCCTGTGCCTAACAAACTCATTTTACTCATGCCAAGCAGTTTTTGACTGAGATTCAATGAGCATTATCAATTGTTCAGTAGTTAGACATTGTTGGGGTTGGTAGACATATGGTCACTGTTTTCTTTCCGCAGAGACAAAATGTTTCCTGCGCTCGGATTTGGTGCTCAACTCCCGCCTGACTGGAAGGTGAGAAAGTGTGTCTGTGTTGTTTTTTTTTTTTAGTAATGTGAAAGTGAGTTGGTGTCTTTTGGTGTTGGCACCAGCTTAGGGGTGGAATTAAGGTGGGTGAGGGAGAACTGAATGGCAGGCAAGTGTAAGGGAGCTTGATTTGAATTCAGAAATGGCAGAAATGGAGAGACGAACAAAATGTGTAATACATGCGTATCCCAGTGATTATGCAACTGTCATCCCATCTGGGTTGCCATGGCACTGGAGTGATGAAAAAGACAAGTGAGGGAGAAAGTGAAGAGAGGAATAGAGGCATGTGTTGTGTTGTTGTTGTTGTTGTTGTTGTTTTAAATAAGAAGATAAGAGTCCTAGATAATAGAAAATACACTAGTTCACTCCATAACAACATGGAGGGAAAAATCTTTAAAAATGGAAGGATGTGGGAAGACATCAAGCCTAAATGGGAAGTGGCGTACTATAATTATGTTTTATCCAAATCAGTATACACCAGCTGTTAAAGTGTTTATGAAGGTGTTGGTCTCTGTCTGCTTATATTGTAGGTGTCCCATGAATTTGCTATCAACTTTGACCCTACCAATCCATTTTGCGCAGGTGAGCCAATCCTTAAATTCATATTGTGGTACAATTTTTTTGTCTCTGTCTCAGATTATAACAAGAGAACTGGTGAATTCTTAATATTATAATTTAGTTTATGCACTCAAAAAATGGTTCTGTAGCACTTACATAATGATATTATGTCTGTTTTACCAAAAAAAAATTTTTTTTAACATACTCAATCCTTTTTAATTAGTTTGATCTTAACATATGATTGTTTACTATAATTTATCCGTATTTATTTTTGTTCAACTATTTTTGTATATTTGACTTGAGTGGAATCTCTGGACTCAAGTGAAATATGTTGAAACGAGTATTTTTTTATATATAGTATACAATAAATAAGGTGTAATGGTTGATGGTTTATGTTGTGTGTAGGAGTTGAGGGCATCGTTCAGGCATATTCCAACTGTTTACCTCACATCCGCTTTTATGGCCCAACTAACTTTGCCCCCATAATCAACCACGTGGCACGTTTCGCCTCACAGGCCCTGCAGCAGGACACAGCAGCGGTGAGAGCAACATTTTTTTTGCACCATTTATACAGGAACAGCTACATGGGATGCAAATGTTTTTGTTTTTTTTGACAAGTTGTTACTATTGCTGTATAATATATTATAATAATCATTATTTTTGGCCAGAAAGGACTCTTCTAGCGAGTCTTGTAGGTGTGTGTGTTTGATGTAAATATTTAAATGTTCTTCAGCGGGTTAAAATCTTAATTACTTTTATGGAATCCTATTACGTATCTTATCTTGGCTTCAGAATTACTGCCTTTTTAAGAACATGAGCAGAAATTGCAGCGGATCCACACCCACCTTCTGTTAATCCCTTCAGAAACAGTTTCCACTCGCCTCTGCTGGTGGAACAGTGTTCCTCTTTGTGTTGCTCCAAGCTCTGCCAAGTGGGTCTGTAAAAAGTGGCCAGTGTGTTGGGTGACTGCAACATGTGCAGAAATGTGTAACCAAACTTCATGACCAGAGCTTAGTCTAATGAAAACAGTGTGGCTCTGTTGATCCAACTAGACCCTCAGCTTGCTGTGGGAACTCAAAGTGAATGTGTAAATTGTCAGCATCAGCTTTTCTAGAGGAAGCTGTAATATACACAAGGTTTTAAGTACATTACATTCTACAGATCTGTCTACAGAGGTAGTAGCATTAAGCTATCTTGGTGTTTTTTTTTGTGTAGTCTTGTTTTGCTTAAGCTAGTGCACTATGTGGTTCTTATCTGACAGTTCTTTGCATTTACAGTGTTGCCTTTGTACATTCGCAGATTGTCCTCGGACATCGATTGTGTATTTATTGTAAAAGAGCAAAAGTAAAGTCCTACCTATTTTATTTGAAATATTTATTGTAATAGTTAATAATTATTTTCTCTACATGTGGCATTGTCTGACATTTTTTTTTACATTAGGACCAAAGATATTTTGCTGTCATACAATATTCCACTGTAAGCCTGGGAAGGATTTAATCTAAGACATGGCAAAAACACAAAAAAAACACAAAAAATCTGTCTGGTATGTTGTTAGGAAAAAAAGAATGTACTCCTGAGCTTAGCAAAAAAAAAAAAAAAAAAAATTGGCAGGCAACAGTAGCTGATTGTCAGGTGGCGCTGAAACAGCTGTGGTTGCTGGTAATGCTTTATTAAAGATGGCAAATAGCAGACAAAAAAAAAACAGGCAGAAGGTTCGGTGATATCCAGGACAGAGACCAAATCACAAAACAGGGAAACAAGCCATATCAAAAACCAGGAGCATAACAACCACAAGAAGGCTTCATGTGTCAGTTGTAGAACAGCTTTGAGATGCTTTGCAATAAGTGAAAATCGAAAGTTTCTGCTTATAGAGTGTGTGGATAATTGAAACTAGGTGTGCTGTATACGAATCCAGGTTCACCTGATCAGGTCAATGTGTAATGTGGCTGGGTGGTGGTGTCTGTCGCAGATGTATCTGTAGGCCGTGGTGTGTATTAGGGAATGCAGTTTTGCTGCTGATTGCGGCATTGACGTCACACTGATGACTGAAGACTGCATTCAAAAACTTGCACCAAAGGCATCAATAAGGAGCATAATTTAGCAGATTAACATAAGGAACGTGAGAAAAATAGGAAAATTACATCAAGTGTTCAACCCCATCATGGTGGTATGAGCATATATGCTGTCACAGGAATTGTTTCACTAGTCCTTATGATTGCAGACAGCAACAGCAGGATGAATTCTGAAGCATACAGTACATAAGTATTTCAAGTGTTAAGATCCAACCAAATGCCTCAAGTCTTAGTGGATGGATCTTTTGTCTTGTAGTCAAGCTGTAAGCTGATTCACACCCCAAAGGCAATTGTGAAGTTGAGTCAGAGCCAAAAATGGTTTGTTTCACTTGTTGGCAAGACAAGATTGATGGCAAAGCACTGTCAAAAACCTAGGAACTAAAAGTGGTTGTTAGGGCACTCCTGTCTGAGCAGAAATGAAGACAATTTCCAGAATCTTGTGATATTTTGAATCACAAGCAAGACAGTCAAATATCAAAGTGGTGTATTACATTATTTTCATTTTATTATGTACAGGTATGATTCTTTAAAATAGGTAATTATTTATAAATGAATATATATGATTTTTATATGGTGCAGTAAAAGATAAAGTTTACACAAAAAGTATGGTATAATAAGATATTTCTGAATTATAAATCTGTCAAATGTGCATTTGGTTGCTGTTCATGGGAACTTTATAAAGCAATTTTCCTCTGGGATTAATCTTTGAATCTTTCAATATTTGAATCTTTCAATATGTGGTCCAAAAAAAGGTTGATTCGAGTGAAGGAGGCTAGCTGTAGGCTAAATAAACAAAACATAGTCATCAGAGCAATAGCTAAAACTTTGGGAGAAGTCTTAAAAAGAAGGAATGCACTGGTGAGCTCAGTGACACAAAAAGCATGGAAGACAAGTCGAGAACATTTGGAGGAGGTATGCGTATCATTGTCAACGTCTACAATCGAGGAAAAATCAAGAGACTCTTTCATGAATGTAAATACAGAGGGTTTACCTCAAGGAATAGACCTTGCTTTACAAAAAGCATATATTCTGATACAAGATCACCTTAGACCAGAATGATTGGAAGAGAAATGTATGGAAAAGTAAAGGGCTCATGATCAAAATGACACAACATCATTTTTAAACATGGTGAAGGCAGTGTTATGACAGGAGCATGTACAGTATGTTTGGTGATGGTGTTTATGGTGTTTATTGATGATGGAACTGCTGATAGAAAATCTGAAGTTTGTAGATCTCGGATTTAATCTATTGCTGCAGTACAGATGCATAACGACCCAAATAATACAGTGAGATCAACCCAAGGCAAAGATAGGGCATGTTCTTAAAGGGCCAAGTCAGTCACCTGACCTCAATTCAGTTGAGCTTGCTTTTGACCTAATGAAGTTAAAAATGAAAAGAAAAAAATCTACAAATAATACCGATTACTTTTAAGCCTGTGTAAATGGACAGAATTTGTACATAAATGGCTGTAATTCCTAAATGCAATAAGACATTTTTTTGTTAAAACTTTAAATTAAAGATCAAAATTTACAATTAAGTAATATTTCATTTCAAATCCAGCGGTAAAAAAAAGTCTAAAACTGTGTCATTGTCCAAATACATAGGAACCTGATTCTATGTTGAGAGTAGAGAGTGTGTTTTAACTAGTATATGCATAATTTGTTGACAAAACTAAAAAAATAAAAAAAAAAGAAATGAATTCTATACATATACTATTTACATACCACTGAACATATGAGACATTTACAATGGTGTATTCGAACTGCCCTCAAAGCCATAAGAAAAATAATTTATTTGTTAGAAATGTATAATTTCAAGGCCTGAGATTGTTGACACATTAATGCAGTTTTGTTGTATTTTTAAGGTCAATATGCTAGAATGTAGATGAAATGGTACAAAAGTTGTTACTGTTTAATATACCCACCAGTTCAGTGGGTTCCTTAACTAAACGGTTTCCAGGGTTGTTGAGATCTTCAGGTAAAGTCATTAGAAGTAACAGTGTCATCCTAAGGCAAACCTTGAGAAGAGAAACAGATTATTTTTTTTCAGAAACAAGTTATCCACAGTGATGCACTCAAACTCCTTTACATGTGGTGGGAGTGCCTGAGTAACTTTTAATGTGGTTTTGTGTCCTGTCTTATTCCAGAACCAATCCCTAGATCGGCAGCTACTGATTGCTTCGTAAGAAATCCCACAAAATGCGCCTGGGGTTGTCAGTTCAAAGTCTGCTGAGCCACTTTGAACAGACACAGTGCTCACAGATTCTCTCGGTCTTATTACCAGCCCAGCTGAGAACAGCTATTATATTTCCTTTTCAATTAAAGATATTTTTAGTGCCTGATTCAGCTGACAAATGTTCCTTCTTTTTTCTCCGCTGTCCATGGGTTTTAATGACTAATGAGACAGAGCTCTCAGGTCTGCTTTGTTTGCTGGCCAGTCACATTGCCTGCCTTGCATTAGTAGAGACATACAGTAGTGGTGCATCTTGTATAACTGCAAGACCACTGGTAGATGGTGTGATTATGTTTCTTAACTAAACAACTCACAGAGCAGTTAGTAGAGAGGTATAGGACTGGGGGGGTAGTGTATTTGACCGTTCTGTACAGATCGATACAGGTCAGCATGAAGTAATAATTCTGGCCAGCAAGAGAAAAATTGCTGGAGAGTCATTCTGAAAATGTCAAAGCACATTAACGGTATTGTCTTCAGAATATGTAGTGGTGACATGTTTTTGCATCTAAACAACAGGTCAGCAATCGCATATCCCAAGTGTGTATAATATATGAGATAGTTTCTCACTGCTGAAACACAGTGTGTTTTTGCTCGGTAGGAGAACATAATAGTTATCATTTAACCTTCTTCCAATGGGCCTTGGAGCTTTTTGTCCCTAATTGTACCCTGTCACCTGCAAGAGATAAAAATGGAGAGAGCGAGCAAGAGCGCGAGAGATGGAGAATATGAATCGTCACCAACAGTAGGTGAACTGTGCTGCAGTTTTTGTAGTGAAACAAACAATAGCAATAAAAGAGGCGCAGCTCAATATGGCGTTGAACAATTGTACCAGACTGTATAACTTGAGTCCGTACTTGGTATATTCCGAGTTCTTTCCCTGTAACATGTGTGATAACAGATTTATTTTAAGCATTGCATTAAATATTACACAGTCTCATTCCTAAGCACTGACTTTGACTGAGCTGAACGTTTAACTGCAAACATCTGTATAATCGTTCTTCCTCACTTGTGTATACAGCCATGTGTAAAAGTTAGTTTAATTCTATTTGTTTTTGTGTAAAAACATTATAAAAATCATTTGACTATAGCAGGTCGTAGTGTTAGGCAAATACAACTTTATTAAACAGAAATTAAGCCAAAAAAAAAACCAAGAAAAAAAAACATGGGTTTTAATTACCACCCATGATTTAATAGCTTGTAGGTTCACTTTTTGCATCAATAATTTGAACTAATCATTTCCTGTATGACTTTATCAGTTTATCACCTTGATGTGAAGGAATTTTGGCCCATTCTTCTTTACAACATTTCTTCAGTTCATTGAGGTTTTTGGTCATTTGCATATTTCACCATAGCATTTTAGTTGGGTTGAGGTCTGGACTTTGACTAGGTAATTCCAAAACATTTATTCTTTTATTTTTCAGCCATTCTGATGTAGATTTACCGGTGTGCCTCAGATTATTGACCTGTTGTCTGACACAATTTCAATTAAGCTTTAGCTGTGAGGTAGATGGCCTCATGTTTGCCTTTAGAATTCTCTGATATATGTACGGAGGAGTTCATGGTCGACTCAATGACTGCAAGGCGTCCAAGTCCAGTGGCTGCAAAACAAACCCAAATCATCACTCTCTTGACAGTAGATATGAGGAGTTTCTGTTGAAATGCTGTTTGGTTTTTCCCCAAACATGGCATTGGACATTAAGGCCAGACAACTCCACTTTGGTCTCATCTGTCAGTCATTGTTCAGATGCAATGCTTCCATGTTTTTTAGACAAAAGATTCTGTCTGAGTTCAACCCTTCCAAACAAACTGTACTTCTAATTGTGCTGTCATGCACTTTAACATTTAACAAGCTCAGTGATGCCTGTAGGGCTTAAGATGTAGCTTTTGTTAAAAATATCTCTTTTTTTTTAAATGTTGAAGACAGAGTCTGACCTTTCCGTGCTGGGATGTCCACTCCTGAAAAGATGCCTGCTTGCCTGCTTTCCATTTGTGCATAATCTTTCTCACTGTAGAACTCCAAATTGTTTGGAAATGGTTTTATACCCCTTTCCAGATTGATGGTTTTTCTATTTTTCTATTGCTTGTCTAAGACCATTGCTTATGTATTTCCCTATTGGCATGAATCCTCATGACCAGCAAACTGGAGAGACTTCTGCCTTTATAGAGGTCTAAACACCTGCTGATGATCAATTAATCAAGGGCTGGCTGTAATTTACCCCCTTAAATCCTGTAGAAGCAGTAAGGGGGTACTTATTATTGCCCACATGATTTTTGTTTTTTTTTTCTTTTTGGTGTCATTTTTAAAAAATAAATTATGACAGTGAAAAAAACGTTATACCTTATTGTTCGTCTGAGGTTGAATTTGCCTACAGGTTGTTTTACCTAAAAACACAGAAATAAAAGAGATGATACTAACTTTCACACATGACCGTATATAAGAGGAACTAAGATAATGAGACGATAATGAAAGCCTTTCTTAAACATGAATGTAGTGTATGTTTTTGACATCTTTGGTCTACATTCATTCGTACATGTGTTTTAAAAGGTGATGTGGATAAAAACACTGGTAGAGCTATACTGCAAGTCAGCGGAGTGGACAGAAACATGATTTTTTTTCCCCCTCCAATTATTTATGATAACTTACATAATACATAATTGAATGGGTCTGAACTAGGAAAGTGTTTTTGAAATGTTTTTTTTTAGTTCTTATTTATTATGTCCCACACAAAATGTACGCTTCAATTCACAAGGGATTTCTTATAGATTACAAGGGACGCTTGGCTTTCTCTAAAGCTTCATTGTAGAATAAAGTTTCAAATGTAGAAATATGTTATAAAATATCCCATTGATCCCAACTGATTTGAGAACAATGTGTTTTAATGGAATGACAAAAAAATAATCCACACCAAACAACAGGCCTTTCATATGCCATGGCCGGACACTGTACATCTGTGTGGGGGCTGAATTAGAGGGAGGTAAAGCTGGTTGGTTTTACAACTCAACATTTATTGTTGATGTTTGCCTGTCCTGACTGAATGCACGGCTCCTCCATATCATCATTGGGAGAACTCGCATAACCAACTGCCAGTCATTATAACCATAATGGACATGACAGAGATCTCAAACATCAACATCTTGGCGTCATCCAGACTCGCAGAAGCCTCAGAGCTGCATTAGTGGTCAGTAGCCTGAACCATGCTAATCCATAATATAGATTTAATGAAAGTGAATAGCTTGTTATTTTATATTTATAGAGAGTAAATACTGTAAATGTGTTATTGTGTGTGTATATATATATATATATATATATATTCATTCATGTACATTCACTATGATTATTTGTGTTTCTTCAGGATTTGTTAGCTAATTTAAACAAAAGCAGCTGCCACTGCTTACATCGTTTAAAATTGTCCCGCAAACACAATTTTGGAGAAACGGTTTACATCACCTACACAGTGTACAGTACTTACCGCATGGATTCTGGTAGAATGAAAAAGCAAGTAAACCAAGGACCTTGATCGTCCAGGCCGATTAAACTTGCTGTTATAATGACACATGCAACTGATACTTCATTTTAGCTTCAACTGAAGCTTCATTTTAGATTAAAATTTAAAATAAATCACAGTTTTGCTGTTTTAAGCTTCTTTCATTATTATTTTACACTTTATTAGGGTTACATTTCTGCTGACAGCTTATTTAAGAGATTTTTAATGAAGTGCGCTTTCAATAAAGAGGTGTCAGAGGCAGAGAGAGAAATTCATTTTGCTGAAAGGAATCAGCATGTGATCTGCACAATGAAACTGATGACAATCAAATTCAACTTTCAAATTTCAACTTCTAAAACCAGATGTCCCCTGCCTTTTCTCCTCCTGCAGTAAAACCTCCAGTATTTCAACGGCCATCACCTCAATATCCCTGAGCACAGAGAGCGATGTTTCCATGGATACTGGAAGGGATGCAGAGGAACTACTGTATGAAAATGTTTGGATGGATTTTTTTTTTTTATTAAAGTCAAGACATTGAGGGCATCGAGCATAGCTAACAGCTAGCTTTTCAAACAGAAACAGGAAAACACTAATGAGTCCGTTTATCTGTTGTTCTGTTTTGCACCATAGCAGCTGGTAGCAATTGTGATTAAATAAGGCAAGTGATTCATTCATAACATTGTTGACCTTCTATGAACTTCATTACAATCCGATTTGCTATACAGAACAATTGTATTGTATGTTTGTTATATTCAATTTAGAACTGCATTAAAATATGTCAAGGGGATTCAAACTTAAATTCCACCCCCTATCTACACTTCTGAGTGGTGGGGATTTGTCCACAGCATGGCCAGAACATGTTACACCTATGACAATCACGTGTGGAGAAGGAAAGCTGCTTTTCTATTTTTGTTATGTCCTGAGGACAGTGCGGAAGCTTGAATCAGTGCCTGTGGGATCTGTTGCTCACCACTTCCCAGCATCACATTATTCCCTAAGGGTTGGAAGGCATGGCCTTGGCCCTCTTTGCAGTTTTTTTCCGCATGACCACATTGCACTGCATTGCACGGTATATCCTTTTGTTTGTTGGAAGTAAAATGGACAAAAAGGTCATATCATTTAATTTTTTTTTTTTGAACAATGAAAATGCCATCCATAGAACGTGGCAACATATTTCCGTAGTCGGTGCACAGGGTTCTTATCCCATTTGTCCTACTGATTCTTTTAATTTTAGGCAACTATCCAAGTTGATAGAGGAGTAAAATCTGTCGTGACATATCTGTGTGGGTGGTGTAGGGCTGTAATTCAGGGCCCTTGCTGTTGTAATGCTCCGGGACACTGGTGAGCAAATGCAGTATGTCAGTGCAACAGCAGCAGTTGTGCAGCTGGAAAACAGATTCATTATCCCAGCATGGTGAGCAGAGGCAAATCTCCATGCTAAATCAAAGTGTCGAGGAAGCGCAACTGTGGAAAGCAGCAGGAGGAGGAAAAAGTGACAGTGTAAATCCCCCTCTAGCACTTAACACCCTCCCTCACTTTCTGCCTGCTGGAGTGTGAGTAGGGGATGCTTCAGCATGTGCCTCCCTTGCATTTCTTAGAACTTAGAACTTATTCAAAGCAGGGTTATGCTGCTGTATCGCTATACAATTTTTATTGGATTCAGCATCTGCTTAGACAAACAGCTGGTGCCCTTAAGGTTGGCAAGGTATTCTGGTGTTGAGTGGCTAGTTTCTCTGGTATATGTCTTTACTTTGTGGTTTGTGAGACCTCTTGTAGAGGTAGAGGTACTGTACAAAACAGAGGCAGTCAGTCCTATACACATTATGTATTAAAGTGTTGTATAATAAATGTGTCATTTAAGCGCAGAAGTTAAAGCACACATGGCTTTACCATAGAGCTTAGAACTGGATTAAATATGAAGTTTAACCATCATCGTTAAGTTTTACTGCTTGGAGGAGTAAAATACAGTAAAATTGTATTTTCACTTGCTTAATCGCTCTCTATCACTTGTTCTGTTCTCACCAGGGTCGCCAGATCACACTGACAAAATCCCGCCTAGGCAGAGCTGAAAGTGCCCAAGCAGCCCAAATAATATCAGTAATAAATCTCATAATGTAGCTCAATTATATATGCACATACAACAGGTTTTATTAAAATTAATATATAATATTTTATTACGCAATATTTTATTACCCACACAAAATGCTTTTTCCAGCTCCAGATAATTTATCCTTTAATTGTGAAGTTAAAGTGCAATATGTTATAAGGCATGATGACGATCCGAACGGTGAGTTTTATTGTTTGTTGCACCCATTGTGTAAAGGCATGTCTGTACGCGTGCTTCAAACCATTGGGGAAAAAAGTGATTGGGCTACCAATTGGGCTGACTAAGATAATGATAATAAAAAACCCTTACAAGACATGCACACAGTAACTTTGACAAAATGCTAACAAGTTTGGTCTTACCAGTGATAACTCCTCATCCCCAGAGTTAAACCTGTATTTATTTAATTCTTATGAATGCAAGTAATATATATATTTTTTGTAATATTGTCACTCATTATTATTAGGGCCCAAGCACTATAGGATGTGCAGGACCCTCTTGTTTTCCTAAGGATTATTTTTTTCCACCCTTTTGAGCTTTTTGGGTGTATGTTAACATGATCAAAAACTCATAAAAATTGGCAGGCAGGTTGGAATCTGCTGCCATTAGGATGCCTGATGTCCCCTCTAGGATGAAAGTCGCGTGGCCCGGGGCCCTCAGGGGCCCCCCATGAGATTTTGCTGGATAGCTCATACTCACTTTCATGTAGGCACACGAAGACACATTTAGAGCTCATTGAGCCGAACTTTCGCACTGCATGTCCTGGGCTCAACTCAACAGGAGGCCAGTTATTTTGGGTCGTTCTCAAAAATGCACCCGAAGGATTTTGATATACTCCTCGTAAGGAATGTATACGATCGAAACTTTACACCATAATGAGAGCAAGCACAATGTTTATTCCTTTACATAATCCCCTGCTACATTAATGTACATACTGTATCCTAGCGTTTCACCAGTACTTGGATACCTTGAAGGAAGAACGTTTTCTCGGAGCCATGTTAGGACGGCCTGCTTCACGTCCGAAACTCTGGCTCCCCAGGAATTCCTTTAATGGCCCAAATGGCTTGGAATGAGGTCAGGGCTGTACAGGGGATGTGGCAAAAACTCCTATTCACAGTCCTATAATATGCAAGTGGTGTTCGTGAATGACTGTATGTATACAGTAGTTCCCACAGACAGATGCATCTTCTCTGCAATTTAGCGAGTTAAGTTATGCATTGATTTTTTTGAATCAGGTGTTCTACTAGCTGAAAGTTCAAGGGAACGACTGCACTGGGCATCATGCCACCTCGGTCAGGAATCGTTATTCATGAATGATTTATAACGCTTGCACAATTCGAATGTTTTATTGCAGATTAGAGTCTCATCACCACAATAACTTGTTCTTGTTCTGTAAATGTCAATCGGTTTCTCCGTTCACAGGAAACCTCATGACAAGTCCCAGTTAGACTCGAACACCCTTCATGTATGAAATGCATTTTAGCATAAGTTAAAAAAATGCTCCAGTGTGGATTTTAAGCAGCTCATTAGTCTTTCAGTAAAAAAAAAAAAAACAGCATCTGCACTGAAGAGACGCCACCAATACCTGCCTTAGATGTGGGATTTGGGACAGAGGATTGTTTATCACACATTTCCTGAGGTCATTAAAACACACCAGATATGATTTTATTCAGCTAGGTCGTCTACTGTAGACTTTCAGACTGTGGTACATTTCATTAAGTGGTTAGTATTCAGGATGGAAACTTGACAACTAAGTCTGATAAGTCTTCAGCTAAATATAAATCTTAGAAATAAATGAAACTTACCCATTAATATAAAGGAACCTAATTTGTAACTCGGCTTCACTGGAATATATTTTTTCCATATATTTATATATATATTATAGATGGATTTTTATATAATATATTTCCATATATTTTCCATATATATTTTAGTTCTTTCCTCAGATTTTAAAAACCTTCTGAATATTTTGCTTTTACTTGATCACCTGTCCACATCGATGGCTATTGTGTATAAATGAAATGGATATAGTGGTAAATAGTGTCTGTATGCAGATTGATTGAGTCGTCTGGGTGGGAGATGTCTGTGTACGTGCTGCCTTGTTAATCACAGTAATACTGGAGTTTGTGAACTCTGAAGAGGGCAGATGGCGCTTTCCTTGGAGAGTGTTACACTGCCCTGTGGTGCAGCAGTTTGTTGTCTGGCTAGTGGTTGGGACTCAATGCCCTAATTAGGAAGAAAATATTTTTCGATATAGGTCAAGTTAATTCATCATTTGAGATTAAATCATGTTTTAAAGTCTGATTATGTTTTATGAACAGATGCAGATTGGTTTGTATTTTTTGCCATTCCATGCACTTCAAATTTGTACTTGCTTTTATGCAACTTTTGTGAATAAGTAACATTCTATATGTGTTTGCACTTTAGGAAAGAAATGTTATTTTTTTATTTATTCAGAGTTAAATTCAAGAACTGGGATGCAATCATCTTAGAGATATTGCATGACACTGTGCAAGTCTTTAAACACGGCGAACTAAATGCTATGTGTATAATAAAATCATTCATAGTTCTGTCGGTATAGCGCAGCCGCTGTACCGTAATGAAGTAATAGGAAGGTACATAAAGGAATGTCAGACCAACACCTACACGCTACAGCAAGCAAGCTACATTGATGACAAATCCATATCCAAATATTACAATATCTCATTAAGCAAATAGTCCTGCAGAGATGGTGGTTCAACCTCACTCACTCATAGTCTATACCGCTTAAGGGCACACACACTACGGACAATTTGGGAATCCAATTAGCTTAATCTGCATGTCCTAGGACCTGGAGGAAACCCACCAAGTACGGGGAGAACAAGCAAACTCCACGCACACAGAAGCAGGAATTGACCTTGGAGGTGCAAGCTGACATTGGAATTGACCTTGGAGGTGCAAGCTGACATTGCTAACCATTATGCCACAAGCTACCAAAGTTAGTTGGTACAACCAAAGGTAGTTGGTACAACCTCAACTAACTTATTTCTTCTCTGTGTGGTATCCTTAATGATTTTAACAATTTGAAGTCATTTAAAACAATAATAATCTGCGGCTTGGCCACTTTGGCATTCTGACAAAAAATGCATTACTGTCTTAATGTAAAAGTGTAAAAGTGAGTGAGGCGCTCTGCAATGCAACTTATTGCTGTGAGTTTGTGGTTTCTTAATGGCAACATTTGTAAATGGTGGGAAGGTTGATGGCTTCTTCTCTCAGTGGCTAAATGTCTCCTGAGAAAATGTAATACTCTTTTGAATCAGACTGTCCTAAAGATTTGAGGTTTTGCTGATGCATTTAGATTAATGATTTATGTGAAATAATAATGTTTGGTTGCTTGACATAATTGCATAAAAATATCATGTTATAAATAGAAATAAAAGATAAGTTAGAAGATAATTGCTTACAGATGTTATGAATAGAAATAAAAGATATAAAATTATAAATAGGTAAAAAAAAAAGATATATACAATAAAAAAATATTTTTTATATAAAAAACAGCAAAATGAGTTTATTATTATTATTAAAATTAGTTTCAGGTTTGGAGTACTGTTCTTTAAAACACCTAAATATTAAAATATTATTATATTATATTCTAGTTATTTCGCATAAATTGTGTATTGTGTACATTAAGCTGTCGGGACAGTGGTGTATTAGCTAGCATCGTCGCCTTGCACCTCCAGGGTCTGGGTTTCAGGTGTGTGTATGGAGTTTGCATGTTCTCCCTGTGCTTGGTGGGTTTCCTCCGGGTCACAACGATCACCATTTGCCTCTAATGGACCCTAGTTGGACTAAAGAGGTTCCTATATGTATGGATGGTACCTTATGATGATATGTATATATTTATTTATTGTCTACTGCCACAATTGGACCATTTATACCTTTACTGATCTAATGCCTCAATGCCCTCTTCTTTCTTTGACCTACAGCAATACTTCACATTGCTAATCATTACAGACGGCGTGATCAGTGACATGGACGAAACACGCCACGCGATAGTTCAAGCCGCCAAACTGCCCATGTCCATCATCATTATCGGAGTGGGCAATGCTGACTTCGCAGCAATGGAGTTTCTGGATGGAGACAGCAGCGTATTACGTTCCTACACTGGAGAAGAGGCGGTCAGAGACATAGTGCAGTTTGTCCCATTCAGGGACTTCCGCAATGTGAGTACTCGTCCTCTTTTTCTGGTGGAATTTCTTGCCATATTCGTTTCAACCACACTCTCCCAATTCTACTTCACAAGCTCTTCCATCGCCGGTACCGTTATGTAAGGACACATGTTTCGCGCACGGCTTTTATGCACACGGCTACATTATCGTTGCTGAGACAGGTTACGGGTCGCCGCGCCATGCTGTTACGCTGTCAATATTACAGTGTGTAATTTGACCTCAAGGTGCCGGCTTACTCATTTAATCAATACTGTGGGCGCTACGAGGCTGTGTGTGGTGGCTCCGTGTTCTGGATCAGCTCCAGAGTTTCGTGTGGGAGTGGGAGTGGGTGTTTTGCACACCATGTGACTTCCTAAACAGTGCGAGCGAGAGCACACAATGCTCCCTGCGGCATTCTTCGCTACAAATTGAAATTCATTTCAAGCACTGAGCGCATTCACCACTTCATTACCCAGTCAGTACATCTGCCTCAGTGATAGGGTGATCACAGCTTCAGGAATCTAATGAGCAATCCTCGTTTCTGGCACGGCATCAGCTGACTACATTGTATGTTTGTTTGCTTTTCCTCACAGGCTCCGAAGGAAACTTTAGCCAAATCGGTATTGGCCGAGCTGCCTCAACAGGTTACCCAGTATTTCAAACAGAGGAACCTGTCGCCGAGAAACACGATGCCAGAGTGAAAGTTTGAAGCGTGGAGTTCACACTGCATGTTGCCAAAATCTCCTTACTGTTTACATACTTACTGTTTCCTTGACCATTTTGAAGGACAAAGCGCATGCCTTTCTATAAATGATTGTTTTTAATAAATTAATTAATGTTTTTATTTATTGGTTTTACATATGCCAAGTTCTAAAGCAAGATGCAATGTAAGGTTGGTTGTTTGTGTGTGTGTATGTTAGACACTAACTCCCCTGACGCAGAGGTTCTTATCTCCAGTCCTCAGCAAGACAGGAACAGCTCATGACCCAGCAGGATGTGTTTAAGGGAAAAAAAAAAAAGAGAGAACCTTCAAACTCAAAGCACTGAGAACTAGAGAAGAGGAACCCCTGCTAAATATTTATAGAGGGGCAGAGAACCCTTGAATGTATATTTATGTGTTTTAAGAGATATATTTCGTAATTGTAATCTTTTCAGTAGTGCTTTGTAATGTCAGTTTAGTACCATGGTCAAGGTGATGTTTTTTGCTTTTATACAGTATGGTCAGGTTTTTTTTTTTTTTTTTTTAAGTACTCAGGTCAATAAATTTCACTTGAGGTGTTGCTAGCAGTGTTCGTTTTTTTTTTTTTGTGGCTCCTCAAAAAAGTTTTTTAATCTGCAATCTAGTTTTAGCAGGGTATGCAGAGCACACTTTTGCAATTAGCAAGATTTCATTTGGTTAAATGTTCTTGATTAAAGTGACATTCATTTCAAACTCCAATCTAAACTCCATTAGAAAAGAAAGAACACGATAAAAAAAATGCTTTTTTCCCCCTTTTGGCTTTAATGTGTTATCCAGCTTTTACACACATTTTTGTCCTTATAGGGACCAGTTCATAAAATATCCAGCATTTTTAGCATTGCATCATTTATTAAAAAAAAAAAAATCCAAGAGACAGCCTTCTAAAAAACATTTTTCTTCCAACCAGACCGGTTCATAACAGTCTGCTTCGCTCACATGGTGGTACTGAAGATCTCTCATTAAGTGACATAAAACAGCCTTCTCTCCGATCCACAGACGTCAGTTGTCGTCCCCCTGGTCAGCAGCATGGAAGAAGCCACGGAAGTGCGCAGGGTGTCATCGCCAGGTGTAGGTGCAGGAATTTAAACTGTATGGAATGTAATACGGGGATGATGGAGGAGGAGTAATATTTCAATGCACAAGACATCAGTGACCACAGCGCCAATTACCGTTAAAGCAACCTTTAATTAACATTAAGCCAGATAAGAAAAAATTATTATTAAAAAGCAAATGTGCACATCCAAAACTGCAGAATTCAACAAATGGAACACAGCAAATTTCTAAGCTTATAGTGTTATATAAGATGAAGCAATTGTGATCCATCCAGCTACAAGGGCAAAAACAGTGAGCCAGAGGTAATAAGGAGAAATAAGAATGGGTGACCATGTAGCTCATCACTGTGTCTATCTGAAGAGTCTGTGACACTTTATAGGAGTGGTGGTTCCTTCCACGCTACCTTCACTGTCACTGCTCGACTCTGAGTCGCTGCTGCCCGAGTATGCCCCAAGCCCTGGCAGGATGCCCACACACATGGCTGCAGAGGGTCGGTGAAGCACGCCCCCTCGTGTCACATCATCATCTCTGGGCACCGGTTTCTGCTCCCCTGTTTCCTGTTCTGATACAGACATATGTGACCATAAACACACTCCATGCCATGTTGTGCCTACTTAATACCTCGAACATCTACTAGAACCAGTTACTTCAAATATTTAATGTTATCACTACACAGGGTGTCCCAATTGTCTCCATATACTGTGGAACCATCAATTGCAAGTAACTTCCCCTGCAAGCGTTTTGCAATGAGCAAATTTTGTAATAAATTTTAACTCGTTAAACGAGCGAGGTCTTGATATACGAATACTGTAGTACGTATACGCTTTGTCTGCCGAGCGTCATGTGATTCCAACTGAGCCAGTGGTTCTTCACTCTCTCTCACTGTGGGATTGTGCGTAATCGTCTCCAATGCTCAGTTTCAGTGAGCGCGTCACCCGTATAGTCAAAATCCATGCACGCGTGTACTGTCTACGATAACATTGTGACCACATGTGCGCTAGTGTGTAAAGCATCTTTTGAACAAAACGTACACTGCTCAGCCAAAAAAAAAAAGTCACAGTCTATCATTTTATTGAACCGCCTTTGGCTGTGATTAAAGCCACGGCATCGTTTCTACAAACTTATGGAATGTCACAACATTTATTATAAAATGTTGCATTAATTTTAGTCAAAGATCCAATAATAATAAGAGGAGAATCAGACCGCTGCGTAAAGTCTTCTCCAGCACATCCAACTACAGCATTTGAGCCCGATGAATCCTGGCATCGTCAACTTGGAATATGCTTGTGCCATCAGGGAAGAAAAAATCCATTGATGTAAAAACCTCATCATTCAGTATATTCACGTCATCAGCTGATCTTATTTTTTGAGTTCTACTGTTGTTGTTTTTTTTTTTAACGATTTAACTTCAAGTGTTTAAGTGATCTCCTATCACATTCATTCAGGATGTTTTTCTGTCAAAAATTATTTTTTTCCGTTCTTAATGCAATGCACCAGTCATCTCCTTTGTCTTTCTTGATGCAGGCCAATAATGTGACCGATCTGAAACAGTAATATATCTTTGTCATTACCACAGGATGTGTTTTCGGACATGGTTGTTAGGAAGTGAGAAACTACTCACTGTATCAGTCAGGGTTAAATAACTTGTTGCCAGCTGAACTACACTAATAACTGCAATAATTATCCAATAGAATCTTTTAACTATTTGCTAAATACAGGTTGTGACTTTTTTTGGCCAGGCTGTATATAAACCAAGTAGGCCTATAAAATAATTTTATAAAACTTCTTGCTAAAAAGTGTTAATTTCCTCCATGCAGGGATAATTTCTGGACAGCCCATAGTAAAACATAATATATTCTTGGACAAAACAGCAATAAAAGAGAAAAGAAAAATCTTGAATAATAAAATTACATAAGACAGCATTATCATCAATAGACAGACAGGCAGATAGAGATACACCCACACGCAAAGCATGGCTAAAAAAGTTGGCTTTTAGATACAAATATGAAAATATTTAAATAATTACTGGAGTTATTAATATGTTTTGTCTGGCAACAATTGTTTCAACTCTAACTGATGCAGTGAGTAGCTTCTCATTTCTTAAAGAACCATGTCAGAAGACACATCCTGAGGTCATGGAAAAGATGTTACTGTTTCAGAAGGGTTAAATCAGCTTCACAAAAAAAATGTGGAACAAAATCATGAATGACCGAAGATCTCACAAATGCTCAGTGAAGTTGCTGTTTAAAAAAAAAAAATTAACAAAAAAAAGTAGTAATCAGAGCTATGTTTAACAGTCAAGGTGGGTTCTAATAATGTGTTAGAGGGGTTTTAACTCAATTCCAGTCATTTTAACATTTTATTTGCTTGACACAGACCAATAATTTGACTTTTCTGGAACTTTATTGCACGTACACAGAGACACAGAATATTGTGCCTCAAAACGTGCAGTCGTCTGCCCACCTGTCTGACTGCCATTGCTGGTTGTTTCTGCTGCCGCCGCCATCGTCATCGTCTCCTCCACCTTCTGCTTCTTACTGCTCTCTGAGGACTGAGAGGAACTGCAGCCACAAAACACAAAACACCAGTGAAAGCGCTGCTTTCAGTCTCCCACTCGTGACGCTTCAGCAAAGAGAATGTCAGAATGTAAAGTAGTCAGTGTGAGTAATGCAAACCAGAAAAAAAAAATAATTAGGACCTAAGAAAGGTGAAGTGCCTTTTATGGACAAAAGATGCAATTTTCTGCTTTGTTCCAATATATAAACAAGTTTATAAAAAAAAATCCCTGATAAGTTTTTATGACAAAAAGTTTGTCAGGAATGTAGTCTCCTCTGCTCCCAGTTCCCATAAACCCCTCTTTCTCACCTGCGGCGTTTGACTGCACCAGCCAGTAGGTGCGCCTGAGACAGATGGCTGGTCTTCTGCTCTGGGGGTTTGGGTGCAGTTTTTTTCTCACTCTCCTTCTTTTGACTGTCACTGGACACCATTTTCTTCAAAGCACTGTGAGACTGGGGAGTCAAGGAGAGCTACCAGGTTTTCAGAGAGAGGAGAGCACATATATGCCTATTCTTTGAGCTCCTTCTTCAATAAACCTAGCACTATGGCTATTATATATGATATGCTATACATTTTATTTAAAAAAGCAAAAAAATGAAGTGCTTAATACATTCTTATAAACTTAGCTGTCATGCGAGTTTTTAACATTCACAAGTTTCAGTAATATCAGGAATTAAGAATAATTTTTTTCTTTCCTATTTATGGAGAAGATGTACTCTCACAATATTGGAATCAGAGAAAAACTGCTTCACTTCCTAACTCTAGACAAGGAAGGGTCTTTAGCCCATTAGCATGTCTGAGCATTATTACTGACAATGTGCAACAATGCATTTGGACTTGCTTGATAATAACAACCTCTCAGTGTGTGGCTTATCAACACAAACACAGCTGTCGATGCCAATAGCTTTGCAAACCTACTATTTTATGTAAAAGGAGTAGAATTAGCTGGGTTTTGTTTTCCTTGCTTTAGAAATGGAAGGTTTATCAAGTTGAAAAACAAATATATATCACGTCTTAAACTGTGTACTAACGTACTACATATTTAGATGCATTATGTGGTTTTTGATGCGTTTCTGCATCACAAGGTGGATGATGAGAATGCAGCACGACCTGCATGATATATTTTGGTTTAACCTGTATTTGAAACCCCCCGCTCTATTTTTTTGGTCAACACGACTGCTAATATCTGACAACGCAAGACGTATTCAATCCAAATGCCACTTCACTCCACAGGGACACAATTGAAAAAACCTGATTAAGTAGACCACTCCTTTCTTAAACTACCACAGCAATCAAATCCACATCCCTACTGACTGACTTAAAAAAAAAAAATAAAAAAAAAAAGTCCTAAAAAACGCAGCTAAGAAAAACTGCTACCCTTGGAGGCCGAGGCGGTTAAATTAGGCCATATTGTTGTATTACACTGAGGAACAGAAGTTCATAGCTCTCCGCTGTGCAATTACACGTCATCAGTGCCGCAAGCCTGCCGAATGGCTCTGTTGCCACGACAACGCGTCCTCCAACCTGCGCTGCACATACCGATCTGTCTGGCAGCATGATGAACAAGAATGAACAATCGCAGCCCCTTGTTTTATTTATTTTTATTTTTTTATGTCCATAATCTAAAATTTGCTAGATCCAGTACACAGATGTTTGGATGCACCAGCCTGTGCCAGTTAACATTCTGTTCGAGAGACGTTGCCTCAGCACAGGAATGCACTGCTGGTAAATACTTCCACATCTTTAACAGAGCCAGAGCTGTGAGGCCAAGTCCAACTCAGAATTAAGAGATAAGAGTACTTTCCCATGAACAAGGATCATTTCGCAACATATCTGGCACAATTTAATAGCAGTAGCATAAAAATAAGCAAAAATTTGCCTCCAGTAGTGCTCATGTTACTAAGCACACCATTTTATTTAATTAGGAAATGTAATGCTTTCTATTTGAACTCAGTTAGATTTCTCTAGACAGATTCACACAGACGAATGTAAACAGCCTACAAAGCAATATTAAGACTAAAACTGCTGGGACCTAATTAAAACACTTCTTTCCTTAACACAATTATTCACCCGTGTTCCAACTTTGTACTTATTTCTCTTCAAAACAGCCTTTTTTTTTTTTTTTTTAAGCTGTGTGCTTTAAAAGATAGTGCCCTAACAAGGTGCAAGAGGTCTTCCTATGACCGGACAGCTGCTATGTTTTGACAGTTTGACTCTTTGAAGTAGAAAGCAATCAGACTCAAAACTCGGGCAGTTATTTAAAAAGTTGCGTGTGTGTGCTTTGGAAAGGGAAAAGGATATCCGATACTCCTGAAGCTCCTGTTTCTCCTCATCTCTCCTTTGCTTCTCGACAAGACACTGTTGCCGTGACACTTCGTCCAGAAAGTGAGCCTCGTCCTCATCCAAGCCTTTAACCATGTTCTCTGTGAAGAGAAACTAGCACTGTTGGGTCTCGGGAGACTCACAGATGTACTTTTACGCCATTAAACTCGCATGGACGATTTAAAACAGCGTCAGACACATTGTGCGGTTATTGCGTGGATCAAGCAATCTGCCCTTAAATTAACTCAGCGTCGAGAGCAAGGGAAGGAGCCGCCGGTCGCCAGGGAGACTGAGGACGGGTCCGTCTCCAGGGATACAGAGAAGTAACAGAGCTGCCGAGTGCGTGCCCATCTCCTGTCAGTGTCCGCAACAATGACTCATAGACATTTTCACAAACGTACATACACACAAGCTTCGACCCTAAATGGCCACGGATATGGACCCACAGCGACGACACACATATAACAGTGAGAGTGGACTAAAGTCTTACTGAATTTGAATTGCTCCTCATACTCCTCCTGCTTCTTGTCCTTCTGCTCTTGTAGCCTCTCAAACAAGGATCGAGGGTCATACACCTCCTCAGGGGCCTCTTCAGAAATGTAACACACACACACAAACAAAGGTGCAATTGAGGAAAAACTGATGCCACTGATTCACAAAGTAGTGCCGTGTATAGTAGCTTCTCACTTAGCAGTCTAGTCAGTAAAATTGTTAATTTTATTTGAAACTGACTTGACTTGAAAGGTGAAAAAAATGTATATAATAATGTAAAGAACTCAAACATCAGTGTCTATTAGGACACAGATTTCTTTTTGCCTTCTTCATCTCAACAAGGGACAATTTAGCAGCTCGTATGATGTCTGTATCTCTAAAACAAGGCCAGTCTGGGTGACTTCGTATCAGGTCCAATTAGAAGCAAACTGGTGGTCTCATGGGAAACACTGAACTGCACTAGCGATATCTTGAAAGAACAGCGACAGCCCAAAGCTCAGGTTGTTTTCAATTTATTATTATTTTTTTTTAACCTAGGGCCATTTGCCTTCAGTAAGCTCAGTACATTTAGTGAAACATGAACCGATCGCTGATCTGGAGGTCTGGTCTAGAGCTCTATCCACCCGAGTGTGAACTGTGCCACGTTCAGGTGGTGAAGTTATTCCTCCTCAGTGCTGCATAATTAATACCAACATGACAGCTTCAAACTGGCACATTCAATTCCTGTTGAAAGTTTTGGTCGTTCTGATCTGCAGAGATGGCACGCCTAACTGATATAGAAAAAAGGGGAATTTTTAGGAAAGTAACACTGGTCTACAAATTTTTGGAAATTATCGACCTAAGAAGGGGGGGGGGGGGGAAAACATGCTCATTCTTACATATTTTGATTAAATGAATTAGAAAACAGGTGAGAAAGTAGCTGGTTGGTTAAAGTTATTAAGATATTTCATGATGAAGATTTTCACAGGTGAGTATATTTCCCCAAAGGGTGGGCGGAGGGCGTCAGATGATCACAATGCCTTATAACTTCTCGAGAAAGTCGAGGCGTGCAGTCCACATGAAAGAAACATACGAAAACATGAAACAGCTGGTGAGGTGTATGAAGTATGAGGAACATTAGTGGCACCCTTGTGGTGATTTGAAAGTCTCTACTGTTGCTTGGCCTGCATGGTGGAAACACAAAGTGCTGCTGTTTTCTCTATGAATGGGACAGTCGAGCCAGACATTTTCATTAATGAAGTAAAAGACTGGCCATCACAACAGCCCTTGAAAGAAAATCCAGCTCTTTTTGACTCTTAAAACTGGGCCTAATAAAGAACTTTGTAAAGGCTATGGACAAAACAAAACCAGGTTTCCAATGTCTATGTGAAAGGTTTGCAACACTAGTGGCGCATTTGACAGCCCACAGATTTGAGAACTTCTCAGAGATGTTTGATCATCTGTTGCACGACAAGGAAAAGAAGGCATGGGAAGCCTTCACTTCGTGGCAAAGTAGTTACTCTGGAACAGCAAGGCAGATGACTACGAAAACACGTGGAAAATTTGCTGAGGTCCTATAAAGCACTTGACGAGTACTGCTGGAGTATCTACAGGAAAAGCCAACAGCGCGATTTAGATACTAAATAAAAATTGAACTTGGTAATTTAATCTGATGTTAGAGCTTTTATTCTGTAATTATGATGATCTGATAATTGTTGATTAAGATAAAACTGTATAATTTTGAGGTTTTATCTTAATAGTTTGGGAAGCTATACAGCAATTGGACAAACCCACAGACAATTCAGTTGAAATAAAAATAATAATAAAAAAAAAAAAAATCATATAAATGTTACATGAAACCCCAATAAATTAATGGAAAGTTATCAATTAAATTTATGAAGACAAATTTATATTGATTGTAGCACTACACTACGTTCCAAATTATTATGCAAATTGGATTTAAGTGTCAAACATTAAATGTTTAGTTTTTAAATTAAACTCA
>JAQMYJ010000038.1:14831973-14861202 GCA_030014305.1 Clarias laeviceps
AATTTGACCATTAATTTTGTGACATTATAGGGGAAGCTGAGCTTCCCTTGCAGTCTTAAAGAAATCGCCACTGCTTTCACCCACCGCCATCTGGAAAAAGGTACCGAATCATTCGGGCCCTCACATCCAGACTGTGCAACAGCTTCTTTCCACAAGCCATCTGTCTCCTAAACAAAAAAACTGAACTGATAAGCACACACCCGCAAACACACTGATCAACAACCATCTAACAATTGTTCATACCAACCTGTAATTGCTCTTTTGCATTATATTTTATATTACAATATTCACACAATACACATTCTATTATTTATTATATGGACAAAACTCTTTTCTATCTTCGCTGCTGCTTACAAGGAATGTTTACTATTTACTGTTTCTCCTCCCACTACCTCAACTCATTACCTCATCGCCACGAAGTATTGAAAACACACAGCTGTAATACTCGGCTGCAGTTGGGCGGAGCTCCTGTGAATATCTGAAATATGTGATGATGTCACACGTTGTGGTAAATCTTAATGTTGCCAGCTTTACAGTTTCATAGATAAATTGTGCTAATTAAGATTTATTCATGGCATGTATATTACCTGGACCCAGGACAGACCATTTTAAAAGAGACCCCAAAGAAGCATACACAGATACACACAACCAATGAAATGTATACAGCTGCAGTATAATAAAACTGTGACTCATTATAAAATTATATTCAACATTGTTTTAAAAATGTGCTGAAATCCTTTGAGCTAACTATTCATCTTTGCTTTTTTTTTTGTTGTTGTTGCTATTTTTGTCTGCTTGCCTTAAACAAACCTGAATTCATGTAATTAAATAATTGCCTGAATATTAACTTATCATGCAAATGATTCATGGGTGTACAAATTTCTGTACCATAGGCTGATTTAGCGGTGTAACTGGGTGGGATGTCTGAACTCAGAATTACATTATTTATTTACCCTGGTGTGTTCAAACCACAAAGTGGGAGAAACAATGCTTTCTTTGAATTATGTTTTGTATTAGGAACATGCTATCCATGTGTAGTATTAGTGCTCCTGAGGTTATGATGCATTTAATTTCACACGACAGCAAACTATATAGTTCATTTTATATAATTACCCAACTATATACAGTATGTTTATTGATCTAAAATAAACACAGCAATAAACCCATTTAAACCACTTAGTTGATGTTTTTTTTCCTGATGATGTGTAGTGACACAGAGATGTTGACATGATATTATATACTGAACTTTAACATTTTGCCCATGTCTTTTGTTGCCTTGAAGTCCTAGTAGAAATATCATAACTGAGAGGTGGATGCACTTGAAGAACAACACAACATTGGAATTGCCATTCTGGAACCTTTACTATGAAGCCTGATGCTCCAAGTTGGTGTGTCAGTAATAAAATGTTAATATGGAGCAATGTGATATGTAATATCTATCTTAATCTTTGCTATAGATGAATGTGATATCTATAGCAAAGAATAAGAGATACATTTCATGTAAGCTGTTCAGGTTTTTATTTAATTTCATTCCAGTAAGTCTAACAAACATCTTCTCATTATTCAGATTGAGATTATTGAGAAAGAAGTGGTTGACTTGAACACAAACCTTGTCATAATAACTATCTAAGAATTTTTGCACATACAGTACATTTATGAGGACATACAACGACCAATATTTAGTGTAAAGTCCTTCATTCTTCAAAACCTGCTCAATCCATGCCTGCGTGACTGCATGATGGCTTCCTGAAGGTATAGAAGACCTTAACTGCTACTGACTTCTACCTTCTACCATCATCTGAAAGTTTCCTATTAGGTTTATGTCAGCTCCAGAAGCTTGTCACATAGATTTAGTTTAATTAGCACAACTCTTCAGTCAGACAGACTAGAGTTTTTTTTTTTGAAATCACCTGTTTTGGTTACAGGGAGAAGTATAATACATGGCATATGATGTCTTAAGAGAGGCACTGTGGCGTAGTGGTTAGCAGGGTCGAGGATTTGATTCCCGTCTCTAGTCTGTGTGCATGGAGTTTGCATTTTGTACTTTGTGGGTTCCCTCTGGGTATTCTGGTTTCTTCCCACAGACCAAACATGGACATTAGGCTAAAGCAGCACTCCCAAATCTACCACTGTGTGTGTGTGTGTGTGTGTGCGATGAATTGATACCCTGTCCAGGGTGTACCCTGTGCCCTAAGTCTCATGGGATAGGCTCCAAGTCCCTACAAATCTGTACACAGGATAAGTGGTGGAGAAGACAAATAAATGAATGAATGGTTCTCTTTTGGTATGAATGTAACATTACTATAATGTAAAACGTTATACAAAACATCGCAGCATACTTTCAGAGGAGCATTTGTGCTTGTTTCCGCTGAGCAATACTTTTGCATCAAAAGGCTACTTGATTCTGGTACACATGGCAACCCTGCGTGCAATCCCGTGTGTGTGTCTGTGTCTGTGTGCGTGCGCGCGCGCCTGAATGTGCCTCCCTCCTCACAGTGATGACAGAAACAGAAACACGAATGATGGTTCCTAGGAAGGAGAGCTCGGTTAGTTAGCTGCCGTCTTACGTATGGGCGTGTTTCCATGTGGAGAGATATTGTATAATGGTTATGTCTGTTAATCGACCGCTTCTGAGTACATATCGGTTTCCTGTGTAATAGAAGATACGGTAACTTTTTCGTATAGGGTGTCTCTTTTCCTGAGCGACGTGCTAACGGATCGCCAGCTAGCATTAGCCGCACTGATACACTTCCTGTATGAGTCGGGTTTAGGCCCAGTCGCCGAGCGAGCGCCTCTACTTGCTTGTTATCCGGTAAGTGACGTGTTTAGTTCCGATAGCACTTATGGTTTATTTTTACTGATAGCGTGCTTCTGGTTTGAAGCTAATGTAGTTTGGCTCTATAGATATTCGTTATAGCTTAACCAGACTTGTGGATAACATAGACATAAAGTTATATGTTAAAGAAGGAGGCTAAGTAGCTAGTCGGCTAGCTCTGATACGTTATACAGTGCGATAACAGTTAGCTCTCAAGCTAATGGGCTGTATTACTGTTATTCATGGAGAGTTTCGGCAGGAAATTTAACTCACATAACCTAACTAAGTTAAATTGGATGTTTAATCAGTTGTCCAGCTTTTATTTGTTAGTTAATTTGTATTGATATTCAGACAGCACTTTTGAAAGGCTCTTTTTTGTTGGTTAATTTTTTTGACTTGTATGGTTTGTTTTTCACTTTCTGCAGTTTTTATAGAGCTGCATTTCTTAACACAATAAGTCTAAGACGCTCCCAATCTCTATACAGCACGTCATAATCATTTCATAGGATGGTTGAAATGACTAACGTTTGTCTAATGTTCACATAACTGCTATGCTGGACCAGTGTTAATATATACAGTAACATTTCTATCTTTAGCTATACAGCAACAAATTAAATGGGTTAATGTATCACGGCTGTGTTATAGTTTGATAACCTAATTTAAAGGTTTCATTGATTTCTTAGTCACCCGTGAAGCATTTCAGCACATTCTTGTTCATAAAACAACTAATCCCTGCATTGTTTCTTTTTCTTAAAAAGATGCTTCTAATTATTATGCTATTATTAAGTAAGAGGTTGTGATTATACGAGGATTAGGCAGAATGTAGACACAATCCGGCTGTAGACTTTATTTTATTTACTTTTAGAAAAGACAAATACATAATTTTCTGGGCATGATCTGTTTGGTTTTCAATCTACTTTGTCCGTCTGTCAACAATCTCTCATAGTCCCTCATTAAAAAGCCATGGATGCATCGCTGTCTTCACTTCTTCATCAGAAGTATATCTTCGTCATTATATGGCTGCTTTCAGAGGAGGATGCAATGGGGTCATTGGACGTGGACACCCGTCCGGCTCCTTCTTGTGCGACCTTCCTTGAACTTCTCAATCCTTTATTTATGCACACTACTTTGTGACAATGCACTTTCTCTATAGAGTGTGGGGCATCTATTTCTGCTCGCACCGCAGTTACGAATGAACCAATGTAACACGTTCAGATCTGCACAGCAGTAACTGGGGAGACAGTAGCCTTGAGCGGATAAGACAGTGTGGCCGACAGAAGTTTTAATATAACCTGAGTGTATATAATTTTTTGACTATGAGACAGTATATTGTGAGGAAAGGCAGTGTCCCAGGGGAAAAAACCCTAACCAGCATAACAGTATGCAACACTGATTAGCCAAAATAAACTCACTTGTTTCCTTTAGTTATGGTCCGCAGTGTCATGTTATACAGTATGTGTGTGTTTGTTGTAAAAGTGGTAGGATCGGCAGCAGAGGTAGCAATTTAATGTGTTTACAACGCTACTGGACTGCAGTGTAAAGGACTTTCAGTACAGGTACGTCCCCTCCTCGGAGACCTGGATGCTACTGTTGTGTGATGCGGGGAAGTCCAGAACGCAGGGGCTGTGAACTTAGTCAAGTCACAGGCAGACAAGAAAGGGACAAGAACTGCAAGAAATTTGAATCTGTCATTTTGAAAAAGTCAACAGAAACTATCTGGTCATTCTGTAACAAACATAATCCTGTATTTGGGTGTATCTTTAATGTCTGCTTTTATACTAATATAAAGACACAATCCTTATAAACAGGAAATATTTATGATTTTTATTGTTGATTTAATCTGGATTGCTATGTTGTGAGACAAGTTGTTCTACTTTTCAGCTTTTTCAGTGGCTGTTTTTTTTTTTTTTTTTTTTTCCCTCCTCTCCACAGGAGTGAAGCGCTCCCTGCTGTACGATGCTTGTTGAATGCATCTCTAACCCTGTGGCTTCTTTCTACTCTGCTGCTGACGGTCTTCAGTAGCACGATGATAGACGTCCCCACGCAGCCCGTCCCGAGGCGCCTCCCCAAGTGATATGATAGTAGCCACCTGGATTGCATTCTGTGCCAGCAGGAGCCTTGCACGGGTTCTGCAACTGACTGTCGAACAACTGCGATCTGTCCAGTTGTGGCGGAGCCTCGTGGGTCGCGGAGCCATGGGAAACAGCTGCGTGTGCAGAGAGGACAGCGACGTAGAGGAGGGAGTGGCGCCTCGGAGGCAGCACAGGGGGGGCGAGAACTCCGAGCCCCCCGAGGCTAGGGGCAGCCGGCCCCGGGACCCTGTCCGACCACCCAGACGAGGCCGCGGCCCTCACGAGCCACGCAGGAAAAAGCAGAACGTCGACGGTCTGGTGCTGGATACACTGGCGGTTATTAGGACACTTGTTGACAAGTGAGCAGTTTTCAGTTTTACTACAGGAAGTAAAAATGCACCAAGAAATACAATGCTGTGAAACCTGGAGTATGGTCTTATATTTATGAGCTGTGCTGTCTCAGAAGTTGCAGATAGATAAGGTTTATGTGGGTGAGATGATAAATTGGTGTGATGCACAATCTATTAGCAGATTCTGCAGAATCTGTTTTAAGATGTATTGGTAATGCTCTCTAAAATAATATATTATATGTATGTTCTTTTAGCCTGTATCATCCACTTTCTCATGCATGTTAAACAAGACGTTTTTGTTGCATATTTCCTGCCTGACAAAACATTATGCACTCATTGTCAAGAAAAAGGCCTTCTGCAGCATTGCTAAGAGCAGTGCATGGAAACAGGCAACGTGCTCTCGATGATATCTTTAATGAGGAAGGCATTTATTTATTCATTTATTTGCTCAGACTTGCTTTTCATTTTAATTTCTTGCCAAAGACTAGACAGTGAGTCAACATGAGCTGCCCTTAATGTTTGCTTTAATGCATTGGCAGGGTGTCAGAACTTATTATTATTTTTTGCCTTTATGCATATTTTCTCACCTTTTCATTTGGGCAGCCTACACAGATATCCACATGCCTACGCTGGTGTGGTTAATGTTGACTCAAGAACTGGATTCATTTTGGTTTGTTAAAATGTCGGAAGTGGATGTTTTAATTTGGGCAGATATCAGTAAGATTCTCTGTTTGTGCTATTAGGAATTTGTCATTGCTGTCTGTACCCAAGTGTAATGCTTGCTTGATTTCACTTAAAGTGTACATACACTAATACTTTTCTGTCTTCTAAGATCTCAGTATAAAAGCGGTTTTGCTCAGGAAGTAAATAGCGAGAAATGCACAGCAAGCCAGGATAGTTACTGGCCGTGAATCAGCAACCTCAGCCCTCACATCCTATCATCATGTGCCTAAAAGCCATGGGGAATTCGGCCTTCTCACTTGCTCGCTCTTCCTCCTCCCATCAGCTGCTCTTTTAGCTCATTTTCTAGTTAAGGTGCTGGCACTAAAGCATGGTCTTTACTTACACAGCCCTCCTCTGATTTATGGGATGGATAACATCCCAACCAATATGACCCTCTGCTGAACAGGAAAGCTCCTTCCTCTTCTTGGAGTCTTTTGTAGTGGTGCTGGTGTCCCTGAGGGCTTTTCCTGGGGGAGCACCGCTATCACCACACAAATTTACTATTCCAGGAGCAATCACGGAGATGAATGGGGACATCGTGCAGCAAGAACAACCAGAGTAAAGGCACACTATCTCTTCTTCACCAGCAGTCCATCATTACGCTTCACATGTGACTGTTGTATCATTAGGGTTTCATGTTTGTTTACATCTAGGAACTAATAGGTTGATTATTTTATATATGTTTACAAGGGATGACAGTTGAGCAAATGACGAGCAAAGGGATGTTTATTTGGTTTACTGTTTTTTTTTTTTTTTTAAACTTGTTTGTGGTTTCAAGTTTCTATTTTTCTTTACTGTTACAGTGACCAGGAGCCTCCGTACTCCATGATAACATTGCATGAGATGGCTGAAACTGGTGAGTAAGGAAGCTAGAGCAGCAGGACTTACCCATCTTAAGACATATTCAGGGCTTTATTTGGAGTGATATAGTCATTTCTAAACACTGTATTCAGTCTGTCAAGTTCAATAATTTATTAAATAATTATGTAAGTGTAATAAACTTTTTAGAATTAATTTGCCCTGTCAAACCTAATTTGTCACTTCGCTGCACACAAAAGTCCCTTAGGCTGCTGTGTTTAGAGTAAAGCTTTGACTTTCTTGCTTTAGTTCTTTAGCTTTAGTATTGGTCCTTTTTGAACCTGTTCCTCGTTTTAGTGTTAGTTTATAGCCATTCCTTAATGACTTGTGTTCCTTCCCCGTATCTGTTAGGCTCACTATTTATCTGGGTTACAGGAAGTCATGAGATCTAAGAATGAAGTACAGTTTTGAAAGGACCTGGATGCTCTTGAACACCGTGTCCTTCTTCTCTGCAAGCCTCCGCACTCCCCCTTGTGTTTGGTTGTCAGGGTTTCTGTGTCTGTTGACTTTATTAATACGTGCATCTGTTGCATTGGCTGATGTAATTCGGCTCTGGTCAGATTAGTGGAGGAGCCCACTGCAGCTTGAGCAACACACATTATTAGTCTTGACTTTGATATTGCAGTCATGCTTTTAGAGGCAAGATGATTCGTCCCCCAATAGTGTGTCTGTTGATGTTCCCACTGGAGTAACCCCTCAGATAATGCATATTTTAATACATCAGACTCTCTCCCTCATTTTCCTTCTCCAAATGCTCTGTTTCAGTGTCTCTGTAAATGAAATTAATGTAAATTAAAGAGCTGAGCAACAACTCCTCCTGAGGGAAGGGCAACTTCTTATGAGGTCACCGTAGGGGTAAAATCTTGGCTTGTTTAAGGCCCAGTCAATGCACAAAGGACAAAAAGCAGGGACAGTTTTTTTTTTTTTTTTCTTTCTTTCTTTTTCCCTACCATAAGTCAAATTTCTAGGCAAATGTGAGAAGGCACATTGGTAGAAGCAGAAAGACAGCCAGTTTGATACGTAGGCACGCGGCCAGGCAGTGTGACGGTCAGGCATGTGGGCAGGCAGGGCGACAGGTAGGCCGCCAGGCAGGCAGGGCGGGCGGGTGGGCAGATGGACAGAGTTAGACTAGATGGATAGATAAGGGACCAGTAATGTCAATCCATGCCTACCTAGAATCATTTGGCATGGGATTGCAACAATGCTGTGTCTCCTGAAAGCTCAAAATGCTCTTTTTTATCTTTGTAAAGATAAAATTGTCAACATTTGTCTGCTTCTTCTGTGGGCAGTTGAACGTGGTGACTGTCTAAATCATTTCACTTTTAGAACAGAACATGTTGCTATGTTAATTAGCATAGTTGGTGTGAAAAGCAGCTGAAGTGGAAGTGATTCAGGATTTAGTACAGTTGAATCAGTTTGATGATTCATATTCTTATTTTTAGAAATAATGACACATCATCATCGACCATTATGAAGGACTACAATGTTAATCTCCCAGTCTTAGACAAAAGACAATCCTTGGGTGAATCATAAACTAAATAATATTCTCTTTGTTCCCTTGCAGATGACGGCTGGCTCGAGGTGGTGCAGTCTTTGATTCGAGTAATTCCTCTGGATGACCCCTTGGGTCCGGCTGTGATCACCCTGCTCCTGGACGAATGTCCTTTGCCCACCAAAGTGAGCATGAAGACTTTTTACACATCCATTAACACCACAATAGTCAGTAGGCGGTAGATAAAAACACACAAATGAGTCATGGCATTTATTGTACTACACATGTTCATAGGTATAAACAGTAATTTAACATTAAACGCCTCTAACAATGCCACAGTGCGCAGCATTAAGCTGATTTAGATAAGGTGCTGACACTCTGTGCTGTGCACTCAAACTCTCAGTATTTCTCACCATTATCTCACTATTATTATATGCAGTGCTTTTTCTTTATTGGCATGTTTTCCACTGCACATTTAAAAGCAAGAAACAGAAACCAGTGGGACTTAGATATGTTTATAGATACAGTTAATTTTCCACCAACTTGAGGGAAGAGTCACATTAAGTCATCATTTTCTTTGGAAGGAAAACAGCGTTATAAGATCACAATCACAGACGTTTCTTTCACCTGACCAGAATAGAAGTATTTGTTAGTTTCTTATGTTGTGTTGATTCAGTTATAAATAACTGTTTTGGTTTTCACAGTGATGCTTCTAATGGCACAAATAGAACTTTATTTTATTAAGATGAGCATTTTGATTATGTTGTATTGTATGCACAACCAGTCAGCAGTAAAGAGCGGTCCTACTCTATTCACTGAGTACTGTTAAATCCATCTGGCATGAATAAGCAGACACAAGATAACTTTATTAAATGAGTTATCTTTATTAAATGAGTTTTGGTCCTGGACTGGTGGTTGTTTAAAAAAAAAAAAAGAGAGAGAGAGAGAAACTATTTCAGTACTTGTATGATTGAGAAAGCCTCTTAAATATAGCATTTTGTTCGAGCACTGTGGTTTTATCCTGCTGTAACCTTGCCTTTGTACCTTTGTGCAGGACGCTCTGCAGAAGCTGTCGGACATGCTGAGTTTGAGTGGCGCTGTGGCTCACCAGGATGCTCTCATCCCTGCCAAGCACCGCAACACCACTGCAGTGCTGGGCTGCTTAGCTGAGAAACTCGCCGGTAAACTGTCATAAACATAAACACGCATGCAAAAATGTCCAAACACACAAGTGCATCCAAAGTTTTTGGATGGTATCGGCATGGAGGTTGTGTATATGCCGCTATTAGTGATATCGCCGTGTAGATGTTGCCATATGGCTGGTCCAGTGAAGGAGAGAGCTGATCATCTGGCTTAAACTTAACTTTGCCAGAGACTTGCTGTGTGGTGAAGTGCAAAATTCTTTGGAATGGAAAAAGTGAATCATGATGTAATTGGAAGTACTGTACTGAGATAATCGGTCAGGTTTTGACAACCTTTTCATCATGTAGAGTATTTTAAGAACCAATAATTATATATTTAACCAAAACAGTGCTCATAGATGTTCTGTAGGGAGTCAGTCTGCCAGTTAACATGTGTAAAAACCTTTGCTAGCTAAGTGTGCTTTGATCATATGTTGGATAGACGCTTGCAGTAATGAAAGAGACATTAAGTCTTATCCATTCAGTTTGTAATCAAATGCCAGATTTCAAAATATCTTAAATACTCTGCTGCAGTCAGAATTAAATCATTCCACTTTTTGTCCCCTTTTCAGTTTTAGTATTAACCAGGTCTCACATGCTGTAACCAAATATAGATGGGTTCAACAGATTTCGGTTATTGGACCATGTTGTTTTCAGAACTATAAATAGTTTCCAACTTTGTTTTTTTTTCCCCAGACTGCCAACAACAGTAGAAACTGAATTTGAAAGTCACTACTGGTTGACTGGTTTCTCATTTATAACAGTAATCCACCCACTCCTACGTGTCTGTACAAGACAGGATGTGCACATTCATGTACTGTTACTCACTGATGCTGAGAGTGTCATTTTAAAATTACAGGAAAAGAAGGTGTTAAAATTCCAATGCTGGTTATGAACATGCACACTGTACTCTCCTTTAGAGACTCGGGACAGTGTGCAGACAGATCTGCTGAATCCTCAAAATATACAGACATACACCCAGTGGATTTGGCCTGGGATATATGCCCTTGTCTTGTTGTCCAGTTGTTCAAAGTCATGAAAAGTCTGTTTATGTTTCACTTTGTTAGCTGAATGGTGCTTGGATAATCCCAGGTGTTTGAGATGTTACTCTTGTCTTGTAGGTCCTGCTAGCATTGCACTTCTCAGCCCAGGAACCCTGGAGTATTTACTGGAGAGCCTGGTGAGGGGCACTTTTGAACTACACACCTTTTACAAATCTTGTCAGTATGGATCACATAGCGCTCAGTCTGGGGAAGTTTGTCAGTTCACTTATGTGTTCTGTTTTTTTTTTGTTTGGTTTACTATGTTCATTTGATATGTTTAGAGTTCTGAGGCCCACCCTACAGTAATGCTGTTCGCCCTCATTGCTCTGGAGAAATTCTCCCAGACCAGTAAGTTATTTCCCCCCCTCCCCCCCCCTCCTTTTTCCTCTTTATTTAGACTTCTAAAAAGAATTGACATGGGTAATTTTTTTCAGGTGAGAACAAACTGACCGTGTCAGAGTCATGTATCAGCGATCGACTAGCGGTCCTGGAGTCATGGGCAGATCACTCAGACTACCTTAAACGCCAAGTCGGCTTCTGCGCACAGTGGAGCCTGGACAACCTTTGTAAGTGCTCCAGCTTTCAGTCAGGGACCTTGTGTGTTAAAACTACTCATGTGCACAATGTTATGTTGTTTTTCCACTTAATTTTTCATTGTCGACATATAGTAAACATGTGGAGCAGATGCAAGTGACTTTAAATTGAGGGTACTACATTAACAGGACCAATGAAGCCTAACCCTTAATACATTTAGTTTTATTAATTGACTAAAAGCATGTGACATGGAAAGTGAAATGTTTTATATTTTAGATTATTCAGAAAAAGTGTACCACCTTGTGCTTTGTTGGTAGTTTGCACACTCTTGACATTCTCTCAACCAGCTTCATGAGGTCATCACCTCAAATGATTTTCAAACAGTCTCAGAGGAGTTCCCATATATATATATATATATATATATTGAGTGCTTGTTGACTGCCAATAGTATGCAAAGCTGTCATCAAAATAAACCGTTGCTATTTTTAGAGTCTAATATATAAAACATTTTGGAACTTTTATTTACTACATAATTCAGTATGAGCTGTTAATAGTTTTGATATCTTAAGTATTTTTACTTGCTATTTTGGTATTGAATGAACCAAAGGAATTGTGTTTTTGTAGAAACTTGACCAAAGAGGCTTGACCTAAGGAAAATGCCTAATTTTGTATTTACAAGTCACATAATTCTGTGCATCTTCTTTGTGAACCAGTGACAAACTTATGGTGTAACTCTTTTCTTCATTTGGATTTTTAGTTTTATTTAGGCATCAGTCTTTAACTAATTTTGAAGCATTTGGTAAATCAAACTGCCATCATTTGCTTTATTGCTGTCCTCTAGGTTGGTCCTCTTTGGTCAGTGTTGACAAAGAATCCTGGGAAAAATACTAACTTTTTCTGAAGAGAAAATAGGTTTCAACTTTTATACACATAAACATGCTAAAGATGAAAAAAAAAACTTATTGTACTTAATTTTTAAAAATTACAGATTGTTGTTAAAGTTGCAGTGTAGCCTTGTACAGTATTTTCCCCTTACTTTATTGACATTTGTTGGGCAAACAGAAAGCATAAAAGAATCCGACATAATGGACTCAAAATGATTGTGAAATTGTTTATTTAGGGTGTGCAGTGTAAAATGTAGACCTGTAAAAGAGCCGCAGTTTGATAAGTTTATATAATCAAATATTTTCATCTGTTTTAACAGTTATAAAAGAGGGTCGGCATTTCACTTACGAGAAGGTCAACCTGAACAACATCAATGCCATGCTTAACAGCAACGATGTCAGTGAATATCTCAAGATCTCTCCCAGTGGACTGGAGGTGAGCATTAAGCATATGATTGAATTTATTTTATTAACTTCCTGAAATTTACAAATGTTCATAACCATACGCTTCAGGCACGATGTGATGCATCTTCATTCGAGAGTGTGCGCTGTACATTCTGCGTGGACTCTGGTGTTTGGTACTATGAGGTCACGGTCATCACTTCGGGTGTCATGCAGATCGGCTGGGCCACCAAGGATAGCAAGTTCCTCAACCATGTTCGTATCTTGTCTAATTCACATAACCACATCCCAATAAAATATGTTTGCAGGAATCTATTTAATAATTTTAAGCAGAAACGATTAGTTAATCTGAACCAGTTTATTATATCCTATGATAATTATTGTAGTAAATATTTTACTATTATCCTTATCAATATATAATATTTCAGTCAAAAGATATAACTGCTGCTGATATTTTACACACATTATATCATGCGTTACAGGAGGGCTATGGGATTGGAGATGACGAGTACTCGTGTGCATATGACGGCTGCAGGCAGCTGATTTGGTACAATGCACGCAGTAAACCTCACTCCCACCCCTGCTGGAAAGAAGGTCAGTAGATCTTCACTGGCTCATCCATTAGTTTCTTGGGAAGTATAGATGAATCATTCTTTGAGAGAACTGTAAGATTTAACAAACAGTTGAGTAGTTCAGAATGTATTCCCTTATTTTTGGAGCTTTACTTGATTGTCCTTGATGATGGTGAGAAAACAACTGAATAAGTACATCATAAGAGTGTCTAACACTTTAATAGCCTTCGCTGGAGTAGATGATAATAATAGGTATGTTTGTTCTGCAGGTGATGCCATAGGATTCTTATTGGACCTCAGCAAGAAACAGATGATTTTCTACCTGAATGGACACCAACTTCCTCCTGAAAGGCAGGTCTTCTCCTCTGCCACGTAAGTAAACTCGTATGTTCGATCTTTTAAAAGAATGCCACAGAATGCACCCTGAATGATGAAGCATTGTGCGGTGAGTTGAATAATAATGAATAAATGTTTTTGTGTATTCTTTTGTCCCCTTTATGTGTTTCCTCTTTTTCAGGTCTGGCTTTTTTGCAGCAGCCAGTTTTATGTCGTATCAACAGTGTGAGTTCAACTTTGGGGCTAAGCCGTTCCGTCACCCACCGTCTGTAAAGTTCAGCACCTTTAATGAATTTGCTTCACTTGCATCTGATGAGAAAATAATCCTGCCCAGGTACGTTTAGCTTTCTGATGCAGCGTGGAAGTTTTTATTTCCACGCTGTTATTTGAAAGTAGGCCACAACCACAGACATCTCGTATTTCAACTTCCAAAAACGATCATCTTGCTCTTCTTGTTAATCCAGGCACAGGCGCCTAGCCCTTTTGAGGCAGGTGAGCATCAGAGACAACTGCTGCACCCTTTGCTGTGACCAAATGGCAGATACAGAGCTGAGACCATGTGCACACAGGTACAGAGCAGACAACTGTGGTGATATAGCTTATGGATTAAGGGTTTGCTTAAAGACTGTATTATACACCCATCACTGGGCACATCAATAGGCATTGTATGCAACTGTATATAAAAATCATATATTGTATACAATTTGTCCACCCCATCTAGCAATACAGAGTATGGTTTGTCAGCAGGGAAACTTCAGTCCAGATGCACACAGATAAATTTATAGTAAAATATTTCAGCAGCTCTACTCCAAACATGAACCAGCACAGAATCTGTACCAGATGCTACTCTTTAAATCATTACCATGTATGTCATTCAAGTACCCTCTCTTGAATGATTACCAAACAGACAATGAAACTCAAAAAACAAAGGAAAAAAAAAAAAAGCCAGTGTTTCCCCTATAATCGTACAGGCATTGTTTATATATAACTGCCATATTTTACAATTCATGTATAACTAATGAGTGTAGTGTCATGGAGAACCGTCTCGTATGGTTGACAGTTAATACTGTTGGAATAAAGCTAATGTGGGAATTCCCCAACTAGACAAGCTAATGCTAAATACAGGCTTTGGCTCGCCGTAGTAAAGTTGGATCCGACGTTCAATATTTTCTTGATATATAAGTTTCTCACCTCAGTATGAAACAATAGAATATGAAAATGATCTCACAATCCACATTTTATATAGGTAATTTGAATCCTTGTTTTATTTGAATACACTGCGGTCTTGTATAAAAGTAGTGTAATGTTAGCGATGTGCAGCCCGTCAGCATGTCAAAATTCTAGCAGGTCAGGTGTCCTAAAAATAAATATGCAAACATATTTTGTTCTAGGTAACTTCACTTGGGTTGATAATATCAACTGTTATTTTAATTGTTATATAATTTTATTAATAACTAAAAAATGTAGTGAAATGTCCATCATGCTCTAGTTATTGTACCTGATAGAATGTCTGCCTAAAATAATTGTAATAGTCAAGGTATCGTGCGTTTCCTTCTCCTTAGGTCAAATTCAAAACGGACGCCTTCCCTGTTTCCTAAAAAAATTAAAGACTAATTACTAATGGGTTTCAGATTTAAAATTTTGGCACCAACTTTTGTCACCATTCAGTCATATTAGTTATCCAGACATTTGTTTTATACCTCTGTATTAACAAGGTCTTTAGATCACGCATACTGATGTACACTTTCTAAATAAGTAGAATTCAGAGACTGAATATGCCGTTACTATGGTAAAATGAGCGTAAAATTTTGGTTTTCTGATTTTAAAAGAATGAGTTTTGAATGATTTTGAATGATTGTGTGTGTGTCTGTGTCCATAGTGGGATTTGCATGGAGTGTGCCTTACAGCTGGATATGTGCCCGCTGTGTCGTCAGGACATTCAGACACGAGTCAGACTCATTTCTCATGTCTCCTGACGTCAACTCGCAAAGCCAAGACACGGACACTCCCCCTAGCTTCCATCCCATCCGAGTTCTGTCCAAGAGATCCAGGCTGACCAGTAGAACCACAAGGCTGTTTGAGGATGGGATGCCGCAGCTCAAAATGTTGTGAGGAAGAAGATCTTGAAGGTTTTCTCCTCAGGAGAGAAAGAAGGAAAAATAGGAAAGAAGAAGGAAGAAGAAATAGGAAGGAACATGTGGTTACCCCCAGTGAGAGAGGAAACCTGTGGAGGTTGAAAGGTTTCTCAGAGGGTCAAAGCATCATTTGCAGGAAAATGACAATTAATGCATGTCTAGCTGTACATGCATTGTGTACACAAGATTCTGCCTAAGACTCGCTCTCCAAAGGCACCAATCAAAGGTGCCTGCATATCTCTGTGTTCAGATGTGTTCTGTGTATCTGTGACTCATGTTTTAAACTCGATCACACAGGCAGCAGCTCCGTAACCTCCCTTTTTCCCCCCCAGGTAATGCACCTCTTCAAGACACAGAGCGAGCTTGATATTTTCTATCTGATATGATTTGCTCGTACTTGAAAGGATAAAGTCCTTTGCATTATAACTAGAATGGAAACCTGAATAAATAGATTATGCAGGTTATGCAGATTTTTGTCGTATACAATGAAAATATTGTTTAGTGTTAAAAAATTAAACACTTCCAAAAAAATTGCAGAGGTTAACCTTGGACGTGCAGCGACTTAAATTCAGGGTGCAGTGCTGTTCAGCAGCATACGATGCAGTCATTTTCCATGTATACTTTTGTCATGTAAAGAAGACGCACGTATCTCCTGTCACAGATATGGAGTGTAAAATGTTAAGTCTCTGAACCAGTTAATGAGACTGAAATCACAGAGCTCCCAAAGATTGTAAAAGACTGAATGCAGAATTATTCTTTTTTTTTTTTTTTTTTTTAAACTGTGATGTTTGTAATAAACGTCTGATTTACGTGTTGCATAATTGTTTGCTGTAAATTATCTAAGCCTTGCAAGGGTTTTCATTACACTTCTCTACATTTGTGATGATGTTTTTAATCAACTTGAAATATTAATTTCCAATAGTTTTTGGTGGTTTGTAAATCCTAGGATAGACTCAAGTTAATGAATCCCTTAACGGGATAAAACGTTTACCGGAAGTGAGTGGCGATGTGGGTTGAAACCCTGTCATATGAAAGTAGTTTTTTTTTTTTTTTGGAATAGTTTAAGGGCTGTGATGGAGTGGTGTCCAAGCCAGGGTGTATTCCCATCTTGCACCCAGTGTTCCCAGAATACAGTCCTGATCCACTGACCCTGAACATGATAAAGTGGATGAAGGAAATCTCGATGTGAAATCTGAATTGGGAAGAGAAGAAAATGCAAGATGCTTCATTAGGAGCTGGTTCAATCTTTAACTCGGCTCTCCAGCAGGTGGCGGTATATGCTTCCACAAACACTTGCAGCAAATCCTACCGAGGAAGAATTGCCTAATAGCTGGGAAAACAACCTAGCGATTGGTTCATTAGATTTTTGTAAATGACTTCTCATTTTCCTTTTTCCTGCTAAAGTCCTGAAGGTGTACCTTTTTTTTTTCTAATATTAGCAGAAGTGTAATCCATTCACACCAGGTATGCTGCTTAAAATAGCATCTCGGTGTTAGCTTACAAGCTATGTTTACATTCAGCTAGCCTTAAATAATACAATTCCTTAGAAATTTGCTTATTGAAGCTTATTTTTAACCAGCATAAATATTTAACTAGTTATAGAGAGACATGTTTACAACTGTAGCTAGTTGTGACTGTATAGTTATGCTGTTCCGCCCATTTTATAACTAGATAAAGATCATCTTTTAACTCCACTCCCCGCAGGCTGTATAGAGTTATCACAATGTGCTTTGTGATTATATAACCGTGTATTTATAATTCCTTACATGTTCCCGGTGTAGTGTTAAACCCGGAGCCGGTTACTGATGTCGTCGTGGTCGCGGAGAAGCCGGCGGAGACAGTCTCATCTCAGCCGCGGGTATTTAACACCTCACCGCCTCAACAACAGCACATAGGAAACACTTCACCTGGAATAAATCAACTGCACCGACCTGCTCACTGCAGGATACACACGATCTGTATGCTCAGATCATGAGTGTAATCTAGCGTTTTAAATATTCGGGGTTTTATTTAAAACTGTACTGATGTTTTAAAATGATCTTCAGGATCAAGTCCTTTAGATTATTTCTAGAATGGAAACCTGAATGAATTGAGATCTGAGATCTTCTAGCAAATTCTAATTCTGTTGGTCACAGACACAATACACAGTGTGATATGCAGTGAACTGCTTACATGACTGTCTGTGACTTGGATATAAAATAAAAAAAATTTTATTGGTTATAATTTTTTTAAAAATCCATAAAAAAAATTCCATTACATAAAAAATATTAACTTAAGATAATGAAATAAAAAAGTAGAATTGAAATCGAAATACAAATAGTGGAACCTCAGGCTCGCCTTACAAATTTTCCGGAGCCGTTTAAAACTTGCTTGCATCAGTGGAAAGCCAAGCAAAATTAGTTCACTAATTTAAATGTTTTTTGTTCTTTTTTTCTCAGTAAAAGCGGTTTCAAAAGAGTCAACCCACGATACCAGCTTTGCCTTCGGCACATGTTCAAAAGTTAAATCTTTTTTTTTTTTTTTTTTTGCAATATTAATATATTTGGAGGCTGAAACAGATAATTTGCATTTACAATATTTCATATGGGAAAATTCAGATCGCAATACGAATCTTTTCGCCTCACAAACTCACCTCAAGAACGATTTAAATTCTGTCGAGATTTGTCGACATAATCTCTTTGCTTTTCAATATACTTTGTCCATCTGTTAACAAGCTTTCATATTTTCTCATTTTAAATAATCTTATTGTGCTGCGAGCTACAAATGCAGTGTAGAGCAAACAAGTGGATTTTCCAGTGATGTAAACTTTAAAGCACTTTTTGTAAGTCGCTCTGGATAAGAGCGTCTGCCAAATGCCTAAATGTAAGTTCGATAGAGCAAGATCAGGACTATAGGGAGGATTATTTAACACAAGAGTTGCAGTGTCGACAGTGTGGGACAGAGGTGTGTGGACATGTATTTTCATGCAAGATCTTGGATAGCAGTCCTCTGTGTTTCTTCCGAAGTTCAATCAGCATCTGAGCACTGTTGATTGTAGAACCTTTTGCCTGATAATGTTGCAATACTGGTTCCTGAGAATTCCAGAAAACTTTAAGATTCAATTTTCCAGTTTATGGTTGACTTTTTTTTTTTTGGTCGGCATTTGAGGATGTTTCCGTTCCATAATCTGCTGTTTACTCTCAGGCTTGTAGTGATAAATCTATGTCTCATCATCAGTAATGATTCTCTTTTAGAAACTTTTACCTTCCTTAGAGTATCTGTCCAAATTTTGTTGGCAGATATCTAAACGCTTCTGTTTATGCTCTTCAGTGAGTTGTTTTGGCACCAGGTACACCTTTAGTCCCCCCCAAAAGAACAGTAAACTGCACGCTGCTCTTTTTTCATGCAAATCACAAGTGGGGCATCGATTTTTGCTCGCACTGCAGTTACAAATGAACTGATGTAATCGTGCATATCTGCACAGCAGTGACTGAGGAGACAATAGCCTTGAATGGAGAGCTCTGACAAGACAGTCCGACTGGCCAACATATATATTGTATATGTTTGCATTTTATGTTGTAAAATGTTGCAGTTCCTCTATGATCCTACAGGTGGTGTGAAATCCTGTATTTTAGGAGCAAGTTATTTAAGTTTGTTTAGAAATTTAACAAAATAAAAAAGTAATATCAAACCAGGATATTTAGGTAAGCAAGGTAAAACCTGATTTGTGCTTCTGTGTAAAGTTAATGTAGAGTCTATGCTGGTATGCTAGACAAGTGACCTACAACATGGTGAGCTTTTGTACTTGGGTGCATAAATGAGAGATGGTGTTCAACTCTAAAAATGGAAGTGTAGAAGAAGCCGGAAATTTGTTGCGACTGGTGGACAAATCACAGTTGTGGGAAGCATTAATCAGGTTTAAGGGTCTGTCGCTATTTTGTCAGGTAAGGAATACTCAAAGAACTCTGTACTAATATACCTGCACTGATAATAATATAACACCACTGTTTCACATCTCTAAAGACAACAAAGGCCTGGTTATGATTCACAGACCCCAATTTGAAAACCACTGCTATTTAAATCCTGCTCATCCTGTAAGACTCAGAACCAGATATAGAACCTACTCATAACAGTGAAAAACATATAAGTTGTAAAACACTACATGCCAAGCAGGCAATAATTTAGTATTCAGACCACAGCAACTGACATAAAGGTTGTGTACATGTGAATTGTGTTTACAAAAACAAATTCAACAATTAAGAAAGCTATAAAGTTATTATTTTTCTTGCAGTAGTTCAGCATTTGTTTAGGTTAATGTTAATGGAATATTTTTTTAAGTTATGTTTAGGTTAGTGACGTCAAAGACATGTTACAAATAATGAAAATATAACGAATATGAAAAACATTGTAGTTCTTTGAAATAAAATGAAAAATGGAGGTTCTTTGAAATACAATGAAAAATTGTAGTTCTTTGAAATAAAATGAAAAATGGAGGTGCATCAACTAATTAATAATAACGTTTCTGAGGCCTGAGTACTTTCTAGTTGTTTTCTAAACCCAATCCGCAGGTTACACCTTTGTTTAGCACTATTACTCTGACATCAAGTTATCTTTTCTTTGACTTAGTGGGGCTAAACCTTTTCGACCCTTTCGAAGTCAGCCATATCCCGGTCGAGAGGAAAGAAACGACTTGTGTCATGAAACAGAAAGGTACAACCATATGAAACTCATGTCTGGTGCAGTTTCTGAAAATGACAAATTTTAACTCAGTCAGGATTCCTTTAAAGCCCAGAATTTTTATTTAATTTATGTTAATCTTTGTTTTCAGCTTTGAAAATGTGGAACAGAGTAATGATTACTCCGATCTTACAGACTATAAACAATACGAACCTTCACCTCATGAGCCAAATGGTAATTATTCTAAGGTGTACATTCTTAAGCCATGTCTTTAGTAATAACTGTCTTTATTAAAGGTTCTTTAAGTATTTCCAGTGTGAGTGGTCCATTTGCATGTAGAACCTGCAATAATATTACTAAAATGTAGCTTTCATTTGCATTGTGTGGAGTTATCAAGTTGTTTATTGTTAAATAATTTGCCCTCCATCAGTTACCTCACTAAGGGATGGAGACAAGCGCAGTGCATTGTACCAGAGATTTTATCAACATTTCCATGGAGATGGAGCCAAGCAGCCTGCTGATTGTGTCGTTCTTGCTTTAAACAACCAAAAGCTGTGAGTACTTATTTTATTAATGTGTTAGCATTTGATTGTAACACAATTTTAGTTTTTTTGGAAACCTCCTGGTAACTCCATCACTGAATTGAGCTTTTGTTTGCTTTTACGATATTATATCACATTATAAGCTGACCATGTGGGTCGGCAAAATATAATATTTTACATGTAATTATGATAAAAAAAAAAAACTAATGTACATCTATAATTTTTATAATTAGCTGACAAATTTGACAGGTAAACTGATGGATGAATGTATAGATGTTTCCAAAAGTAGAAACACTCATGTTTAGTTACACATGAAAATATATTTCAATAATCAATTTTACATTTTAAATATGCATATTTATAAAGATTAGTCGGAAATCGCATGATAAAAAAGGACAATAAGGCATTTACTTTATAAAATTTCATGATCAGTTCATGCATATGGATACAAATAATGTTTTAATGATTTGTTTTAGAGCTTCCGTGTAATGGTGACCTCATATATGTCATGGTGACTTTTTTTTTTATTTATTCACTACTTCTGTGTTCCTTTTACACTGAATTGTGTGTCTACTTCTGTGCATACATCCAACAAATAAGAAAATAGCAGGACCAAATAAATATAAAAAAATAAATGAAGAAATTAATATATTATGCATTTACAGCCTGAATCTGAGTGCTTATGTAATATGAGCGCTGTGTATTCCATGTTCATACCATATTCAGCCTGCTAAGACTCCCAGTAGTTCTCCTAGAGGACAGAAAGATTTGTAGTGCTCCGAAATACACTATTACTAATGATCAATTCAGCTTTACATTTGAAATATGTAATTTTAAAATGTTAGCTGCCCCAACGTTTTAATGTTATTATTTTGAATCTGCATGGCGAACCTGTAGTCTTTCATAATAATACATTCCGGGCACCGCCATGCTGCATCCTCCCAAACACATTTTTCCATTCTCCTTTGCCCGGAGGTCAATAACAAGCTCTCTTCTTTTTCTTCTTCTTCTTCTTCTTCTTCTTCTTTCAAAGGGATTACGCGAAATCATTAGGCCACTGTTTGCAGGAGCGTGGCCTCTTGGTGGAAATGCTTTACCTGCGTGCAGAGTCAGGCTTGACCCGGGCCCTGAAAGATGTCCGGTCTGATGGTTCCCTCTTATGTATTCTCGTCGAACAGACTAATGTAGCGCTCTCCTCGTGCACAGTAATCATATTTTCAGAGTCCCTCAAAAGTAAGTTCCCTTCGAAACAGCTGCAAAATCACTAGTCTAAACTAACATAAGAAAATACATTGGTGTTATGGTAGGCATCCCTATCATCCATATCAGCCGGTATGTTCTCGGTCAGATGCAATTAAAAAAAAAAAAAGTGTATATGTCATAAATACACATCATTCACTATGAGGAGCACCTGTACAACTGCTCATTTATGCAACTACTAGCAGTCCTGCCAGAAAAAGGCTGCTATTACACTATTATTTCTTTGGAAAGCCTTTAGCTTTGATTAGGGTGAGCATTCTCTATGGTTATGTTTCAGCAGTCTTATGCGACATCAAAACATTTATTTCTATCCGAGTTTGCGTTACATTTTTCCTGAGATCTTGTAATGATGATGGGAGAGTCAAGTCCAGCACATTCTAAATACAGTACATTCAGTTTGAACCGATGAGACTTGGTATTGTCATCCTTGAATATGCAGTGCCATCAGGAAAGAATTATCCATTGATGTCATAACCTGGTAATTTAGTACCTTCAGGTTGTCAGATAACTTAATTTTATTTCCATATAACGTTGCTGAGCCTAGATCTGACAAACTGAAGCAACCCCAGATCATAACACTGCCTCCAGAGACTTGCACAGTGGCCCCTTTGCATGATGGGTGCATGTCACTATGCATGATGGGTGCATGTCACTATGCATGATGGGTACAACTTTTCTGTTCACAACGGTTGTCAGTAGTCATGAGCAACGCATTTCTGTCCATAGAACTTACACTTTATTCTTTTACATTCTTTGTAAATATTTTTTTTACATGAAAATTCCAGGTGATTCCAACCAATTCTGAAAATCTCAATACTGCCATCAACAACAACAGTTAAACACATTTTCCCCTTCCATGTTTAATGTGAACATTAACTAAAGTTCCTGACCTGTAGCTCTATTTCTTCATGCATTATGTTGCTGCCACATGTTTGGATAACTGATGTGGATAACTGTATTAATGAGCAGATGTACAGGTTTCCTCATTAATATTGCCAGTGAGCGTAGTGTTCAGTATACTTTGTGTATGTACTATACACATGAACACCACAACGCAAACCATTTCCAAATCAAATCAAGCATGGTGCATGTTTTAAAACTAAACAACTAGAAGATGCAGAATATAAAAAATAGAAAACACAAAAACGTTTTTTTTTTTTTATCTAAACCTTTTCCAAGATACAATAAGAACTAAATGCTAACCTAATCCATGATATTTGTAACTGGGATGAAAAAAAGATGATTCATTGTTATAAAAATGCACAGTGTAACAAAAAGTGTTTGCATACTTGGAAGCAGTGGCTTATTTCATTTGCTTGGTTGTTAAAAGTTCAGGTTACCTCTTTCTCATTTCACACTTTTACTTCTTTTGTCTTTGATCAAGTGTACAAGTGGAACTAACAAAACTAAAAGCAGAGTTTAAAATGTTTTAAATGTAAATTTTATGAAATGCCATTTTTATTGCAAAACGGTACAAGGCGTTTATGCAGAACTTAAGAGATAAAGATATTGATTAAAATGTTCTTATAACCTGCTTGGCTACTCTTGGTAAAAATCCCCTTTTGCAAATAGAATTTTTGTTATACTTTATGCCATCCTTGTGGAACAATCTGAAATACTTCATATTAAATATATTAAATTATTAAATTACTCTCAGTCAAATATCATGGGTAAGTAAGGATAAAAAAACTGAGTTAATAGGGAAATTGCTGCTAATAAACTGAAACAATAAAAAATGTACATAATCAAAATTTAAAAATGAGGACTGTCATCAATAGTTAAAAACTAATGACATAACCTTGCTTAAAATGAATCTGTTGGCTAAATTAATCTGGTGATGGCACTGAGCTGCTGCTCTCATTCTGCGTAAACTGCAATAACTGACTGTGAACCTGCACCACAGCATATATGCACCTTTCCCCTCCAATGACCGAGTTTCCATTTCACTCTCACAGTTCACCGCAACATGCCCAGAGAGCAGGCTTTGGACCTGGTGATGGCGGAGTACGGGCGTGCGAGCGGTGCCCGGCGACAGTGTGACCCTGTGGAGGCGGCAGCGAGGGCTTCCGAGCTCTCAGATGACTACCTGGAGCGGGCCAAGCTAGAGCGCCATGCTGTGCCCTCTGCCACGCGCCACCTGCTCCTCCTCATGGCTGAGGGCCTACACCTGTACCCAGAGGAGCTGGGCTCTATCGCTGCGTATGTACACAACCGCCAGGACCATCTGCAAGGTGAGGACGCATGGCGAGCTCCTGCTGAACACAGCGACAAAGTGTACGCTAGAGTTGAGTTGAGAAATAATGGCTCCTGAGTTGTTGTTGTTTGTGTATACTGTATGTTCTCTTTGGTGCATGTGTTGTTCGTATGAAAGTTTTGGGTAAATGTAACTGTCATTGGAGCATTTGCCAGTCCATGGGTGCTGCTGTTGACAAATTCTGGCTGGTTTTAGACAAAATTAATGGCACATATTAAATGCAGTTTAATCCCTTATCGCTACTGAGTGTGTGATCTACAGTAGGGTAAAATACAGTACCACGTCTTTTTAATTCTGTGTGTTTTTGATCATAGCAGGTCTCAGTGTCCTCATCCTCAGACGAATAACTGTTCCCACCATGTCATTATTTATTTAATAAAACCAAAGACAAAAAAAAAAAACATGTGGCCAATACTAAGTACCTCCATGATTCAATAGCTCGTCGATCTACCTTTATTAGCAATAACTTAAAGTAATACATGAAATTATTACTTGTTTATTTCTCTTTAAAATATTGTTTTAGTTCATTGAGGTTTTTAGGGATTCGCATATGCACATCATTTCAGTTGGGTTGAGGTCTGGACTTTGACTAGGACTTTCCAAAATCTTTTATTTTCCAGTCATTCTGATGTAGATTTATCGGTGTCCTTTGGATCATCGTCCTGTTGCAGAATCCAATTTCATCCAAGTTTTAGCTATCGGACAGATGGCCTCACATTTGCCTCTGATATACAGAGAAGTTCATGGCTGACTCAATGACCACAAGATGGTCCTGTGGCTGCAAAACAAGCACAAATCATCACCCCTATCCCGCCATGCTTGAAAGTGGGTATGAGGAGTTTCTGATGAAAGGCTGTTTTTGTTTTTTGCCAGAACATTAAGGCGTAACAACTCCACTTTGGTCTCATCCTTCCATAGGACATTGTTACAGAAGCCTTGTGGTTTGTTCAGATTCAGTTTTGTGAACCTCATGTTCATTCGTGAGAATGTTTCCATGTTCTGTTTAGACAGGAGAGGCTTTCTCCTGGCAACCCTGCCAAACAAACTGTACTTGTTGAGTCTTCTTGTAATTGTGCTGTCACTGACTTTAACATTTAACAATCAATGTAAAAACAATTTAACAATGTTGGCAGTTTGATATAACAACCTGTTTCCAAAAAAATGTCTGAGTCAGACATTAGTGTTTGTTTTCGTTCTTTTCCTTCAGCAGCCTCTCCTGAAGTTGATGGTCAAGCAGCTCCAGAGACAACAAACAGTCTGCCTGCAGGTCTGGGGAATCCTCCACCCCTGCTCTCTACACCTTTAGGTCCCGCACCTTCTTCCAGTGAGCACCCAACATCTTCCACTGGCATAGCCAAACCTCCCCATGGAGTTCCCGTGAGCACACCAGGTTATTTATTCATTTACTAACTCGTAAACAAATAGATTCTACTTATTGTGTATAAATACACATTTAACAATGTGCTGAAAATGCCCAAAGATTGCTAAAGATGCTAAATATGTCCAAAGATTTATTTGGTTGAATTATGGTCAGGTGTCCACAAATGAACTTTTGGCCACATACTGTATGTAGTATAGATTCCAACATAATATGGAATATAATGCCATTTGTGAGAGAAAAATCATCACTAATGGAAAACTTTTGCTTTGTTTGTCTTTCCAATTAATTTAAAGAGGCCTGAAGGAATTACAAGTATACTGTATTTCTGGTCCTGACAAACCAATAGAATACGCAATTCATCTTGTATCGTTTCTAATATCTTTCCCATAAAGATAGCCGTTTGTCTGGTAAGCTAACTGTTATATAAATCTAGATATCTTGAAATGCAAAGGAAGCAGAAGGCACACAAGGAACATTTCAAAAGATGTTGATATCTGTGTGTATATAAATACATCTGTTATATGTTATATGTTTTGATATCTTGACTATTTCTCCTCTAGACTCGTATCCCAAAACCAAGCCTCCTCCTCTTCTCTCACTGAATATTCTTCAAGGATCTCCTCAGGGTCCTTCACCTCATGATCCACCACCACCTCATGGTCCAGCTGGGACTCAAGCTCCCTCTACGTCTCGTGGCCATCCTCAAACGCGTGGTCCGTCTGCCCCTGAAACCCGTCCACTACTTTATGGTCCTCCGCCCCTCCATGGTCCCCCTGCTCCTAACAGCCCCCCGTCACCCCACGGTACCCCTCATTGTTCCTCTGTCTCTCAAAATCCACAACTATTAAGGGGTTCCACGGCACCAAGACGACCACCAGCTTCACATGGCTCACATGCACCAAGGACACATGGCCTTCATAATGGACCCCATGGCTTCAATGTACGTGCACCACCACCACCTCATGGTCCACCAATGCAGAACGGCCCAAGTGGGCTCAGAGCACCCCCACCCTTACTCAGGAACCTACGCATGAGAAATCCAGCAGGGCTGCCTTAAGATCAGGTTTTTTTTAAATCCAAAATTTAAAGCATTGTGTTTGTGATTTATCAAAACTTCCCTTATGTTGGAATATTTAAGAATAAGGAGATAATAAATAATCAGTTAGATAGTACAGACACCTCCCTCTATGATGACTCAGGATATTAGAGGAAATCAAGTTAGTGCAGCCACATAGGAACAAATCAACATGTTCTTGTTGTTACCTTAAGACTGTCTTAAGACTCATGTTGTCTTATGTATATTTTTGTTTTCAATCTTGTGGATTTTATGCAGTAGTGTTAGCTAATTTGTATTGTTCTTTTGTTTCTGGCACAATCCTTTCATGGTTCATTAAAAAGTTTCACATCCTTGCATTTGTTTTTTCTCACATATATTCTGATAAGAGGCAACATTGGCTGGTCCATCTGTCAACCAGCTTTCATATTTCCTCATTAAAAAAAAGATTTTAGGTTGAGCTGCGAGCCCCGAATGCACCGCTGCCTTCACTTCTTTATCACTTCTGGTTCTTCATCCTCATAGGGCTGCTTTCAGGGACTAAACAGGTGAAAGTCCAATGGAGCAAGATCAGGAGTATAGAGAGGATGCTTTAACATCTCCAAAATATTTTGCAGTGTCAACAGTTTGGGCAGAAGTGTGCGGACGTGCATTGTCATGCAAGCTACCAACGCCCTAGGATGGCAGTTCTGTGCATTTAATCTGAAGTTTAACCTTCAGCTCTTCAATAAGAATCTGACTGTAATGAGCACTGTTGATTGTTGAACTTTTTTTCCTGATAATGTTCCAATACTGGCACTTTGAGAATCGCAGAAAAATGTAAGCATCAATTTTCCCACTGTTGAACTTTTTCTTGGTCTGCAATTGAGGATGATGAGGACGATTCTCTGCTGTTTACTCTCGGGCTTGTAGTGATGAATCCATGTCCCATCATCAGTAATGGATTCTCTGCGACCTTCCTTGAACTTCTCTCTCCTTACATTTGCAAAAAAAACACCTTCTCTATACTGTAGACAAAGTCTTTGATGGATAACAGCACACGGTACACACTCAGACCACAAAAAACAAATCACTGCACGCTGATCTAAGCATCCATTTTTGCTCACACCGCAGCTACAAACGAACTGATGTAACATATTCACACCTGCACATCAGTGACTGGGAAGACAGTGGCCTTGAATGGAAAGTGTTGATAAGATGAAAAGTTACCGGAATGCGGATAATTTATGACTTACCATCATTATCAATTCTCCCTCCACAATGGTGTCTACAGTGACCTACAGCTGGTGTGAAATTTTATTTATTTATTTATTTTCGCAAATTTGTCAAACTTAAATGATTCAGACCATCATATTTAATATTAAACAAATATAACCCTGAATAAATGCAAAATGTATTTTTAAAATTATTTCATTTATTAAGGAAAAAAAAGCTAAATCATAAATGAACTGTGATTTTTGGAAAGCCGAGTTAAATTGTACTTGCCACACCCCCCACACACGCAGCCTGATTACTGCCAGACCTGTGGAATCTAGAAATCACTTAAATACTGTAGAACCCGTCTGACAAAGTTGTTGTTGCTGGTCTTTCGGCTGCTCCCATCAAGGGGTCGCCACTGCAGACCACCTGATCCGCACACAACTTGGCACAGGTTTAACACCGGATGCCCTTCCTGACTCAACCCTCTATTTTATCCAGGCTTGAAACCGGCACTGAATCCAGTTATTGGGTTTGGGGGCATTGGGTGGGAACTGAACCCGGGCTTTCCGCATGGCTGGCAAGAAACCAGCCACTGAGCCACCAGTGAAGCACACTAAAAAAGCTAAAGAAATTAAAGGACAGATGAGAAACAAAATAATTGACATGTATTAGTCTGGAAAGTCTTTTCTAAGGCTTTGGGACTCCAGTTATCCACAAATGGAGAAATCAGCAAATACTTTTACACAGCACTATTGACTTTAAAGTCAGGTAACAATCAATCACAGCTTGAACAACCTCCAGCTGGGTAACAAGTGTCAGATGACAAAGTTCAGGAGGTGATGTGTTTCAGTCCTGAAAAGCATGTATACTACTGCATATTCTACAGCGTTTGAAGGTTTAGGGGTTAAGGTTATACTGTAGGAGGAGCTAGATCAGGCCCAGCTTCAGGTTTTGCAGTGACTATTTAATTCCGTCCTTGTAATCCTGTCCTAGAGTTTTTCATTGATTCTGTCGCTTCAGTCAGTTTTAATCTTTTGGACTGCTCTTGGTTAATGTAATTGCACAGCGCTATTTGCGCATGAAGTTATTGAAATAACTCTTCCTCCCTTGGAAAAGTCCACTCACCCTTACTTCTAAACATCACCTAACATGAATTTTTGATGACCCAGATGATGTGATCTAACACACAGGGCTTTCACATAAATCACGTTTTGTTTTTATTTTGAGGTCATTTGGGTCCCAGCCTCCTGGGACCCAAATGACCTCATAAGAGGGCACTGCACCTTCTCCCAGCACACTGTCTCTATATCCTTGTATATCCTCTCTCCCCCCTCTCTCTCTTTCCCTCTCTCTGTCGAGCTACACAACATTGCTGAGCTGCCAGTGATCCAGACTCCCTCTGCCCTCCGGACCTGTCTGACTCGTCCTGGTGCCCCGCTTCTGGTTGGAGATCTCGTCACATGGATGCCCCGTGTGTCTCTTTGG
>JAQMYJ010000038.1:14870294-14951253 GCA_030014305.1 Clarias laeviceps
ACACACACACACACACACACACACACACACACACACACACACACACACACACACACACACACAAACACACACACACAAACACACACACAATATGATGTGAACTCACAGGATTGGAACAGCTGTGTGGCCATACGAAAACCACTTGTTAATCAGAAAAAGGGCTTCAGGTTGCTAGGGAGCAAATAGATTGGCGCAATGGAAAGGGTCATGTGGTCTGATTTTCAGACTGACGGGCGCATCAGGGTTAGAAGGCAAGTGCATGCACCAATCATGCATAGTACTCACAGTACAAGCCTCTGAAAGCAGTATTATGATCTGGGGTTGCTTCAGTTGGTTAGGTTTAGATTCAGCAACGTTATGTGGCAATAAAATTAACTCAGCTAATGACTTGAGCAGGTTATCACATTGATGGAGTTTTCTCTTCCTTGATGGCACAGGCACTTACATTACTTAAAACCTAGGATTTGTGTAATCTGCGTAATTTGTTTGATTGGGCCTGATAGATCAGTGCTTTACTGTATCGTGTGTATTATATGAACGCGACATGGCCAATGTATGTGGACACCTGGCCATCAACCCCATACATAATCTTCCCCAAACTGTTGCCACAAAGCTGGAAGCACGCAAATGTCTTTAGTGACTTTCTAAGATTTAAAAATCACTGGAAAGGCCGGTGCACATGCAAACTTCACAAAGCCTGACTTCACTAATGTAGCTGAATGATCAGAAATCCCCAGAGCTTTACTTCAAAATCTTATTGAAAGTCTTTCCAGAAAAATGAAAGTCGTTATAATAGGAAGATGATCTGGGACGTTCAGCAGAGTGTGGCAGTCAGGCGTAGACATACTTTTGGCCATATAGTGTATCAAGACAGGTAGCTTATCATCTGAAAAAAGGCACAGCTAGCTATACTTCTGGGACTTGACCTCACAACATCTAGAACCTCACCAACATAAACAGTACGGTGTGTAGAAAGAAGGGACGGAAATCGCCAGGGACCAGAGGATACGATATTATAAAGAGGTGTCGATTCCATTTGTATTGCGATTTTGTAAGTATCATCATTTTATAAATATTCCGATTCTATATGCAATTTTCTTTCTAATACTTTGCTATAATTTTAAACACGTGTAACATATAATTTGCTCTTACCACACTGTATTACATGCCAATTTGTGACACATTTAATCCTACAGAGCATGCCACCTGTAGGATTAAAGAGGAACTGCAACACTTTACCACCTCAAATGCAAATGCATTTTTATCGATTTGAGTCAGTGTAGCGAGACATGTATTGCCACAGAAAAGAATTGCAATGTATACCCAAATCAATTTTACATACCTGAATCGATTTATCAAAATTCACAATCACTAACATCTTATATAATACAAGAATATATAAAAACATTCTCAAGATCACCAAACAATATAAATTAACACGTAGAATATGAACAGAGGATGTAAAATATGTAAAACTCTACAGTGTGTGTATGTGTGCATTAGTGTGTACCTGTAGTAATGCAGTAGTAGGTCTCATGAGGGGACACATGATGGATACGATGGTGTTTACGAGGCAGCACTAGATGGCAGTCCTGCAGCAGAGTGACCCATCGCGGCAGGCCGAAGTAGGAGTGTGACCACTTATGGATCTGGTTGGTCATCGTCACGAAAACGGCAAGCGCAAACATAAAACAGTCCCAGGGGTAGGACTCAGCAAGGGCATCTGTGACAGGAAGATCCACACAGGGCAGACATTCAATTATATGCATAAGAATAAAAATGCAATGTGCTTTATCCCACTTCGAGTCAAAGTCTGATTTCAAACTGACCTTCACCTGAGGCTACTGAGCAAACATACCAACAACTGAGCAACTCTACTGCTACACAGCGCTTACACATGCTACCGTTATAAAGTTACACTGAGGATCACACTAACCACTTTATGTACTAGGTAAAGAGCTAGCAGTTCACAACTAGTAGTCCATTTGTTGAATCTGAATCCTAACAAAGGTCTTACCTTCGGTATCTGTCTGCTTTGCGAAAACTTGGTAAGAAATGCAAAAATCGGAAAAGTTACACAAACCTCTACCCCAACAAATTAACAGATAGATGTTAAATGACATCATCTGGAAGCCTCACCCCCTCACGACTCTTTTGACTCGTAGAGCGCTCTTGCATTCCATCACTTTAAATAAGGAAAGGGTAGGATTCATTCATTTGGAATATAATCCCTAAATGTACATCTAAATTAGCTAATATCTGACAAGTAGAAGTAGTTTCTGTTGAGTACATTGAGTGCATTGCTAATCTTGTTAATTTACAATCAGAAAGAAATGAACTCTGCATGAACATAGTTTACTGTTGTATGTATGACTGATGTTTTGAAGAGGATGCAGAGGATAGGGTTAGATGGAGGCAGATGATTCGCTGTGGCGGCCACTGAAAGGGAACAGCCGAATGACAAAGAAGAAGAAGATGACCATGATGTTTTACCATGATTTATCTTTTTACCAAATTATGTCCAAGATAATCCTAAATCGTCTAACAGTGTTGCAGCAGTACAAGAAACTGGACAGACAATTAAATTAAGTCAGTCGCTATGCTAGTACATACTAAAGTAAATTTTTTCAGCGCTCAAATGAAAATACCATGCATTGTTTTTTTTTGGACCATTATTTTTTTTAATGTTTGTGTTTACACACTGCACAAAACAAACTCCTTTTAAACACAGTTGTGTTTGACTAATATGCAAAGGAACACATTGAAAGTGTGTCTGTGGCTTTGCACCTGGTGTGTAGGACAGGAACTTGTACGCCATGTGGGCGAGAGGCAGGATGGTGATCATGCAGTTATCTCCATTGGTCTCAATGAAGTCGTGCCGCGTGATGGCTGTGGGGTCGATGTGGTGCTCCCGAAATGGACGGATAAACGCCTGCGTGCGTGATGCCACATAGGGACAGGGAGATAAAAGAAAGACACGGGGAAGGAAAGGATATGAAAAAATTACCTTTCTGTAATATAGACAATACACACATCATACACATCATAGTGACTGGCTAAATAAATTGGTGTTCACACAAAGTTTCGACAGACGCGCGTCCTTGGGAGTCTGGTTTAAACTGCGCCGTGCCATATTACAGCAGAATCAAACGGGGTATAGTTCAAGCACAAGTTGGGAGTTTTCCGAATAAAAGCAAAAAAATACAAAGAATGTCAGCCTTAACAAACAGCTCTGAAGCATGAGGGCTCCTGCATGTCAGAGGAGAAAGGAGGGTGTAGGAGGGTTGATGCTGACCGATAGAGCCTAATGAAAGCGGGGGTGGGAGGCAGGAGTTCACAAGTTCTGGAGCTGTGAGATAACTGGGCATAAAGCAGCACTTCCCCACTGCTGCCATCCTGCAGCATGAAAAAGCTGGCGCTCAGCAGCTCGTGTCACTCATGGCCAGGGCCGCACGGGGCACAACAAATGAAAGACGGCACAGGAAAGAAGTGCATGTGCAAGAGAGAGGAGGAAGGAAGCAAAAAAAAAAAAAAAAAAAAAAAACAACACAAAAGAATGAAAGTAATTTATTTAGCTAGACAAAAAGAAAGAAGCGTTTGGAGCTGCAGTGGTATGGCGCTTCAGAGGAGACAAGCAGGGGAGGAAACGTCATTATCATGTGGCCCGAACTCAATCATGGCTGAATCTGAGGCTGCATGGCTGAACTCTGCTGGAGTGCAGGGATGGGGGGAAATATCTGCTGATATTTCGACAATTATATTCCCTCTCCTTCTGCTCATCCTCAGCCCGTGTGCGAGATTAAACGTGTGATAAGCTCCAGACGCATGTGCGTGTGTGTGTGGACTCTCCAGCACACCACGGCCACCTGGCGCTTCACTGCCGCTAATCCCGCACCGTTTAACACCCTGCCTTGCCTTGGCCGCCTTCTGCCTAATCATGACTTCCATCACTGGATTGCCCTGGCAACGCAGTGGCTGATGGGAGACTACCCCCCCCACCCTACTTTTAACCTGACACCCACCGGAACAAGCCGCTTCATTTTGTCCGCCTCTCGCGCTCTCTTCCTCGTCACTCTTAAGAGCCTGTTTAATCATGCTCATTAGCAACTCTCTCAAGTTGGTGCTTTTTGGTTTGAACGCACGGACAGAAAGCTGTATAGAGCCGTCCGCCGAGTGTCGCCTTTAATGTGCCCGTTAAAGGGTCTTAGTTTGCAGCGCACTGAAGGGGCTGTAAATTCCCCTGCTCTTTTTGAAGTCTGCTCACTCCCAGGTGGCAGGTCCTAATTATCCTTGACAGTGGAAGGATCCACGGTGGCTGCGACGCCATAAGAAAGCCATTCTGCTTTCCTCACTTTAGCTGCGGCTTGGTGGATCAAGCCGTTTAACAGCACAGACGGACGCGGATGAAAGAGCAGAGAGTGCGGCCTCGCCGGCCCAGGACACAGGGGTGCTGCTGGACGTGATGTTCAGATGGCCTGCTCTCCAGGACACAAAGATGGCCTGTCGTACATGTGACCATAGTACAGACTTGCAGTTCCATTACACAAAGATGACATTAACCTTTTCGGAATTTGTGTATATGTTTTAACAGATCGGGTTAGACACCTATCCATGTGGATCGGGTATCAATCCAAGGGTATCGGTGCTTACAGATCCAATCATCTTCTACACTTGTCTTTTTCATGATAATTTATCTCATGTAAACAATTTTAAATAATGAAACCTGCATACGGTTTGCTGGAGCAGGGAGAACAGTCTCCAAACTAACAGGACGACTGCTGGAGCTGCATATAAAATACTAGAATCGTTGCATTATAGGTTGAAAACTTGAATTTTAACAAAAGACATGGATTTACTGTAAATCTCTTGATGGCATTCTATCAAGTATGCCCTGCACTACATATATTACACAGTGCTATTCTGTTACACCCTATGTAGTGAGCATGCTGCACAGAGTGAAAAGGAGAATATACAGTAGACTTGGCTTGAATTACAAATAGTGAATTTTACAGGAATTTCATTTACAGTTTGCGTAAACTTCATTTACATAAACAAACGTAAGGCAGACCTAAATATTAGCACTAGTTAAAAAATCACCAGAAATTCCCAAACTGGATAACCTTATGTATGCTTATTACTGTACTTGAGCTTTTCTAACGCACACAATTATCTAAAGTAATAAGCAACACTGGGAATCCTGCGAGCTGCATTAGATGCACTACAGGGAATAAGCATGTCTGTCACCACTCCTCACCACCATCAACCACACACTGACCTCTGTCATCAGAAACACAAAGCTTGCCCAAATTCATCACTCCTACCTGTCCGGTACAAAAAGCAGGGGCAAGATGCTTTTTAATTGGACAGGAAGAATGTGACCTTTTCTCTAATTGGGTGAGGAAAAGGCGACTGTGGTCTGCATAAATTTGACTCTCCTGGGTATTCCTGCCCCCATGTTGGGTATAGCATGCTTGTGTTTGAGAGTGGTGGAGGTTGCAACTCGGAGCTCGGAGAAAACGGGAACGGAGGACATCCCCTCGGGAGGATGTGGCATTTTTCTTTATCCGGGCATCAACCTAGTAAACCACAACAGACCAATGAAGCAAAGGCTGATATGAAAATTAAACAGGGTCATTTGTTTAAATCAAACACACTAATATGCTAAGAGCCCATATTGTATGTGTAACGAGCGAGCACTTCTGTGACAGACTGCAATGTAATCTGGGAAACCTGCTCATAATTGTGATAGAAATTCCATTAACTTATAATTTGCTACAAAAAAAAAAGAAAAAAAAAGGCAACTTAGCTGAGCTGTTTTTAAATATTAATGTCTGCCATTTTAAAATTAAAATCACATTTAACATTAACAGAAGCGAACAAATCAATAGCTTTAGACAAACTTATTTAAAAATGTTTATTACCTTTCTTTTTTTATATGGTTGCCTGGTAGGTTTAACCACCATCAAAAACTCTATAACGACTTGTTGACTTGCATTTCCTTAACATTTAAGCCAGCATATAACTCTTGTTTACTACACACTGCCATCTTGAGGTTAAACATGCTAAGAAAATAAAGACTTGAATATTATATTGAAGACATAATGTGTGAGCAGAAAGTCAAATATGATGGCTGAAGCATTGACCAAGATGCTGTTTATTTTAATGCAGTTCACAAATATGATGTGCTACATTAGAAGAGAATAATAATTGCAAACTTCTTAGTTTCTTTTAATCTGTATTAAAGCACAGAGCTTATTATCTAACCCTGTTATTACATTGCATTAAGCTACCAGTTTTTAGCACAGTAACCTTCCAGGCAACCAAAACATGGGATTAAGCAGCACTTTGGAGCTTTTTAGTTCCCCAGTGGGCTACTGTAGCTACTGAAAGTAGGATTTGGCCACACTTAACATGCACACTATATGATAGGAGTGTAATGATGCATAGTGATGCAAAAATGTGCTATTACCATTGTGAAACCAGTATTTTATTCATTATACATCAAGCATACTCGCACTCTGAACACCAGATAGCATGCTGCTCACATAATTGCATTCTTCACAAACCACCTGCATTTGTGCATCAACCAACATGTCTTTTAGGTTACAAGGTTAAATAACCATATAAGCATTAAAAACAGAGCCGCCAAATGACAGAAGTTTAGAAGTTGGGGATTCTAGCCGAGTCTGGAGCTCTATTAATAGAAAGAAATGCCTCATAGTTTCAATCAATCCTTTTCTCCAGATCTCCAGAGACTTTTTTGTTCTTTCAATATTCTTTTGGGGATTATCGTTAAAGTTATTATTTACATATTTTTAAGATATTTTGAACCTGTAGTCCATTTTGTCTACACTCTGAGAAGTCTGTTTTATTTTTACTATATTTATTTAATATCATACAGAAAAAACAAGTTGCTTTGCATGGTTTAAGATGAATAAAAAAAATAAAATAATAATAAATAAATAAATAAATTTTAGTTTTATTTTTTAATTCTAAGAATCGAATAAAAAAAAAAAATCTAATTGTGAATACAGACTGTTATACACTTATTATATAGATATCTAAATCATCACACCTATATTCAGTCCTATATTGGAAGCACTGCTTTGTGACAATGGCCAATGTTAAAATGTGTAAGATAAATAAAATCTTATTGAACATAATGCACCCTGTACACAAAGCGAGGTCTAGGACAATATGATTAACCATGAACACTTTTGGGATGAATGCCAACACCCGACACCAGTGCCCGAACTCACTAAAGTGCTTGCAGCTGAATGGGCAGAAATCCCCACAGCATCGCTCCAAAATCTGGTGGAAAGCCTTCTCAGCCTAGTGGAGGTTATTACGACAACAAAAGGAGGATGAACACTGTGTTAATGTACAAGTTTTTGGAATGTGTGTGATGCTCAGGTGGCCTATTTCTGTATTTTTCACCATAAAGGGAAATAAAAAACAAAAAATTAAATTTAGATAAGGAACAGTAGGAGGTAAATATTTGTCGTAGCTGAAATACAAATCAAATGAATAGACATTGGTATATGCCATATTGAAATTTGCAAGCCACATGATGACTCACTATCAAAAAAAAAAAAAAAAAACATATCCAAATTAGCAGAAATGAAGGTAAGGTAAAGTAGCGAGGCTTCATCACGTTTTTTCTTTACAAATCATATAATGCTGAGTTGCAAAAAAAATTTAGCCTCTTATTTCTCTTGCATAAGCTCACCTTTCCAATGATGGGGATGGCCACAGAGCCCCAGGTATCAGCTCCCCAATGAACCATCCCAGAGGCAAAGTCTGCCGTGACGATACCGGTCACTAGGGAACAAGACATGGAAAACAGATAGCAGTTATTATATGACCTCAATCCTACTGAACTGAACAGTGTGTTCTAATGTCAAGGTCAAAACTTAGATTTCTAAATATTACAGCCCTTTTTAGTTTTAACATGCAGCGAAAGGACTGAACCAGAACTGCACCCAAAACCTACTGTCACTTTAAACAAAAATAAACAAGCAAACAAATTAATTTATTTAGTCATTTGCATTTCTGTGTAATTAAATTTAATTGAAAAACTACAAGATAAAAAAAAAATTGAAAAACGATTACTGTCTTAGCAGGAAACATAAAATCTATCAGCTACCTAATTAAACAGTAAACCTTTCAAACAGAAAAATAACATTTATAATGACAAGATTTTTAGTTAAAATAATCAAATGGCACCATGGTGGTTTATTAAAAACTGGACTTCATAATAGCAATAATACAGCTGTGCATGTGCTGTGAGTTTCTGGGTAGACTTTTGTCTTTCACCCCAAACATACAGTCAGCTCACACAGAATCTGTACTCTGAACTTACACCAGTTATAGAGGAATTATTTCAGGTTCGCATATTTATTAAATTGTTTTACATCAGTGCAAGTGTTCACACAAAAAAAGTGTTTATAAGTAGTTTATAACAAATATTAATGGCTGAAATTTATTGTTAAAACCATAAGTTCTGACTCAAAACAACAGCACATGTTTTTTTTTTTTCAAGGAACACCATAACAGCTGGCTTATCTTAACCATGTATGATAATCAAAGATTAGGATTAGGAAAAAGAAAAATCATAATCATGACCAGAGGTTTTACAGTCCACAAAGAATTGGGCAAGGAAAAAAAACAATCAAACAAACATATCCAGTGAGAGGCAGTTCTGCAGGTTGAAATACTTCTTCAACTGCCTAGTTTAAGAGGCTCAATGGTATATTTTTGTACTATTCTGTGTTTCTGAAATATTCAAACCAGGCACCAACAGGGCACAGATCACATTTGTCTCCCATTCTGATGGTCTGAACATTTCTTGAAGCCCTTGATGTGCATCTGCACCATTTTAGGGTGGACTGGGAATTGGCAAATTATTTAATTGGGAGAAAATGTTGTAAAATCCAAAGGTGACTTGAGGACATGAACTGGATCCTACAATAAAAACTGGGTGGTTTTGTTACTTTATGAAAACATACTGCTAATAAAATAAAGCCCTAATCAGTGGCTTGATTTAGTATTTATATTGCAGTTTTACATTCAGAATGATGTTCATTTCATTTTGACATTGAGATTAAAAAAAAAGTTGAAATGGTTGAGTGGAATAATTGCTTTAATGCATCAAAATCATTTAGACCTGTTAATGTTTATGTATTTTTATGGGCTACATAGAGTACAGTTCAACTAATTGTCAGAAGGGTTTAAAAAAAAAAAAGAAAGAAAGAAAAAAAGCAGCATTTAAGACTGTGTGACCAAAGGTTCTCCAAAAATTATTTTTATTTTATTATGATTAAACCATAGTTAGTTCTGACCAAATATTGTAATTGGACGAGAGGTTTTCCATGAGTGATGATATAGAATATAATAGAGGCTACTGTATATATAATATAATAACATGTGCTCTAATAACTGTTAACTCCTGAACAAGGGCAACTCCTTACACTATTTGGAATGTAACCCTGAAATTGTTAGTTAAGCTAAAAGCTAAAGTGGAATAAGTGGGGACCTAAAGAGAGACTTACAAGATTTACAAGACTGTACACCACCTCCATGCTGTACTCTCCTCACCTTTTGGTTACATAATACTGGTAAGATTTTTAAAACTACTTTTCAGCCTTGTTAATTACACTAAAACTCTCGGTCGCCACCTCTGCCTGTCACGATCAGTTAGTTCCCTCGGTCTTGGAAAGCCGTTTCGGTGAAGCAAAATAACTGGTTAAATAAAGAAACAAATCATAATCTGTTGATAACACATGACGCTTGTAGAACTGGTGTATAAAAGCAATAACACCCTCGAGGCTGCGGCCTATAACTGCTTCACAGCCATGCTGACTTTCAGTACATCAGCACTCCCCTTTTGTGTGATATTGCTTAATTATTTTCTAATTAAACTATTCTCTTTTTACCTTTCTGACAGGTATTAAAAAAATATGATGGCAGCGCAAGACTATTAAAAGACTTGTGAGCCCGACTGATGGTTGACATTTCATTTTAAATGTTTAAACAAATGTTTAAAAAGATCACAAACAAGAAAAAATAAAATATATTATATATTAGGAATATTTGTTAAGTAGCATGTACATGTAACATTCAATAATATCAACAGTGGGTAACAAGCAGCTGTTTCATTATGGATATAATTAATTATAATGAAGGTTGAGACACAATAAGCTTGAAAAGCTTGTGTTTAATCTGAATTTGTATACGAATTATGTTCGGTTCATTAACATACAGGATAATTATGATAAAAAGCAGCTTCCAACAGCTTCCAACATTATGTAAAACTAAATACATGTAAACAGAAACATCTTGAAAAGATGCAACACATTAGGAACAATCCAACGATTCCACTCTTTAGCTAGCTGATAAAAGGTCTTAACATGTTCAGACTCTATTCTTACACAGAGTAATAATCAGCAGCTTACCAATGCCAAAAATGATTCTGTAGATAGACACTGTGGAGAAGTTGATGAGGAGGAAGAGGAAATTGAAAGCGAAGAGAGAGAGGCACCAGATGACACAGATCCACTCCTGTAACCGTTTTCCTATAAACAGCATACAAAACAAAAACGCACACAGACACAACACAATGAGAACCTTTACTATGGACAAAGTCAAGAGCGATCACAAGGACATAGAAGTAACTAGTTAAAAAAAAAAAAAAAACTAGAATTGATGCAGTTTATTATATTTCACAAACACATTATTTAACTGTATTAATAACATCACAAATAAGCAGCAGAAGCAGCTTCAATGTAACAGAAGTTTAAGTCTAGTTCATTTTAGTTCCAGCTGCCAAACATTTGAGGAGCAGCTGACTGTAGTTGGCTACATCGGAACAAGTTATAACTTGAAGCTGATTTAACACAATATTTGTCAGCAGAAATATATGGATGTCAAGCACCAGAGTCTTTTGAGGAACCCAGGAAGAACCCAGCACTGAATCTCTTTCTCTACCTTATTGCGGATGACAGAAGAATCCTTTCATTAATAATGAAAAATGCATTCAAAACATTTGGCAGGAGGTAATGTCAACTCAACGTTCAAGAGAAAATGCAAAAGATTTTCCACTCACCAAAACAAGAAAACCAGCTATTTAAAAAAAAAAAATAAAAAAAAAACACCAAAAGATAAATGGATAAAAAGATGGAACTGCCTCCCTTGGATCAACTGATGATGGGAAAATCAGCAGGATGAATTGTAACGTTTATAAGACTATACTATCTCTTCAGATTCACTCAAATGCTTCAAAGCCCATTTGACCAAGCATAACAGAGGAGACAGACTAGGACTAGGAGCATATTCCTAAATTAACCAGATCGATTGGGTTAATCAGGTCGATTGCCTGGACTTGAATCCAAAACCATATACATTTTGCTTGCTGAAGGCAAACCTGCTCCTAGAACAAGCCTGAACTGAAGACACCTGCAGTATAAGCCTGCCAGAGTGTCACCAGGGAAGAGCCCTAGTGCATAGTGATGTCTATGGACTGCATTTGTCTATGATCTGCAACCATATATTAAATAATCTAAACGTTCCTTTGTCTAATTATTTTTGATATCTTAAAAAGGGCGGATTGCAGATATTAAAAGGCCTATACATTCTCGCCTCCCGCCTCTAGACCTCTAGGCTGCGAGAGGTTACAGCATCACCCGGTAATCGAACTTGCGATCTCCAGATGATAGGGCGAGCACTTTACCACTGTGCCACTCAGAGGCCCAAAAAGGCCTATACATTTTAACACAAATAAAAAAAAACTGCAATACCTTGTCATTAACAGATATAATAAAGAATTTTGGTTGTGTGCAAATATTTATGGAAATGATTATATGGTTATACATATGGTTAAACTACAGGCAGTTTAAGAATACCGCTATGCCTACAGCACATATCTTTAGTCTATGAGAGGAAACCAGAGTACCTGAAGGAAAGCCACAGAAGATACAACCTCCACATACACAGACTGTAGGCACGATTTGAACCCCAGTCCTGGAGATGAGAGGCGACAGTACTAACCAGTAAAACAACTGTGCTGTCCTTGACTGTATATCAACGAATATGCAAAAAACATACAAATACATTTTCCCTTTCATTTCGAGGGCGGGCTGGTACGGTTTTAAATGCTCAAGAAAAATACACTGAAACTCAAGATTTGTAGACCAGGTTATTATATCATTGCTGTTTCATCTCTGCCGTTATTGTTCTGGATTGTTCCGGAACTCATTAGTTCCTTAAGATTGTTCAAAAGCCTTGACAGAATTGTACAACCGAGAGAGCGAGCGAGTGAGAGAGACAGAGAGAGAGAGAGAATGAAGGGCTACTACATTATTCACTCTGTCGACCAGACATCAACCCAATCTCGATTTTCTTTAGTTTGCATATTCAGTCATTAATGACAGAAAACTTTTCATCTCCCACCGATCTTTCTTTTGTCTTCTCGCTTTCTTCTAAAGTGGCACAGTGCAGTCAGCCCTTCTGAAAATTTAATGCCATTAGAGACTCCGCCTTTAGAGGATGCAGAGCTCGAGCAGGCTGAGGAGAGAACAGTGATGACCGTTATTTATAGGATTTGTACAAACTGGCTTCCACTGAGCAGACCAGGCTACAACCATGATACACTCTTAACGTATCGGTACACACACAACTGACCGCACAACATCCATGATCAACTTACGACAATGGTTCCCATAAGCCTCTAGAACCTAATACTGAAGCAGGTGTCCCTCACTGTGTGCAGTTATTACACGTCTTCCCTGTGACACCTGTTTCAGACGAACACCTGACACCGGAGTAAACACTCATCTCAGTTGACGCCAACTGAGCTGATGGTGCTGCTGCACGTCCTCCTGATGCTAAAAAGTAAAACAAACCTGGATCAGTACTGAGCTGGAAAAAAAAAAAAAAAAAAAAAAAACAGAGCTATCATGAAATTAAAAGGTGACCAATTTGACCATTCGACTGATCCATGCAACCATAATTACAAACATGGAATAATACTTTTATGGAAGTTTTTGTTTTCAATTAGTTAGTACTAAAAAATGTAAAGTTTAAATTTACAGAAAAATTATTTATGCTAGAAAAGAAAGTAGCATATTATATAAGCAGCCACTTTTTAGACAAAAAAAAAAAAGGGTCCTCAGAAGAACTGTGAGTGGTTCTGTCGGATGCTGAGTAAAACTTATCTAATTTTCTTAAAACTGCACAAATTCTACCCGAGACTAAAGGGTTCCCAGGGCGTTGTCACTCCGAATACTGACTTTAACCCTATTCGCACGGGATAAGTATTACCTGGGGACCTCTAGTCATTTGTAATAATTGCTGAGGTTGTCTGTGATGTTAATCCTATGCGAATCGGCCACAGCTGTAATTTGTAAAATTAAAATTTCCCAGCAAATGATCTACCATATTTCACCAAATACAGAAGGGTAAGTGCGAACTAAACTAAAAATCACATGAGGTCAGCAGATAATACTAATCCTATGCGAATAAGACATTTGCTTCATTAATTACGATTTTCTGGGCTTTATAGTTTTTTTTAATTAGTGCTCTTGAATCAAATCAAAATAAATCAAATCACAATGCTCAAAATTCAAACTGAATCACATCGACAGTCTAACGACGATTGACAGCTCTATTGAACACCATCAGGATGAACTGGAACGCCAACAGTGTTCCAAGTTTCCTCACTTGACATCAGTGCCTGACCTGTAACTAAATGAGCATTAATCTCATTAATTAAGCCACGCTCCAAAATCCAGAAGATGAGATTAAACCAGCATAGATAAACTAATTCTTCAATGGGATGTTCAGCAAATACATTCAAGCGAGACAGATTGGTGTCCACATACTTATAGCCCGTGAGTTAACTTTGAGTAGTCTTTGTGAGTATAGAAGTTTTACCTCTTAGATTTTATATATAATGGACACGTAGAACTTTATCTGAAGGCAATTGTGTATTAAACAAAAAGGGTAATTTTGTCATTTAAAAAAGAAATGTTCACAAGTGGCACACCTCAGCATCGTTATTATAATAAAAACACCCTGCAGACTGTCCGAGCACAAAAATCACATCTGTTCAGTTTGGTCACTTGCCGCTTGTGGGGAACTACTACAAAGACCAACACTATCCATGATGTCTTCCTCCGAAGCTCTGCAGATTACAAAGACAGGAAACTACAAGGAGAGAGCCATTTAGCCGTGCTCACACTTGCCATCCGTCTCCTGCATCCACAAACACATGAACGTGTGCAGCAGTGGGGCCACTGTCAGGTGATCAGCATCAGTCGTTGGATTCTCTTGCTCCCCGGCGAGGGCAGAAACTAGGCCAGGCCTCAGCAGAGCCGGCATCGCCGCCGTGGCCCTGGCCGCGGGAGCTGAGCCTCGCGCTCATTAATACACTCCTGACAACGATGTGCTCGCCAGCAAACCCCTGCGACGATCGCTCACACCCATGGCCCCCTTTGCTGCTCGCTGGCGTGGGGAATTAACCTGGGAGGGGTGAGGAGAGGCAGGAGAATGAGAAGGAGGGGGGGGGTGCTAATAGGCTGGAATTAATCAACAATGCCTGATTCGACACAGAGGGGTGGCTTGAGTGCCAAACAACACCCTGTAAATGCTAATGGCGTTCCTGCTCACTCTCTCACCCACTTAACATCTGCAGCCTTCTACAGCAGATTGAAACATGGAAGCAGGCTTTCCATCAACCGTACATACATAAATAAAATAAAAAAATCCCCCATGTCTGTTCTGTTAAAGGAGCCAACATCTTGCATATAGTGAGACTATTCCAGCTGTGTCCATGGTGTATTGCATCATCACTGGACCTAAATCTAAGGATGAGGGCTCCCAAGTGGTGCAAAAGTAAAGCATTCACCATATTATCAAGCCAATGCTATTTAAAAAGCTTTGCAGAGCCAAGTTTGTAGTGACGGTTACATTAACCCCTTTAAGAATACAGTACATCATACAACTAAGCATACTAGGCGTACAGAACTAGTGAAAACAGCTAGCACATCACGAACAGTGACCAGTTACTATGCCTGTACACAGACTCCTGCAGTCTGAAATGTTAAGATAGCGTGAGCATCTACATACATGTGAGCTTTAAGACATCTACATGTGAGCATGTTTATATAACATAAAAGAGTTTATTGAGCTTGGTCTCTAGCTGTTCTTGGTTATTTAAGATGTGAGATTCTGGTGATTAATTCGCTTTCAAACATATTATGCACTTCTATAAATACTTTACAGATGTTGCCCTTCCTGTGCGTGTTCACACCCTCATAGAGCACTTCCTGAAAAAATAACATCACCTCACTGAGCGATATACAGAGCATCATGTAGATTTGGGAGCTATGAACCCGAAAAGTATTATATCTCATTATTTTTAGGTTTAATGGTGACACACAATAGATATCACACCATTTTCTATGAAGTATTCAGATGCAAATCAAAGCCACATGTGAGAGATCATAAGCACGTTTATTAAAACAGACTGTGAGCGAAAAAACTAACCAAAAAAAAAAAAAAAAAAAAAACTGCTAAGTCAGGGTTTCTTGTTTGAAACATGGAAATTAACAAATCAGTATAAAAAAAGAAAGAAAAAAAATAGGTCCATCTCAAAGAATGCTGCTTCAGTTCTTCTCAACAATAAATAATAGTATAATAAACATATAACATAAAATGTATTGCTTCATCCTATATATTGTTCCAAAATACAATAATATAGAGTATATATAAAGGTTTGGGGCAAAAAGGTAGTGCAGGGGATCTGGCTAGTTCAGTGGTTGGACTACTGATCGGAAGGTCACGGGTTCAAACTCCGGCACCACCAACCATCACCGGTGAGGCACTGTGTAAAGCCTCAAACTACCCATATGTATAAGGAGAGAAATGTAAGTCAGTATTAGCCCTCTTCTTGTTTTGTTTTCTTTTTGCAAATTTGTCACATGTAAATGATTCAGATCATCAAACAAATTTTAATATTACACAAAGATAACCAGAGTAAATACAAAATGCATTTTTTAAAATAATGATCTCATACATTAAGGGGGGAAAATCCGTCGAAACCCATCTGGCCCATTGAGAAAAAGTAAAGCCAAATATTCTCTGGATTGATTAGACAGAAGTTTTGAAATATGTGTGTCCCGTTACATCAACAGCATTTAAAAAAAATAAGAACAGACCAACAGTCAAACATGTTGGTGGCAAGTGTGATGGTCTGGGGCTGCTCTGCAATATCAGGAGCTGGATGACTTGGAACCATGAATTCTGTACTCTGAAAATCCTGAAGAAGAATGTCCATCTATCAGTTTGTGTCATGTGGCCGGGTTAAAACTATTCTGAAGAGAAGAGTGGGCCAAACATTCCTCCACCGTGATGTGAAAGACTCACTGCCAAGGATTGCAAACACATGATTGCAATTCAGGGCGGCACAACCACTTTAGGAGCAATTTCTTTTTCACATAGCGCCAGGCAGGTTTGGACAGCTTCCCTTAATAAATGAAACCATCATTTAAAAACTGCATTTTGTATTTACTCAAGTAATCTTTGTGTAACATAAAAATTAGTTTGATGATCTGAATCATTTACATGTGACAAATATGCACAACACTGTAAACCTAAAAAGTCATACTACTCAGCCCTAGCATCATATCAATGCTAACCTTAGCAATAAATTGGAGCTGTATGTGCTCAATGTACCTGGATCTGTTTATATTCGAATTGTTGTTGGTCTTTCGGCTGCTCCCGACAAGGGGTCGCCACAGCGGAATATCCAGTCCGCACTACAACTTGGCATGTTTATATTCGAATATACCTGGTTAAAAAACTATATATGAGGCTTTATTTTGATTTGTTTCGTTTAATTCAGGACATAATGTGAGACTTTAGTTTGCTGTAAGATAAGAAGGCTTGTAGCTTTTGGTCTCAACACATATCTGTTGTCTTTGCCTGAGTAGATAAATCTTGGCGTCCCAATATCATCCTATTGTCAACCCACCTCCACCATCCGTGCTAATGGTCATGCAGGAAAAGGCTCCATAATGAACTCTGTTTGCTGGTGAAACTTCCCTTGTTTTTGCACCCGTAGTTTATTTAAAATTCTGAAAAACTGCAGCAAACTGGACAAAAGAATTAAACAATATTTGAGCATGTGAAGCGCCGTCCTGCTTTGGGCGTATGCTGCGGGTTACTCAGCTGTCACGCCAGAAGTCAGCGAGTGTGAACAGGGAGGTGTTCTTAGAACAGCATCGAGATGTGTGTCTGGCACGGTCCCTGTCCCAAGCCAACAAAGGACGCCTTTCTCCTGATGGAGTGCCGGTGGCCCGCGTCCTCGGCACAGCCGTGCCTCTGAAAGAGCAGCTCCTACCTCCTCGGGAGCAGTGGAACAATAGGCGCCTCAAAGGCCCAGAATAGAAGCCTTCAAGCCTGCCAACATGCCATAAATGAGCCGTTCTCTCATCACTTCACCTCACTGGAACTGGAAGGACATCTACATGTGAGCAAACTGAAATGCTGTGGATTGGGGCGCAGAAAACCTGAAACGTTTGTGAAAAAGACACGTGCGTTTCCTCTGGCCAGATCTCATTAGGCCTGTCTTCAAATGGGACTTGGGTGGGGATGTAGTGAAAGTGGGTCAAAAGAGATGCTGAAGAGAGAGAAAGAGAGAGAGAGATTCACAAAGAAAGGTAGAGAGGATGAGAGAGTGTCACAAAGAAAGGGAGGGAGGCAAGAATTCCCCAGATTAGCACAAATGGATCAGTCACATGCCCTGATGCTTTCATCTGGTCTCAGTGGACGGCTCAACCTGGGACGTACGCACAGGCACGGTTTGTGTCTGCTGTATAAATTTTGAATGTTACCTGAGCTTCGAAACAAAAGCCGGTCTCGTCTGTGTAGAAAGACAGAGAAATTGCAGGATTTGTCATAGTGTACACTGTGCAGAAGACTAGCTTATTGTACAACTGTCAGCTTACCACAGACCAACACAGTCTAAGAGAAACATAGTTGCTGTTGCAGTTAAACACACACACACACACACACACACACACACACACACACACACAGAACAACATTCTGAACAACATACTCAATCATTTTCACTCATCATGATAAGGGCTATGAAATCTAGATCAGTAACCCTGGTTGCAGTGCAGGAGAATTCACCCAAGCAAGCACTTCGAAAAAAGTCAAGGCTAATAAATTTTAGTGTGTAGTACATTACATTGACTATAAGTAATCCAATCAATTGATCCAATGAAATTGTTTGATTGATTTTTTTTTTCAACCTTCCTAAATTCTCAACCACCACCCACTTTTCTACTCCCTCCACTGGCCTCCTGTAGCTGCCCGCTTCAAATTCAAAACACTGAGGCTTGCCTACAAAGCTAAGATCAGCCTAGAACCCACTTACCTCAAACCTCAAATCACACCCCGCACTGTCCGATCACGCCGATCCACCAGCACTGCTCGACTACTCCCACCATCTCTACAAGGAATACATGTAGGTGGTGCCATGACATGAACAACTTCTAGATGTCTGTACAGTCGAGTCACTGGCAATTTGTTTGCCAAAAAATAAAAAACCCTTCCCAACAGTGTTTGACTGATAGAAGTATGGAACTTATAGTTAGTAACCTAGTAATCAAGTGTAAGGATATATCCAGTGAGGGGATCTCAGTTGACACCTGGATAATTGCTCATTTACTAAATTTTTAAACCTGGCCCATTTTGCAGTAGCACGATGCATAAACTTGTGCACTTACAGATCAAGAGCTTCAGTTAATGTTCACATCAAACATCAGAGCATGGTTATGGTTCCAGATGGCCTCATTTGAGTATTTCAGATACAGCTGAACATCTGGGATTTATAAACAGCAGTCTGTAGAATGGGAAACTGCAGGAAGGAAAAGGTGCTCCTGTTAAAGTAGACGATAGTTGAAACTGTAGTTACAAATAGTTCAAAACCACTGACCAAGAAAAATTAAGAAAAATACGATGGCATGAGCACACCTTGAACAAAGCTGCGCTGACATGGTTGGGTGTTTACTTGGCCAGCTGAGCCAATAAAAAGCCAAAATCATGTGTGATTTGACCCAATAATGGTTGGCTCCTCAAAGCTTGAATATATATATATTGGCTATATATATATAGATATATAGATATATTTCAAATAATAATAATAATAATAATAATAATAGTTGGTAAAAAAAAAAAAAAAAGGACTGAAAGTTTTTTTCTGCTGAAGTGACCCTAATGAAGGACACAAGCTACTGGTGAGAAAGACACTCCCCCTCAGTGGCACACATCTTTTAGTCAAGTCATACATGCATTCCTTTGTTGCTCTGCCTCCAGGTTGTTTTCCTTTCTTTCAGATCATCAGAATCAAGTTTTATTGGAGATGATGTGATGCAAGTGTGTGATCAAAAATGAACAGTAGAGTGGATTTTTAAATAAAAAAATAAATAAATAAATAAAAAAAATAAAAAAAATCACAGTGGGGCCACTTGACTGAGAACCTGGTGCTAAATACAGAGCTGATTGAAGAACGCACAGGGAGTAAAAAGCTCAGAAATGGAATTTCAGATAATAGTAATTATACAGGTTTCCTACAGTCGCCATCCCATCTGTCACCTGAAGTTCCTGGAAAAGCTAATACAGCTCTCAATCAAATATTAATAACAGGCTATGTGGTTTCAGGTCTTGTGTTTAGCTGTCTTCGCTTGAGTGTGTGTGTGTGTGTGTGTGTCTGCGCGCGCGCGCACACTTGTGCATTTCAGATTATTTTTATTAACACCAACTCAGAAAATCTCTCTATAGTGTGTGCATACTGATATCCTGACTGATGTGTTTGCGACTTTAAGTCAGTGTTTGAGTAATGACGTGTATGGGATTGAGATTCTAATGCACTTGGTTTCCCTGGTGTGTGGCCTTTGTTTTCAAAGTGTGATTTTAAATGGTTTTACATGTATTTTACCTTATGAATCATTTTTTTAAATTCTTATTAATTTTATTTTTATAGACATTAAATAAACATTTTGTTCTCCAGGTTGCTCTACAGTCCTCTCCAAAAGTATTGGAGCAGCATTTGCCAACTCTTGTTCTTGCTATAAACCTATCTGAGATAATAGAGAAGTTCAGCTTTAATTTTCTGATTTTTACATCTAGATGTGTTAAATCATATTCTTCAGGTGATCAAAAATATTGGAACATGTTTAGACCTTTTTATGCAAGGAATGACTCAGGCGTTTTCTGTGGCCCAGGGTGCCCTGTTCAAATAATTGTTTTATAGGTTTTTTTAATTGAGTTAATAGGTCTAAATATCTATTCTGGGTTTGTGTCATTGGTTATACCTGTGAACCTGCATTTGTTGTTAACATACATAAAGACCACAGAGACACGAGAAAAGCAAACCATTCTGATGGTTCAGAAACGAAAGGAAACCACCGGTGTATTAACAACAAGCAATGATCCAAATCATAATTTCACAAGTACATAAAAGATTTTATTGATGGATGAAGTCAATCACCATCCAACCATCCACATCTCCTGAAGAGAAGATGGCAGGGGGAAACCCACCCCCTAAAAAAAACAACAGCTGAAAGAAGCAGTAATACAACAGGGTGTCAACAGTTGGATAATGTCTGTGGATCCCTATCTTTTGGGAGCAAGGCATATAAAGAACAGCTATGAAAATAAGATATACTATAGGAAGAAACTAAGCTAGCTGAGGCAGTGTGAAGCTCTGGGCAATGTCTCGGAAACCTTGGCTTTCATGTGGACGTTACTTTGACACGTAGCACCTTCTGTACCTAAACATTGGCCTCTTTCATAATAATCGCCCTGAACACACTAAAAGTTTGTTCAGGAACGGCTTGAGGAACATGACGAAGTGTTCAAATTGCTGACTTTGGCCTTCAAATTCCCCAGGGCTCAATCTGAAAGACCAACTGTGGGATGTACAGGACACATAAGTCTGATTTATGGAGACCCCAACTAACAGGACTTAAAGGCCCCCCTGATTGATGCTAGATACCACAGTGCTGGAATCCACATCTTGATGGGTCAGAGCATATCACTGAATGAAATATGAAATTTTCATCTGTTGTCTCGTTCATCCAAACGTCTTCAGTGTACAGCAAAAACAAAATAATTAACCTTGCCTTTCCAACACTTTCAAAGGGGACAGTACCTCTTGATACAGATGCAAAAATTTGGTCTAGTGGCCAAGATTGCTCGAGTCACTTAGTCATATCATATGCACAGGAGGTGTGCTAAACACCTTGCTGTGTCATGAACCCATGACCTACTGACATTGAGGTCGGGAATCTAAAGGCAGCCAATGTGTGCTGCAAAGGGCTGGAGGAGGGTTAAATTATTCATCAGCTCAGACAGCCTTGGCTAAGTGTACATCAAACATGCAGAACAGAAAGGGCAAGGGATGCAAACGGTCTCCTGTGCTGATGAGGGAGGGAGGCAGAGTTGAGCTCCTGCTGAATAAAAATGTGTCCGAGCTGGTAAACAAGCTTGACAGGATAGAGCAAACCTGATCGGTTAATACCTGGCTATATTTAAAATGGGCATCACATGACCTTTAAAGACACTTTTATGTGAAGCACTAGCTAACTGATCACTCTCAGAGTTTCATGAAATAGAAAGGATTTGGACAACTGTAAATATGAACAGGGTTTCTTGTACTGCTTTTTAATCTGATTTTAACATAGCCACATTCATGTTCATGCCTAAAAATCTACTTTCCTGGAATTCTAAATTCCTGGAAGAAAATAATCCACACCAGTAGCGTGCAGCAATACTTCCACACTCATTATGAGACTGGCTTTAGATGACCGGCCTGGTGTCATGTTCTGTAGCTTCGTGCTCTATCTGTCTCCTGAGATACAACGCACCATTCCCACACCAAACGGAACTTCAGTACAGGACCACCTGGGACAGGAGCAGAAATGTATTCTTTTTTTAAACAGGGAACCACTTAGACAACGGTGTGGCATCAAAGGAGTACTTATCTGTGGAAGAAAACACAAAGTTTTCACATGCAGTACCCAGGATATTATTATTGCAGTGGTCACAGTCAAGATCCAAACCCATTTCAGCGGCTCAAAAGGTGTACTCTCGAAGGTGAAAAACTGTATTGTGGGAGATCTGAAAATCATTCGAAAAAAGTAGAATGTGGATCAGGGAGTCAAGATGTTTTAATAAATTCACTAATAAATTACGTCACTCAACCAGGAACCAGATAGTCTTATGACTATGAGTAGATCTTAAACTACTCATGAAACTGGTTTGGCTATTCTGTCATGGGAGTTACATGTTTGGACCTTTGTAAGCAAGGACTGTCATATAACAGTAGCATTCAGACTTTCTGCCTTTATATTTGCCACTAGACTTTAATTCAATAAAATTTTATCTGTATAGTGCTTTTAACAATTGACATTGTTGCAAAGCAGCTTTACACAATCAAAATGATAAGACTGTCCCTGATGAGTAAGTCGAGGATGACGGCGACAGTGGCAAGGAAAAACTCCCTGAGATGGTAATAGGAAGAAACCTTGAGAGGAACCAGACTCAACAGGGAACCCATCCTCATTTGGGTGATAACGGATAGCAGGGATTGATCTGCATCATAGTGTGAGACTGGAAGTTCAGTATACCAGGAGATGTGTTTTAAGTTAATATGGATTCCAGTTTGTTATTGAAGGCTCAGGTAGACTGTAGGAAACTCCAGTCCTGAACTCTAAAGCAACTGCAGTCACGAGTCCTCATACAACAGCTGTCTGCATCAGCCGAGGCCAGGACCGTCTTCATGGTAAAGTGGAACCGTCCCCGGTCACCACACGCGGCATCCATGTGACAAGATCTCCAGCCAGAAGTGGGACAACTTTACTGTTCATCAAGCCTAATTTCAACTGATCATAAAAAAAAATAAATAAATAAAAAAGTCTCAGGAGGCAGTGTTTTGATATGGGGTTGCATCAGGTGGTCAGGTCTAGGCTCAGCAACGTTATGTGTGAAAATGACAAAGTCAGCTCACAAGCAGAATGTACTGAATGACCACGTTATCACATCAAATGATTTTTCTTCCCTAATGGGACGGACATATTCGAGGACTCAAACTGTAAAAGAATGGTTCTTGGCTTAGCTATCCTTACCAGACAAGCTCCTTACATGCTTGTTAATAATTTATTCAAAGAGTCGCAGCTCCGTGAATCCTTTCGAGAACAACACATTGGGTTGGACTGCTTTCAATCCACTTTCTCTTCCACCATCTTTTTTTTCTACAGACCAATTTACTTTCGTTCAACGGCATGAACTGTCATATGTTCACAAGCAATCACGCGCACAGCCAATTTTTGTGCACAGAACGGTAGGGCTAATCTCTGTGTGTTGGGGGGAGGGGGACGGAGAGGGACTAGGTGACTCAATGTTTTGCACACAATGTTTTTATCCATTTTAATTAATAAAAAACATAATATGAGAAAGTCAATGCAGGTAATGTGGCAAACCACCATAAACAAATCAGTGTATAGGAAACACTGGATTGTGCCACTAGAACTGTTTACATTAAACATAAACTCTCCAGAGGGAAAAATGTGTGTCTGGTTATCATTTATTAATGATTCAATTATTATTGATCGTTAACGTGATTGACTACAGGTTAAGAACAATGTGTGACATTTGCAACCCAATACATCTATTACAATACCCTATTACATTCACTGGAAAGTACAAATTTTTTCCAATAACCAACCAATGTTTCCAAACCTGCTGAAATCCTGTCTGAAACCAAGTTGAAGTACAGACTGTATTCAGATACTACACATCCAATTTATGACCAGAGCCAAATGTGACAGTTAGCTCAGCTTCACTTAGCATAACCTAGGACTATTTAACACATTACTTGTTTAGTGAATGACTGATTATTGTACTAAGAAACACATTCACAATATCCCATAGCTGTTAAATAACACTTCTCTGACCGAAGTGATAAAGGGTTGTAAAATATCACTCGTGTGCGATATTAGCTTTCGGCTGTCTTATCTCAAAGATAGTGACCATAAACAAACACCGTGCTGTTTAAACACCTGATAAGCGGCAGATCCACGTGCATTAGTTAATCAGTATCTGATATGCTTACTTGTTGAAATACGCGGAAGAAAACTGGAAAATTAACTTAACTAACCATGTATGCAGGAATGTTCTCTGAAACAGAAATTCTGACTGATCCCTTCATCTCTCACACATTCTCTTGACCAATCCCAACCCTATATCCTATTAGTCAGTTCTGTTTAGCACTTTAATCTTTCACAACAGCACAAGATCTTTCTTTCCCTAATAATAAATCGAACAAACTAAGTAACAAAAAGCAGTATGAGCAACCTGTTGCTGGATAGTCACAAGAAACATTGCATCCCAGGCAACATTTTTTGGTTGAATGCATAAAGAATGGTCTTGATGCACATGTCTCTGCTCAGCACATAGATGTCGAGCTAACATTAACCTTTTTTGTACCGTCAGTGTGTCCCTTACGGATACAATAACATCCACATATACTGTACACGGACTCCAAGAGCCCAGGTGCGCAACACCAAGTCCTCAGGAAGTAGCAAATAATCTTGATATGAAGTAAACAGATGCTCGTTTACTTCATATCTAATCCATAAAGTGGGTTAAAGAAGAGCAAATCACAGTCAGCGGTGCATGAGATGCAGACATATGGCGGGAAGTGGCGTCCAGCTGTTCCACTTTCCTGGGGTAGCAGTGATGATGCAGAGACACCATAGAACAAACCAAGTCTCATCAATCCCATTCCACCCCTGAGCCTCCTACTCTGGGTAACACACACACCCTGACTCGGAAGTATCTGCTGATAGAACATCCAGAAATCCAGGCTGCTCTCTTCCTCTGGTCTTGACAAGCTCCAGAACTCTGTGATCAGAACCAAGCTGTCCATGTTTAATACTTTAATACCAGTGAAACACAATACCTGGATGCTTCAACATGTGAAGGTTGCTTTTAAATGTAAAAATTCAGTCCGAACAATGTTTATATTGTCTGAATTAATTTTAATCTTTAATAGTGCCCAAGACTTATTCTTTAATGAAATTCTGAGTTGACTTTTTGAACCACATTTTGGTCCATTATGATTTCAGTTAATAGTTGCCTACATTACACACAAAGCTGTTTGACTTTGATATATAAAGCTTCAAATTTGCCTGTGTTTACTTGTCATAGTGAGATTGATGGAATTCTACTATAGTGACTTTCAACCAGTCATGCAACATTTTGGACTGAAATTACATTACGGAAACAAGAGCAGACAACAGCAAGTAGTGTTAACAACAAGGCATAATAACTCTAAAGAAATTAACATGTTCAGTGCTACAGATGTAACCATGTTCTATGACTGTATATGAATTTATTAAGCAAATATACCCGTAATGTACCTGTAATGACCTGAAAAATAGAGAAGGGTTACTTGACAATATTCACAACATGCACAGTTGAGTTCAATCTGATGTTTAAATCTGATCTGTATACAATGAAGGACCTGGTAGTTTAAAATACTATCCCAAATAAATGTGATGAATCTTCAAGTTGAGGTGGTGTTTTCAGTGGCTTTTACTGTTTGGAAGCAGGAATATCAGGAGGCAAGGTTGCAGAACTGATCTCATGGAAGGCGACGAGGACAACGCTGCTGTCGCTGAACCTGAGCTTGTGAGGGCGCTCACCGACAAAGAAGTGGAAGAGAGGCTTCACAAAGCCATGGAAGCCAGAAGAGGCAAGTTGAGTCAAAATGTGTCTCTGCTACAACTGTGTCGTAGAGGTGAACTGCATTCTGGAACAGAACAGAGTCCAACATTGGAGGTCTTCTCCATTTCTGCTTTGGATTTCTCATGAATATGAAAAAGAATTAATATCTTGCTATTTTGACTTTCAGTGAAAACTGCTTCATGACTTATATTTGGTCTGGAATGTCCTACCCTAACAAACCCAATTACTACAGCATAGCAATGTTCCGCTAATGAAAATGCAGCAGCAAATAACATTTTCTAAAAGCGTCATGCAGATTTTATTATAAACACTAGAGATAGGAATCACTAGTGACCACCCAATATTATCACGATACCCAAGTGCTTACTGATTAATATTGCGACTCTCTAAGTATCACGAATTTATAAATATCCAGATTCAATATTACATTTTTTACAGATTTTGCTACAACTTGAGACCATGAACTTTTAAAAATAAGAAGTTGTTATAACTCAAACGTTTTATATAATGTATTGAACAACTGAACTGAATATGAGTAATTAAATGTATCCCATTCCTTATAGCATTAGTTTCTCACTTAAAAACCAAGAGCAGCAGAATAAAAAAAATTACTTAAAATATAAAAGAGTTTAGCAGTTAACTGAAAATTTAATTAAAGAAAAAGCTAAATTTTTACTGAGCAGCATGTATCTCGGTCATCCACCATAATTATTACTTCTAACCCTAGCAAATAATTCACTCCTACCACACAGGATGCTAGTGTGTGAATACTTTAGAGTGTTCCACCTGTAGGAAACTGCAACATTTTACCGCCTCAAAGGGCTCTAAAGTCTTGAGCACGTGTTGAGCAATTGTGAGAACGCAGGCGCGCACAGCTTCTAACGATACTCATTAGCACATGAGGTGTTTTGAGACTGGTGTAAGTGTGTAATGAGTGGGTTTAGAACTAATTCTCTCGCAGAGTGAAAAAGGCCGATCGGAGGCTTTTTAACAAATTTTGATAATGTAACGCCATAAAAATCCATTCGCTGCACCATTCAGAAACTTCTGTACTCTGCACAGAATCTGTTATGTCCAAGGCTGATTGGACATGGTCGAAAAACAGCCAATTCCGGTCACTGGCTGATTACTCAGTGCATTTCTATTAGAAATATAATAAACCATTATTATAATAAAATCACATAATATTCAATAGAATAAATCGATTCTGGAGGCGGTGTGGCGATACAGGAATCAGCACACAAAATAACCGCAATTCATGACTAATGGAAATTCCTCATATCTACCAAGAATTAAATTTAATTCGCAAAGTAATTTTACAGGGAAAAAACAGGCGACAAAAAAACTCCCTGTGTTGACCATAGGGGAATTTAATGTGTTTTTCCATAAAGAACTGAACACTTACCCAACCTCTCCCACCCTTTCCCTAAAAAGAAAAACACAACATTCAATATAAAGGTGCTTTCACACTATGGTCGTGGGAAAAAAAAAAATCCCAGGACACTTGCTTACCGTGAACAATTACTATTGTGCTTGGGCATGGCTCGAATCAAATATGAAAGCCAACACTTCCTGAACATGGAAGAGAACCTCTGATTAGAACGCGATGCCGCAACACATCTGTCTCCTCAGATATATCTCACCTTGTGGCTCTCTCGTCCTCTGAACTGCACAGCCGTAAACAGGAAGGCAGGCGAGGGGGATCACTCTTAATACTTTTTTTGAAATATCAATGATATTAGACATAGCCCAAACACTGACTTCCTTGTTCTTTTCTTCTCTGAATTTTTGCCGCCTCACATACCAACTACTGTAGATGTACCCTGCCACCTTCAGTATCAGAAAGTGAAATACACAAGTGTACTCAGGTACTGGACAATAATACTAATGTGAAATCTGGCCAGTGGGGGAGAGAGGACGGGAAAAATCTATCTTACCTGGCCAGGCCTAGTGTGAAAGCAGCCTTAATGAACCCTTTCAACACTACAACTTAAAGAAATTACAAAAGGACAGCATGTTTAAATGTGCATAGCACGTTAATAGCACAGTGCATCACTTCTATAAATAACCATCTCAAACAGTGGGGCAGGGGGAGGGGGTATTCCGTTCATCCAAAATTTCCATCCCCAGTGCTCTCATCAACAGAGACAAGCATTACCACATTAACTTATTAACCCTGCAAAACAGCCCTCCACTAGCCCACCCCACACTTCCCCAAATAATTAACAGGGCCTGCCAGTGGCAGCACATGCCTGATGTACTGCTTGCACTGCCTGGAGATGAACAGTCTCAAAATGGCATGATCATTATCGCTCCTAATAGCATTCCAAATTAAACAGATCTATTCTTTTTTTTTAACCCCGTGCTTAAAGCAACCACCCGCTCAGGCCACAACAGGAAGGCTTCCTGGACAGGCAACAGCAGCAGATTGTGAAACAATGTGAAAGCACATTCTTTGATAAAGTCAATTCTGTACATATTTCTTCCACTACTAATCCTCTGACACCATGGCACAAAAGCTGAGCTTTTCCATTAAAAGCCTGAAGTAGAATTGGATTCAAATATTTTGCTCATTTTCCTGGACATGAAACCGAATTGGAGAATGTTCTGAAAAAGAAAAGGCAACAAGTTGCTGAGCGACGCATATTATTTCTGAGAACACTGTAAACCTGACAAGGCATATACTGCATGACAACATGAGTAGGGCAAATATTATTGAATTCAATTCACTTAAATTCAGTTTTAGTTTTATTTACATAGCGCTTTTTGGTCATTGTTGCAATGAAGCTTTAAAGAATCATAAAATGCTGGAAATGAGTTTGAAAAGTGTGAGGAAATATGTATAAATCATAAATTATCAGATCCTGATGAACAAGGCAAGGGTGACGGTGGCAAGGAAAAAAACCCTGAGATGAAAAGATGAAGAAGCCAGACTCAACAGGGAAACCTTCCTCATTTGGGTGATATCAGATAGCAGGGCTTGATCTGAAGTCATACAGTGTGTTAGTACAGTAGGTTGGATATTCAGTAACGGTGAACAGAAGAGGTGTTTAAATTAATATGGAGTCCATTTTCATTATTGGAGGCTCACTTACAAAACTGTTTTTGGGAATTCCAGTCCTGAACTATTGAGCAGCTATATGAAGCTCTATGAAACTCTATATGAAATCACGTGAAAGGTGGTTTATGCTATAAACTCCAAACTTAAGCTGCACTGCTTTCAAAAACCAGCTAATTTAATGGCATAACCTGGACGCATAACCTGCGAGATAAAAATATGGTACTTGTTTGTCTCTTGTTCTTCAGAGCAGAAGAGCGTTTTTGATGGTCGCACATGGTGACTTCAACACTCACCTTTTCCTCAATGAAGGATGCTGTAGTCTGGTACCTAAGCTCTGGTCGTGTCCGTTTTCTGCTCACATCATACTCATATTTGAAACCATTTTGACAAACTCTTTTTTTGTCTTTATAGCAAAAGTTAGTAAAGTATTACAGTGTAGTATTAAATATTTTTTTTTAAAAATGATTTGTAATTTTTAATATAAAGTATTTATATTTATCCCAAAAATGCAGTGTGATTAGCTTTAGAGTTCCTACAGGGAGCTTTTCCTCACCTGTCACATCTGGCTTGCTCACTAAGGATCTAAATATAAATCTGATCAAACTAAAACTTCTGCTATGTGCTCTGTACAGTGGAGGAGAACACACCTCGCTCTGCTCACAACATTGGCCTTAACATGGTTAACATTTGGGATTTAGATTTAGCACCAGAAGGGAGGGAAATATCTTCTGCTTCTTATGTGTGTGTGTGTGTCTTCATGGTCTTACCGGGGGAGTAGAGCTGGGCGAGCTGGCGGGCCCCGGCGTGCTGCGGTCCCCAGCGGGGTGCGCTACTGCGGGCGGCCGCGCCGTGCTCGTTCCCGTTCGGGTCCTCTTCCGCCATAGAGCGGTGTCGGATCTCCGTCTCAGACAGTAACGCTGCCGCCATTCTCTCCCTCGTAACGGAGCTTGTCTCAAATACAATGCATAAATGACTGTCTTTAAACTCTCAGTGCAAAATAACGCTGACGTACTGAACACTGACACACCTACGGGTTGAAGGCTAACCGACAGCGGCTAGCTCTAACTGAGCCCCGCACACACACACACCCGGAACTAAAAGAGCTACGCACCAATTGGTCCGCCGCAGAAACGAACTCGCGTATGTGCATTTCATCACGTATCTCGTTTACTCTCGGGGAATGTCTAAAGCCTGAAGTATGTGCTAGTAATATTACGCCGTGTGCAGTACATTATTTGTATGTTTAGAGGATAAAAAGTTTCCTCCTCTTGACCCTGTGGTGGATGTCATGCTTAGAGATTGTTGTAAAAAGATTTTTTTTTAAAGAAAACGGCGAGTGTTGATTATATTAAGGCAAATAAGTATATATATTAATATTGTGTAGTAGCTTTCTTTTAATCAAGAACTTACAATTGCTTAAAATTATCAATATCCATTGCCTTAGATTACACTTTTGACGTTTTCATTTTGGTGTGTAAAATATTGACGGTCCCTTACTGAGCAGCGAGGCAGGTGAGCGGTGTGGAATCAGAGCAGTCCGCTTGGCGAGATGAACACGGAACTGTGTCTGCTGCTTCATTCCTTATACATGCAGCAATAATCAGGTTTGATGATCAAATTGATGTATTTTACTCGAAAAAAAAAAAGACGAAATGTATATAGTCAAACACGTGACTTCATCATGGCTATTAAACCTCACATTAATGTAACTTGAATCTTGTTCTGATTAATGCTTACTGTGTAAAACGTATTTTTTAATTACTTTATGTTGAAATTCATTACATATAAAAACATATAAAAACATCCCCAGCCCTAATACAATCTAATCCCGGAAATGACATGATCAAAATATAGTTGCAAAGCAACGATGATCTCTCCCAAGCACCTGTGGTAATAATTATATATAATTAAGGAAGTTATAAGTCACTGTAAGTTGAAGGCCTCACCACAGTTAAACTGTTTGAGCTATCAAAAATCCCTTCGCAATTGTGCATCCTCAATGTCTTGAGATTCATAATGGCCCGGTTTGTTGGGAATCATATAAATCCCCTAGGAGGAGTATATCAAATACCATTGGGTGTGTTTTTCTAACAACCCAAAATAACGGACTTCCTGTTGAGTAGACCCCATAACATGCATTGTGTTGTTGTTCAGCTCAATGAGATCTACAAATGTGTACCAGGTTTTACATGTATACATGCAAGTGTGTATGAGCTATTCAGAAAAATCTCCTGTAAGGGTCCCAGGCCACGCCCATGGCCCAGCTCCTCAGACGTCCTAATGGCAGCAGATTCCGAATTGCGTAATAATTTTCATGACATTTTGGCCATGTTAAGACTGGCCAAAAGAAAAAAAAAATCCTTAGAAGATCAAGAGTGCCCCTCATAAGCTATGATGTCATAGTGCTTGGGCGCTAAAAAAATAGTTAGAAGAACATGAGGGCTCTTCGCACACTATGATGCTTGGGCCCTAATGATTAGAAATTAGACACTGTAGCTCTCTCCTTGTGCTAATTCCTGAACATGAATCTGATCTTTAAAAAGTGTTCAAAACATGTAAATGAATATTTCAACAACTGAATTGTCTCCATACATAAACTGGATTGCATGGAATAGGACATATTAAATAAAGGGAAGTAGTCTTTTATAATCCATCCATCCATCCTTCCATTATCTGTACCGCTGTCTGCGATGTGGGGTCACAGAGGCCCTGGAGCCTGTCAGGTCACGAGGCGGGTACACCTGGATTCGGTCCCAGCCCATCCCAGGCCATAAGCATACTGTATACACACTCAATTATATTCTGCAGGTAATTTAAAAATGTTAATCAGCCTATTTGTCTTTGGACTGCAATAGAATACCAGAGCACCAAGAGGCAACCTGTGATGAGAACTCCATAAAGACCAAATGAAAGATTTCAATTCCCAACCCTTGATGTGTGAGGCAAGAGTGTTTGCAACTAAGCAACCATGCTGCCTCTTTAAATATATAATGCATATTATATTATATATTATATTAGACTTAAAACATGTAACATACCTCATGTTACTGAAATTACCTTTCTAGGCATCTGCCTAAACAATTTTTGTTGACAATTTGTATTGTAATCATTTGCATTGTTAATTGTTTGAGATTTAAAAATTATATTACTGTATATTTCTGAAAACACTGGAAGCTTGACTTGCATTCAGCTGTTAAACATAAAATATATACCAGGTAACTGTGTTGGTTCAAGATTTTTTTTCCAACACCGCAGCCAAAAATCTTTTTTCCTAAAGTCTTTTCTTTACTCAGATCTCTAAAAGTCTTAAGTTAACAATGGAGATCCATTTATTCTCTCATTCCTAATTTGTATATAAGCTTGTGAATGATAGATGTTAATTAGCTGATTTAACCTTGTTGTTAAGCTCTGTATCAAACCCAGAAAATTCCAAAACTATGACTTCTGTAGCGCCAAGCAGCTGGTTTAATATCATTCATTCAAATCTCTAATTAGAATGCAGCCATCAACTTGCTGTAGCAAAGCGTTTTCAATACTCTGTGAAACTGATCTTTAACTGAATCCCTGACACGGATTATGGCAGGAAGCCTGACCAATAAGCAAAAAGCAAAATTCTCATTAAAACAAATTGATCTCAAACTCTAATTGTAATAGCCTTTTCACATAAGTTATACATTGTCCTATTTGCACATGCTTAAAAAAAATGACAAAAAACAAACAGTAAATAAACAACAAAAAATAAACTACAAATTTATATGTACATCTACAGTATACATATAATAAAACTGTAAAGTTGGCGTGTCTGTACAGTGAAGATATTTGCAAAAAGAAATAATTTGGGGGGGGGCGTAAGATGAGTAATGAGTAACACATCAAGTAGTTTTTTGGAATTTTGTCTGTCTGTCTGTTTGTTTGTGCACGCATCACATAAAAACTACTGAACAAATTTTAATGGGGTTTGCACAGGTGCATTTGGCCGAGCTTGAGGTAACATATAGGCTTGGTTTCATCCCAATCGGCCCATGGGAAGAGAATATACTACTTTAAATTTAATTGGAAAACGCCCTTATATATATATAAAAAAATTAACCTTGAAAAAATAATTAGTTCTTCTAAAAATTCAACAGATGGTGCTGTACATTTTTAAATATGCAATTATGAGTGTACAATTGAAATCTGCTAAATAGATGCAATCTCACACCTTCATTCTGTGCAATTCATCAGATGGCGTACATTTTTTAAAATGCACTTATGTGTGTGCAATTAAATTCCACGTAAACGAAGTCGCGGGCACATCTATTATTTTTTTTATAAATGTGCTCCATTCATGAATTAATTTAGTATATTAATATTTTTCTATATGGCTGTCTGTCTGTCAGTAACTGTAGTTTGTGTGTTATTGTACAGATGAAATGATGTGTGGTATAGAGCTGTATTTTGTAGATTATGCAATTTAATTGATCTTTTCTTGGGCGATTTGATTCATTGACCTGCGGGGTGTGTTACGAGATTACAATTGTTAAATGGTCTAAAATAATCAAATTCCTTAAAAACCAAATAAATAAATCAAATATATGACACAAAATGAGTTTTTGTTTAATAGCTGAACATTCTTGTTTTATGAAAAATAAATCAAACTAATTCAATTAAATTGCATTAATTAATGGTGTATTTTTTCAAGATCAAGTGGAAAAAAACATAGAATCACTATATATTGAAGGGAATAATAATAATTATTATTATGATTATTTTTTATACTACTACTACTAATAATAATAATAATTATTATTATTATACATTGTTGCTCCGTCTCAGGCTTTTATGATAGCTTGAAATCTTTGAGGCGTACAGTACACTAATGAAAAACAATATTCTCTTGCTGTGCACAGATCGGCTTTTTAAGATAAAGCCTTGGCATTGAGCAATTTTTGTAACTGTAACAAGATGCATTATCATCCTGAAAAATTATTTCATCACCTAACCTATTTTTATCAGTGGAAAGAGCAAAGTGTTCAAAAATGTTCACATATACCTTTGGACTGTCTGTTGAGGTAATGATTTCCACCTTCACTGGTCCTTCAGCCGACATAAATGAGTGGGGAAATTAGATTGTTCTCTTCAGACAGTCATCTTTACATGTTTCATTAGACCAGCACCAAATGAAAGTCCCTGCATCATCTCCTCAGCAAATGCAGATTCCTGATTCATCACTGATGATCGTTGTCTTCCAATCATCCCCACTGCATGATTGCTTCTCTGTAGCTCATTGTAATATAGCTTTCCTCTGTTTAAGGTGTCAGTGCTAGTTTTCATTAGATTTTTTTTTCTATATGTAAATCCAATTTCATTCAGCTGAATGCTTAAAGTTCTGTCATATACACTGACTCCTGTTTCTGCACATTTCCTTTTCATTTGTTTTATTGTGAAGTTTTTATTTTCAAGCCAGATTCCTTGGAGTTTTCTATCCTGGATTTTTGACGTCTCCGTCATGTGTCTCTACTTGTATGTTTTTCCTTTATGTCATTCCCATTTTGTTTATACTTACACCACATTTTAGACGAGCCTAACCGGGAACAGCCAACATCCTTTGCCTCCTTCTGTGTTGTATTTTCTTTTCGCAGGAGTTTTATAATCCCTTCCATTGTCTCAATTGATTACTGTCTTGTTGGGGTCATGTTTCATTTCAATTAGCCCAACAGCCTTCTCTGTAAGCATTCTCTTTTAAATGCAGACTCATTAGCATTTTTAGACATGTGCAGGTATTTAATTTGGAAATGCAATTCACGAGAGTGATTTAATGTTTTCACTTCATCACTCCATAATTTTTCCACTATTTGATCTGGAAAAAATATGCCAATAATTAAAATAATGTCATTTCTAATTTTGTTTGAGGTGTGTTTCACAAAGCCAGAATGATTAGCTATTAAACAACTGTTTTGTGTTAAAGCTGTGATTTTTTTTTATTTAGTACAAAAAAAATGGCATCAACCTCCTCAAAGTGAGAAATTGTTGCCAGGGGTTGTATTTAATGTTTGGTCCATATTTACCTACTGAACATGAGAATATTTTTATTTTATGCTTATTTATTATTTACTAGGGTAGTGTTGGGTAGTGCTTTATATTAAGCTTCCCTTAACTAATATACTAATATACTGTATAAACTAATATACTGCATTATTTACTAATAGCAACATAAGAAATTAATTAATTACACCATATTAATTGATGTAATACTGAATACTAAATTCAGATAAGCAAGAATTTATTTTCACTCAATTCTAACCTATATGGCATTTGTTAATGCACATGTTGAGTACTATTTTTAAAATTTATTTATTATAAAAATACACCCTACATACTACATACTATTGACCTTTCACCACCCAGACCTAACCCAAGTTTCCCTTTATAATATAGTATCTATACCACATTTTGAACTACAAATTAATTTTAACAAATGGATAACTAGCATTTAATTGATGTTTAGTTTATGTGCTGATTAATGGCCAGATTCAGAGTTGCAGTGCATTAACAAGTCCTGCCGTGGCTGGTGTGCAGGGAAAATGGCATTGCCTTTGCAATTAGAGCAAATTGCAGCTCAGGCTTGTTCCTCCTCGTACCAAACATGGTGAGGTGACTTTTAGGAAGTTCATTTTACTCATTTTAACTTTTAGTAACGCTATCATGACTTCACCTATTTATAGTGGCACAGATACTGTATGATGTATAGTCCTCAAGCTTGCACACACACACACAATACTGGTTGAGTTGAAATTTTCTGGGAATCTTGAAAAATTATGGGAAGATGGTGTAAGATGGTGACAGGGGCCTCCCTGAACTCTGTCTCTACTGCCCGAAAGACAGAAAAACACAGAGAATCCAATTTACACTTTTACTCAAGGTTCCCCACCAAATCCAAATTCTGGTCATTCTGCTTTTGAATATGTACAGATTAAATTTGACCTGGAAAAAAACTGAATTTTTGTTTTATCCAGCCTACTTTGGAAAAAGTCATACATTTACAGGCAAATTTAGACAGTTTTTTAAAGAGGGACTGTTAACACAAGTGTTTGACATTGTTCCATATGATGTACTAATGCAGAAATTCATAATTCCATAATACATTACATGGTTTGTGTTATCAACATTCTCAACCCGAGGCATGCACAGTCATAAATATGATTAACACACATTTTAGAACGACACCAGGAGGCTAAATGAATTTATAATACTTTCTACTTTCTAATAGAGTCTAAACTGTTTTTTCTGTTTTAATAAAGAAGAGAAGCAAGAGTGAGAATTAAAACCTCATTCCCCTATAAATGCGTTTACGGTTTTTAAAAGCTGCTTAACTCTCCCCAGTATAATCAAACATTATATTATCTTATGCACTGATCCGGACATTTGATACCCGCCGGTATACTTCTTTAAATCAACACTACAAAGTGGACTACTGTATGCAGTATTCCAGCACTTCTCGTACATAACTGTTAATTAATTCGCTGTTATTCACAGTGTACACTCAGGTCCGTTGGTGCTCCGTAAGAGCTTCTTTATTTAGCATGAACTATACAATAGTGTGAAGTGTCTAAGTGTGAAAAGAGAAAGCAGAAGAGATCAGGAGCAGGAACAGAAGAAACCCTTGAGAAGAGAGCAGCCGAGGCATTAGACTGCAAAGCTGCAGCGTCAAATCTGTTCTGTGGTTTGTGAAAAGACACACAGGACGCACGTATTCCCTTTATTCATGATTCATTTATTTGTTTATTTTCAACTGTACTAGTTTTTATTGCAATCTGGTTAATTCACATTTAAAAAGCAGACATCATCCAGTTGAACTGAAAATCAATGATATTCATTTTTACAACAACCATAAGGCCCATGAACTGCAAAATTCCATCAAAACCATTATGTTTTTGTCAATTAGTTTTTTTGTCTTTTTTCTTTACTGTAATTAGAAAAAAAAAGAAAATATATAACAATAATAATAGAAAGGAGAAAAAAGATATTACGACTGGCAAGCATTCACAACACAGCACAAGTACCTATTTACTGCAAGAAATAAAAGGTACGAAAACCAAGAGGAAAACAAAAAAAAAATGCATTAAAGGAAATAAAATGGCACCAATGAAGTTGTATACAATAAGCAACAGAGGACATGGTAAGTGAAGCATTTCTAGAGACTAAAATCATAGACAGATGAGAAGAGGTTCTTTTTTTTACCATTTTCTCTTTTGTTCGAAAAAGAAAAAAAAAGTCATAAAAAAATTAAAATGCACAAATGGGAAGCAGGGACGATAAAAATACTGCACGTAGAATACCTTTTTCTCTTCTCCTTCATCTCCTCCCCCCTTTCTCCGTTTCTTTTTTTAATAGCATATCCCATTAATATTCGTTCCCCACCGTTCGTAATAGCTGCGCCTGGTGGCGGAATCGTTAGAGTTTTACATGTGAGTAGCAAATGACACTTTGATTGGCTGTGATGTTGAAATGGGCGTCCCCCACCGGGCCTGGGTTGGGGTTCCGGGCTGAACCGGGAGTCCTGCGGGGCTCGGGCTCACTGCGCGTGCTGGCTCAGTGTGTGGTTCTGCACAGGAAGAGAAGAGAACCCATGAGGAGAGAAATAATAAGCTACGTGCCCACATCACCACCCCCTCCCTCCATCCATCTCTCTTTCTAGCCACCCGCCAGGCTTCTCTGTCCATCTTAGGGCCAGCACCCCCTCTTTGATAAGGGAGTACCTGCTCTCTAGCCACATGTGTGCCTTTCTTTCCTTTCTTCTCTCTCTTTTCCCTTTTTTTTCCCCTTTTATATTATGCAAAGCTTGTCACATGTTGAAAAGCTTTAAATACACACACACATCCTTTATTCCTATTTCTGGGAGTGGTAAGAAAACAATGCATTATATATTATATATTTCTCATATTATATTTATTTAACATTTGCTTTAAAGTTCCTCTGGTCCACGGCAGCCACAACCGCCGTTGTTTATTCGGATCTCTCTCTCTTTTTTTTTTTTTTTTGAAAACTCATATTTATGAATATTTTAAAGCATCATCTTAATACCTTATGAGACCCACATTTTATGGGCCCTCGAGTGCAGAGGATGAATTTATAATCACAACGAAACACCTCTGGTGGACAGTATTTGTGCTCCGATTCGAATATGCACAAAGGTTAGCACATGCCAAGGCTAATTAAAAAGAGGCAAAATGAGCAAAAACACATAAAGTGAATAAACTCTGTTGAAAATGGTGCACAAGTTCATCAGTGGATCATAAAGAGGTTTAGCGCTAATAAGAGCAGGAAGTGCATTTACGCAAGGGCTCAGTGGACACTGCGTTTCTTGGTATTTCTCTCTGGCCGCTTTTGCTGTGTGTTTTTTGCCTGCACCATAAACCCAATTCCCAACGAAGAACGGACATTCGTTTCCTCTCAAAGCTGCTTTACACGATTAATCTCTCTCTGAGAGACAGATTTGAGTTTTTATGAGGAAATATAAAAAAAAGCAGTGAAAAAAATAAAACCGTGAAGGATTAAACAAATATTTATTCTCATTTATGGCTCTTATCTAAGGGGACATATTTTGTAAAATGACTGCTGCCCATGTATTTTCAGGAGAGGGCCAAATCACTGGGTTTTAAACCTAACACTGGAGAGTGTCGCACGGCACTTGGTCTGTTTTCTTTCTTTCTTTCTGATCTCCTGCCCCTCCCGCTTAGAAGAGAGCAGAAAAGAGAGGACGAGATAGAGGGAGGGGGCCCTCTCCAGCGAGGAGCCGCATCTCTCTGGGAGCCACTGACCCCATTATGAGAGCAAACCACTTTTTAGCGCCGCGACTCATCGCCTGCATTACTGTCCCCTTACAGCAGAGGTCAGCGTTGGTTCTAACTCAGATTGTCTTCCAGCACAACTGGCAATGATGAGGGGCAGGAGATAGAGGTGTGTGTGTTTGTGTGTGTGTTTGTGTGTGGTGGGGACAAAAAACGAAGGACTGCAACATCTTGCACAAAAATAAACCATCCTGTCATCACGTCTTTCTAACCGGATTCCAGAACAGCAGCGGCCCATTGTAACCAAACTACCGTGAGTTTATCACAGGGTTCTGTTATTATAAATAACGTGATTTTGTGTGTGTGTGTGTGGTTTTGATTGTGGAGTGATGAAAGATAATGATGGAGGAAAAGAATACTTTATTGAGGTATAGCGCATACTTATATACGTACTTATATACTACACACCGTGCAATATGAAGTGTGTGTGAGAAACTCTAGTTATTTGTTGCAGCAGAAGAGTCTCATACTGTGAGTAATGATCACATTGAGAGGAATTATTATATGGTTTCTTATATATGTGACTGTGTGAGTCTTATGCACATAGCGTGACTGTGTGTGTGTGTGTGTGTGTGTGTGTGTGTGTCAGTGTGTGCTTCTCCCCCAGGTGCAGTGGGTTGTGTGGAGCGCTATTGATTTGCAGGAGGAGGGATTGAGAGGCAGTGACGCTCCCTGGAGCCCAGGGTTACACCGCAACTGCAGTGGCCTGATGGAAACTGCACAGTACAAGTGGAGGAAGCTCGGCGAACAAACAACACACACATATATACTCAGACACACACATTGGCGTACATGTATATACTACTCGGTTACTTAACACTATGCACCAACCATACACTATGATCAACTACGCAGATGTACACACCGTGTACAGACCACCCTGTGTATCCGTGCCAGACGTCACGCCTGCCCGTGTCCATGGCTTGCGGCAGATGCAGAGGCCATTGCGGCAGCAACACTTGTTTAAATTAGTTAATCGGTGTGTTGGAACACACACGTTTTCAGGCGCGTCGCAGTTTGCTCTCTTCATCCGAGTGCCTTGTCGGGGGGCGGCGGTATTGATCAAGCCGCAGGCGATCGATCACTAGAATAGTGTGTGTCTCTGAATTTGATAATGACTCGCAGTATGACATCAGTGCTATGCAGCTGTAATTGATATATTCTTAGAGAGGCAGAAAGAGAGAAAGAGAGAGAGATGCGGAGAGGAAGAGGGACAAAGGGTAGTTAAACATTAAGGAAAGTCGACTATAATATTCTCCTAAAACAACTCTCATCCTACACACAGACATATAAACACATTCCTGTCTAAAGAAAGCCATTCAATACGGCTGTTCGATACAAGTAGTAGGTGTAATACCTTTACTTTAATGGTATTAAAGGAATATTCGGATCTCATCTATACCAACTACACCAAACAAAAGTTTCGATATGTTTCCTTGTGCTGAGAACACAATAGAAAAACCTGTTTACTCCATAACTGCAACAATAACTCTGTTTTCTCCATGCCTGAGGTAGTCGCTCAGATACGGCACATAGATGTTAAGCTAAAACCAACAACAGGATAGCCCCTTAATCCAGAGATACGACCTGGCTGTATCTTTATAAGAACCTCCCCAGTCCTGCACGGCTGCACACAGCCACACTACACCTGCACGAGTCCTGAGCGTGGCCACTGCTGCGATCCAGAAGGGGGGAGGCAGACCAGGTAGAACAGCCGCCTTCTCTCCTCCCCCCTGTTCATCGCAAGAACTGGGGGGGTGGCTGTGCGCTTGGCAGAACAGCCCCTCGGAGCTCAGTCAATATCTACGCTGTCATTGTTTTCCTAAACTGGTTATAAAAGAGAGGCTAAATCCTGCGGAGCTGCGCACTCCTGGGAAATATGGCCCAGTCCCATTACTAATGCAGAGACCGCCAGACTGCTGCGCCCGCTAAGGGGGAGGAGGAGGAGGAGAGAGGGAGACGAGAAGAGAGGGAGACGGAGAGAGGGAGAGGGGGAGGAAGAGAGATAAAGGAAAATCAAATCTGCGTTTCCCAACACTGCCCCTTTTCACATATGAGCATGTGCACGCAGCCGAACCGGAGCTGCTGTCATGTCACTTTCAATCAGGCCTCTGCGCGCGCGTGTGTATACTGCAGGGCCCCCGCTCCCGGTTCTGTGGTGTCCCCTGGGGACAGTAAGGTATCGGTGAGACTGTAATGTGTTGGTTAGGCCTGTTCAAACAGAGAAGGAGGGAGATGGAGCACGAGAATGCTACCAGTATGCTGGATTGTGTCAGGAGAAAGTGGACAAGTGGGTAATGTCCAGTCAGTTCACTACGGGATTTACTGTGTTACAAGTGTCTCAAAGTATAAACACATGCATTTCACACACTTCTATGCATGTTATGGACATTGTTTGGTGGTGTGAAATATTTAAAAAAAAAAAAAAAAAAAATATATATATATATATATATATATATTTTTTTTTTAACTACCTAACATTCATTATTAACTATCCGAACTCATCCACATATATCCTTGTCTGCAGTTTCGGTAGCAAATACAAGATAACAAGAAAAATTACACATTTCCCTGTAATGAGAAAAAAAAAATCAGAATAAATTTTTACTGTTATATAGAGACTAAGAGGAGTTGTTCAATAATATCAATAATTGTTTCACATGCATTACAGTACACTGTGTAGGACAAATGTAAAACTACAACCATAAATGAATAAGTGTCTTAGAAAAGGTGCATCATGAATCACTCAAATCTGAAAATAAATTAATAAATTAGAATAAATTGTTGATTTTACCACAATTCAATAAAAAAGTGGAAAAAGAAGAAGAAAAAGGGAAAAGGCTAGTCTTTTTTATTCCACTAGGGGGCAAAACAGAGCAACAAACTGCAAGTCTTAAAATGAGTTACTGACAATACATGCTAATAGTACGTAATTTTTCATTACTGTTGATGTCATCACCATGTCTCTTTACAAAAAAAAACCCTAAAACAAACAAAACAAAACAATACAAATCATAGCAGCAGGGGTAAATACTTATGCAATCACAAATTTAAAGGCTTTAATTTGTAAATTATTTTATTTTCAAATTATGCTAATAACCCCCCACCTTCCACCCCAGGGGAAAGAAACTACATTAAAAAACATTACATTATAGCATTTTGTGTCATGACATATAATCCCAACTAAATTTATTGGTCTACTGATTATGTTTTTATGATTAAGCTTTATCACACTTTTAAACTTAATTTTTACAGAAATAAGGATTGCTTTACATTACTTGACGGCCCCAGGAAAAGACCCTTTAACTTTCATTATAGGTGTGTTTTATATACACTTGTTTCTCATTCTCACTACAGGAAAAAGTTAGAATTCTTGTCCATAGTCCCCACATAATCAGTATAAACACAGTAAACAATCTCTGTTTAGGACATATTTGCACACACACATGCATTCGATGTGATTCAAGAAGCACTTAATATCTATGGATTGGTGGCTAGGCAGAAACAGGAAGAGGAAACACTAAGGCTGGCAGGAGAGAGGGTAAGGGGAGGTGGGGGAGAGAGCAGTGTGTGTAGCTTTGCTCTCAGGACACAGGCCTGTCCCTCTTTGCTCCGTTTTTAACACAAAATGAAAAATCACCTTTGCCGCGTGGTGCACTTTAGTGTGGCTTATTTTTAGACCTGCTTGACAGTCTTCCAAGGGCCGGAGACTAACAGATGGGCTGTCTTAAAGCTTCATATGCTCTCAGCTCTCACCTCCCAGAGACAGGAAACTCACTTGGGAGTGGGCTACAAATAAACGGCCCCCTGCCCTGCCCCTGGATTCCCTCACTTCTTCACACACATATACACATACACACACACTACCCATAACCCAACACTTACACAGGAAGCCTGCACCCAGCCAGGGCCTGTCCGTGTCCCTGTTCTCCCTTTCTCTGCGGCAGTGTCCTGTTTCAGTACAGTGCACCACAACCTGCGCGTTGCACACTACCCCAAGGGGACATCCTCCTGCCCCTATTGCTGCCACATAACAATGCCAGAACTCCGTTCACACGAGTCACTCATATACGACTGATATACAAGAAAACACTCAGAGGGACTAAACGAATACTTTTGTTCACCAAAGTAACAGTGGATCAGATTGCACAGGTGAAATCAGACTTAATTTTTTTCTCCCTCTGACTTGTTTGACACAAAGGAACTGACCTACTGCTGCACATGGTTACCATCGAGAAGGCTCAGCTCACACAGGCGCACACTGGCCTCGAACACAATATCCAACACCTGCACATATATAGACGCCAGCGCCTCCATCCCACGCTTGTCTATTGAGAGACCATTTTCAGGCCATTAATCATCCAATTATTCTGAACAAATTAGGTAGCTTAGGGATCTACCTTAAGAAATGTATTTCCTAGTGACTAATAAGGTAGTTTCTAAATGTCAACACATACACGAAGAAAGACATGGAACTACGCTGTATTCGTGTACAATACATTCCATATCTTAATATTGCTCAGATCACTTTTTGATACCAGAAGAAGAAATGGCTGGATTATTATCAGTGTCAGGTAACGAGTTTTCTAAATTTAACTTACTTCTATTAGGTGCTGATAGTCACAAAGTCTGACGTACATTATGTAGGTTCACTGTATATTATACAAATTTAAACCACACTATTTGTGTAAAAGGCTACTTGGAGCTCCTCAGAAATTACTTACTTGAGAAAGCCTTAAAGGGTTTTGTTCTATTTTAATAATAATAATAATAAAAAAATGTTTCAAGTAAAACCCTTTAGGAAGCTCAAACCTTGTAATCAATATAATCTGCAAAATTATCCTTGAGCACCTTTTTATGTTCTAAAATATTAGAGCCACCTGTGGAGCATTTACATTACTCACATGTGCATAATTCAGATAGAATCCTTTATTCTCTTCCTCTGATTCTCTTTTTCAACACACACACACACACACACACACATGCTGTTGTAGTACTGGTACTGAGCTCAGTGGGGCGGCGAGTCTTGAGCATCCCAGACGGGCCATGTCATGGGTGACAGCGCCGCGGTAGGCTAAGGGTAAGCTACGCTACGCTAACTGTGTTCCGCTGCTCAGAGACGCACCGGAGTACACACACTCACTTTCCGTGTCACAGATACGACATACCCCTGCCTGTCTCAAGGGAACGGACCAGTTTGACTTTAACACATTCCTGAACTAAGACAGACAGAGAGAGCAAGCGAGAGAGAGAGAGAGAGAGAGAGAGAGATTTTATAAAACACCCTGGCAGATGCTGGTCGTTGAGTGGAAAGGTGCGAGATCCCTAGTCGTGTGTGCGTCTATGTTCCTGTACATGTGTGATAGAGTGAGAAGCAGTGTACGAGAACACAAGTGTAAGGCCCCCTTTGCGTGTGTCGAGTGCACATGAGTAAGTGCGAGAGACAAAGTGTGTATCAGATGTGCAAAAACTAAACCTGTGCGCATGAGTGTGAGAGTGTGAAAAACCCCTGAGTGTGTGCTCTCTGTTGTGAGAGATCATTAGATTGTTAGATACTATCACATAATGTACAGAGTGATTATAGAGTTCTTCAGCTCTACAGGCAGCCAGAGCACACAAGCACAGTGCAACACAAGCCATTACGCTACCACCATGTTACACAACCCTCAGCAGCACACACATTACTAACACTACTGTTAAAGATGCAGTGTAGTATTATTTTTATGGAAATTGTATTATTTCAGAGTGGTTATGAAACACAGCTAGTCAATTTTACTCTTATTATTATTATTATTATTATTATTATATATTTTTTATTTATTATTATTTTTAAAAACATTAAAAAAATTTTACTGTCATACATTATTGTGGTGTTTGTCTATGCTTTTAACACCTATTTTACTGTAGGCTTACAGTAACAATTTTAAATTCATATTGAGAACATACATTAATCAATGACAAACAGAAATACTAGCATGACACAGCAAGTTTATGCTAACGCTAGCTAATTTATTGGTATCTGGATTCTGCTAACACTATCCTATACCAATAAATTAACTAGCTAACAGTATGCTCAACAAAAAGAAACCAGTTTGTTTGTAACCAGAAATCTTTTCAAACATGATAAGGAAATATTTTAATTCATAATTCATTACATTATTCTGATCATTATTCTCATTTTTGTCATGAAGGTATAAAAAGTTAAGAGTACAGTCACTAGCTTTGAGGTTGCTAGGTAGTGCAGGTTTTCTGCCAGAATTAGCTTGAGGTGTTTCTGCAGAAAAAAAGTGATGAGAAAGTTTGAGGCTTGTATATAAAGAGATAAAGAGAATTCACAGTTGCCGTTGAACTGGAGAATTTACACTAGGTACACATTTCTTGTTTTATTAGAACTGCCACATCTCCTTGTAGTCTAAATCCATTACAAGACAAAAAGAAGTGATTTTTTTTACTTTCACTCATATACTCACTCACTCATTTATACCACATACAGGGTCGCGGGTGGCCTGGACCCTATCCCAGGAGAACGAGGTGAGGTACACCCTGGACGGGGTGCCAATCCATTACAGGGCACACACACACACTATAGGCAATGTGGGAACACCAGGGGGAAACCCACCAAGCATGGGGAAAACCTGCAAACTCCATGTACACAAACCCAAGACAGGAATCAAACCTGGGCCGTGATGCTAACCACTGTGCCGTTGTGAATTTTTACTTATTATATATTACCACTCTATTGTCACAATATGTCCAACTTCAGATCAACGTATTGTGATGTGTGTGTGTATGTGGGCATTTTTTTGTGTTTATGCGGACCCAATGTCCCCATAAGGACCTTAATATTGTTATCAATATTATCACCTCTTTCCCCACAGGTTTTCTTTTAGCTACTGAGGTTAAGGTTAATGTTAGAATTATATATATAGCCACTGCATTAATAATTAGATGCATTAATAATTATGTCAATCACATGGCTTCGCAAGTATAGTGAGATCAACGTGTTTGTGTGTGTGTTTCATTGTTTACAGCCATCTTCTTGGGGACAGTGCTTATACTGTGCTCGTACGTCATTGTCAAAGCCATGACAGGTACTGCCCCAATCTGGCAATCTGCAAGCGCGTCAACAACGTGGCACGCAGAGCAGAGCTGTAGCACCACCGAACAGCCCTGCTCGACTGTCATGTCTAACTGGGGAACACAAACTACACATGCACTGCCAGAGCAGAGTCTATTTCGTCCCTCCTCCCGCTCTCATGTTGTGTCTGTCCCTGTCTCCTCTCAGTTTCCCGCATGTCACAGACAGAACGAGAAAAACATCGTCAGCAGCAGCAAGTAAAGGGCTGAAAAACTGCGTGGCATATACGAGGACAAGGTTTACGGCGTTCCCGATGGATCCTTTCCCCTCTTCTTCTACCCTCGCTCGCTCATTCTCCTCCCTTTCCTTCTCTCACACCACTCCTCAAATTATTCAATTTAGAGCAGACGCCACATCTCCCTGTGTGCCAAGCTGCTGAAGTTCACTCTATCTCGCGCTCGCTCTCCCTCTGTCTCTGTCTTTCCGTCCTTCTGCTTCATCTATCCCTTCATTTCGCAAACCCTCTTATAGATCATCGTCTCAAGGAAGGAGGGGTGCTTCGTGAACAAAGCAAAGGGGTGTGTGTGTGTGTCTGTCGGTGTTTCTGTTTGTGTGTGTAGAAGTGTGGAGAATTTGCAAACTAATGCATACTTCCATCACTATTCATTACACGCACACAACCCCACGCAGACCCACATGCGCAGACACACACCGAGCCCAAACCGGTGTCCCATGTTGTAATAAAATGAATTCGAATGTCTTGATTTTCTCCGAAGATTTGTGCTGCCCCATGGCGAGCGGTTTTGATTTGAATTCACCAGGCCACAAACTCGTCCGAGTCTCCAGCTCAGCAAGAGCACAGGAACAAAACAACAACAAAACAAGTAAACAACTTAAACATGTCCCCTCCTGCTCTGGCTTACTCTAGTACCAGGCAGCGGTGTTCCCTAAATTCTGTGACAACCCTCTTGACACACACTGCATTCATAGCTAAACCTCCTGGATGCCATGATCTCACTGTCTGCATGCCAAAGCAGAAGAAACATGAAAACATCATACGCAAATGACAAAACACTATAATCACATCACTGCATTAATAAGAGCATGACATCATTTATTTACTTCCGTTATCAGTTTATAAGAACGCTTCAATTATGGAGGCATTCCTCTGCATGACCTATTTGTGATTGATTCCATTGGAGTTAAGCCTGTGGTAGAATTTCTACTCAGATACAGGCTGAGGGTTTATCAATGTATCTGTGTTGGCGAAGGGGCAGGGAGTGTGTGTGGGGACATGTAGAGAGTGTAGAGGTGTGTGTGCTCCTCTCAGTCCAATGCTCATAGCTTTAAACTGGAGCTGCTGCCTATATTGCAGTCCCCAGGTTACACCTCAAGTAGCCAGCCAATCAACAGTGAAGGGTGGATTGGGGAGACTGTATGTGTGTTTGTGTGTATGTGTGTGTCTGTCTATGTGTGTTCGCATGTGTGTGTTGGGGTTAGGGGTCTGAAGAGAGCCCCCCAGATCCCCATTCTAATAAAACACTGTGCCATTCCACAAGCTAGGGCAGCTGGGACATGGGCAGACAGCCACACGTGCGTGCGCGCACACACACACACACACACACACACACACACACACACACACATGTGCACACACAATAAAAGAGTATGTTGCAACATAAACCCAAGAATATTTACAGCAATCATAATTTTGAAATTTGAGCTAAATCTGCTCATGTAACATGCATAAACTGCAGACAGACATCTTGGTCATTTTGACAGCTTGAGTACTCGACAGAGAAAATGAATTTAGAGTAACTGCGTACTTGGATGCAAAAACAAAAAAAAGGGAAAAAAAAAGAAAGAAAGAAAAAAAAAAGAAGACCGTTTTGACCTCTATACAGCATGTTGTGTGGATCACTATTAGCAAGCAGACCTGAGCCACACTATAATCTGATGCTTAGGTAAATCATAGTATGGCATAATGGGGATAATAATATTTATGTAATACATACTGTATTTCTATATAAGGAATAAGCTTTTATTTAAAAATAGCAAACTTTACAATGTAGAATTCCTTGCAATGACCTTCTAGGCTATTGTGTGTTTTTAATAATTTTTAAAAACAGAACTGGAACAAAGCTGACAAGGAATCCTGAAAAATCTGAAAAGGTCTTGCCAAATATAGGGCAAAAATGGCGATATTTAAGACACATTTTGATCATGTTCTATCATTGTTAAGAACTCCATAAAAATATATTAAAACATAGAATAATAATAATTATAATAATAACAACAACAACAATAATATTCTTATTATTATTAATACTACTAATGAGTAAATAAATAATAAATCAAGTCATCTATCTCATAAATGTAACCCCTGACCGCACACACACCTCAGTGTGATGAATAATGTCATTTGTGTCTAGACATTTTGAGTTCAAAGCTGAGGCAGTAGCACACTGCTCATGCATCCATCTATCCATCCATCCAGCCAAGGAATGTCTGTACTACTTCTCCTGTGTAGGGTCCCGTGTAGGGTCTCCTGTGTAGGACCCAGGGAACAAGGCGAAGTACACCCTGGTTGGGTTCCCAAACCAATTCAGGGCGCAGGCACACAGCCTGGGGGTTCAAGCACCAGCACTGCAAGACTCCAACGATTGGGTCAAGACTCTAACACTCTATGCTCCAGGGGGAGTGACCCTGCAATCAGACCCAGGCTTTCTAATAAGCTGAGATATGAATGAAAAAATTAATTTATTACTATGCTACATTGTGATTGGGTTATTGTTTCTACACATCAGTGCATGGTTTAAAGTGTATATTTAGTTATCATCAGCTGATATAAAATGGATTTGATGAAGTCGCAACAATACTTGCAGAGACATAAACCCAGTAACTGCTATGAATTTAAATTGTAAACAATATTAGAGTAATTCCAACAGTGTCTTTAATAAACGCACTGCATGCATACACACTGTGTACGTCGGCATTCGTGAATTCATCCATGGCACACAAACACGAACAACATTCTTACATCACTCTGATTTCCTTTGTGAGAGGACTCACAGAGCTCAAATATTCAACACACTCAGGTTGTCAAGGGGAGGGAGTGGGCATCAACAAACAAGCACAAAGATCATTCCCAACCAACTCACACTTCAACACGCACCACACACTCACATGCCGAACTGCTTATTCTGGTTAAATATTTAGCAGTGCTAAAAGAGACAGTGTATACACATGCCCACGCCCACACTAACAAAGAGAAGGGTGCTGGTCATGAGGGACTTGCAGCGCCCCCTAGAGGGCAGCAGTATAGGCAGCAGTGTGTAAACATGAGGCAGGCTGTCAGCGGATGACAGCGGCGGCCACTGGGGCCAACAGTGGGGCAGGATGGAATGTGTTGAGAAGGATAGCTAGAGAAACAAAACAACAGCTGAAAGAAAACTCTCTCTCTCTCTCTCTCTCTCTTTCACACACACACACACACACACACACACATATGTACACATGCACAGTGTGAAAAAAGTCTCTGAAGTTTCCAGCAAAGGAGCTAGGATCTGGCAGAGTGGGTCTAGCTGCGCTGATCAGAGCAAAGCATCACTTATTTACCAGCTTACGACTGCACTATTTATGGGGCACAGGAGAGAGGCGAGAGAGAGAGAGAGGGGGGAGAGAGAGAGAGGCGAGAGAGAGAGAGAGAGAGAAAGAGAGTAGAGAGAGGCTAAAATATGCATGTGGCTGCTCAAATATGAAGAAAGTATGAAAGTATGGCAAAAAGAATGTGAAAGACAGAAAAAGGAGAATAATGGAGTTAGAAACTGTTAGTGGTTGTGTGTGAGAGCAACGCAGAGGGGGGGAAATGGGCAATGTAGGAGAGAGACAGCATGATGCAGTGAGTGTCCTGCAAAGGCTCTTGGGATGGTGAAGGTTTAACTGAGGCTGGCCCTGAGAGGGTTAGGGCTTGCAGACCAGGTTCCTCCATCCATCCAGCCTCATTAACACACACACACACACACACACACACACACACATACACACACACACACGGTAATACTGGTTTGGCTATGGTAAAGTCAAACTAAAGCCAAATGATGGGCACTATTTCCGCAGTCATCACACACATGCAAACATTCTCTAGACCGCTTATAATATACAGAGTAGTGGGAGACCTGAAGCCTATCTCAGGGGACACGAACAGGGGTAAACCCTGGAAGGAGTGCCAATCCATTGCAAGGCACACAAGCGGGCACTCACACACTATGGGAAATTTGAAAAACGGCAAATACCCAAATCTGCATGTCTTTGGACTGTGGGAGGAAACCGGAGCACCCAGAGGAAGCCCACAGGGAGCACATGCAAACTCCACACACAATCCTTGACCTTGGAGGTGCGAGTCATGATAATTCATAACTACTAGCATGAGCATCTCAACATGAGCCTTGTTGAAGACAGACTGGTTTGAGCCAAGTCTACAAACAATCATTCTTTACAACCTTCTCAGAAAGAACATTGTGTCAAACTGATGGGAGGATGGACTACAACAACAGAGGACTAAATCAGGTTCTACCCCTGTCAAGCGAGAACAGAACAGGAAGTGGCTGAACCTGGACAGATAAAGAATAAACTTGTCTGGGCTTTTTCCATTTTGGCAGCTATCTCTTTTCATTGACTCTGTGCTCACTGCAAACTTAGATTCATGTTTCTGGCTGCGAGGAGTGGAACCAGATGTGGTCTTCTGCAGGTGTTTCTATTACCTTGGCCAATGAATGTACGTAATGGATAAATTTATTCTCTGAGATGTAATTGGTTAGTCCTTCAAGGAACTCGAATATTTATACTGAAATTAAGTGACATTAGTATTTTACAACAAACAAAAAACAGACCACAGACCTCTAAGCCTTGACTCCTCCGTATTCATACACCCACACATGCTTGGTTGGCCTGGAGCTCCAGGTCTGGCACGGATGTAGGGGGCCATAAGGGGACAGAGGGATGGAAGGAAAGATAGAGGAGGGAGACTGCACCCACTGGGCCATCGGCTAGAGTGAATATCTTGGCCGTCCAGCCTCAGGGCGAGGTGGACAGTGACCGACAGGGTCCAGTGCTACTCCTGCTGCTAAATGGACTGACCGGCCATATGCCCAGCACCGCCGGCTCTACATCACTGTCACTCCATGGCTGGGGGTGGGGCTACATGCAGTGACCAAGATAATGGGGGGGCTTATGGGAGATTTAGGTCACACCCCCTCCTATTGCCTCCCTGAAAAGATTATGGTAGATGTATTGACATGAGAAGGCTATTAACCTCACACCTAACTACCAACATTGACTCAATCTCCCCTCTCAAACATATACACACACCAGTGTGTGTAGTGTGCAGGCTGGTGGCCCATAGCTCAGGAAGATGAATGCAGCATGAGCTAGGGCAGGATGGAGCTGACCCCAGCTGCCCACTGGAGCTTCACGGAACTGAGTTATACCCCAGCCTGCACTCCTCATTCTGTCTGACCTATAAGCAGCACAAACGAAATATATTATGCAGCATAGGGTATAAAGTACTCAGCACAAAGCCTTCATCTCCTGAATGATCGGGACTAACAGATTATTTTCTATGGGTAAAACACACATAAAAAAGAGAACTAATTCTATAAAATTTATACAGTAGATATCAGAAAGACTACCTCTGAACAGGGTCTGGTTATACAGCTCAGGCTTTATCGATTACAGGGTTTCCTTATCCTGCTCATGCAGATCCATCACGCTAATGAGTTTAGTTCAAGCACTACATCTACCACCTGAATACTGAAATAAAGTGAACTTTGCAGAGGAAGACAGGGCTGCTTAGTACAGAAACTTAGTCAAGATCTTATTAATAAGAAAGTGAGGAACTTCTTGATGCACATTTAAATTTTTTTTAATTACTGCAAAGACTGTCCATTTAATGACCTACCAGACATAAAGTATCTCAGAGGACATTGAGATGACAAATGTCAAATATCCTGTGAAAGAAACATCTGGAACGTCTAACTTTTTTTCCCCACGATTCAGTAATTCAATAGACTAAGCAAATGATAATTCAATATTTTAAACAGTTTGCAGTGCCTTTACATAGTTGACATAGTTTCATAGTTCTGTAATTATTTAAGTCTTATATAATCTTGTATTATATATAGTGATTTGACTTTGGATTAAACACACTCAATTTAATGGACCGGCCAATAGTTTATAAATGTAATAAGGTTAGCTTTGTGAGGCCATCACTGTAATTAAATTTTAAAAAATCATGAACACTTGGCTATGGTTCACATTCCTGGGGTGGGGGCGGAGGGGGGGCCCAGGATTCTATTCTGAGAACCACTGGGAGTGATAAAGTAAAAAGACATCTAGCTGATTGTACCACTAATTTTAGAACTATTATTATTATTAATAAAACGTATCAGATCTTTCCCTATATAGCTTTGATGATGAGCGCTTTGTTGGTGAGAGCCAGGAGATGAGCACTACTACAGGAATCACTTTTTCCACTGCCTTTTTCTGAACATTTCAATCATATTTTTGGCTTAAACTTGTTTCACTGACATAGTTCTGAATGAGACAAGATAAAGGAGGTGCATGTATGAGGTATGTAAGTACTTAAAAGTGTAACAAGGGACACCTAGGGTGTGTGATAGCCATAAAATGTTCGGGCCTTCCTGTTATGTGTGTGTATAGAGAGACTTGGTGTGTGTTTCAGGCTCAGCATGACTGCATTTAGGAGACAGAGACAAAACCTCTGACACATAGAGGAAGACAGAGAGAGAGAGAGAGAGAGAGAGAGAGAGATTCATCTGGAAAGTAGCGTTGTAAAACTCATGAATAACGTTACAATAACTCAAGCCCATTTCTGATGACCTGTCAACAATCCACGCTGAACACTTGCTCTGTGCACCTGAGCGTAAACCTGTTGGGCATTGAGCTGTCTGTCTAAGATGTGCTCTACACCATGACAGCCTACTCCCGCTACACACACACACACACACACACACACACACACATATACACACACACACACGCACACACACGCCCATACACACACACAAAACAAAGAAAGTCTTTGCTGTACTGTAATGAACAGGGTCTACAGTATGTATTGAATCTGTGACTGCGCGTGTAACAACATTAAGGATGTTAATGCATACTGCTGCTTTATAGATAACATTAGCATGCTGGATCAGTGTAATGATTAAAGTGCAAAACGATCAGAATGTACTGATAAGTAGAGTATTATAAAACTGCTAAACTTATTTGATGCTTTATCATAATATTAAAGGAAAGAACTCAATTAGACCTTGAAAACTACATGCAAAGTTTGTAAAATAATTAGCAAAAAATTCTTGCAAAATGTAAAAAATTATTTTTTTTATTTAAAAGTTAATTTTATTAATATATTTATATGTACAGGGGTGTAATCTCCTGGGGGGTGGGGTCTTGGGGGGTGAAGGGAAATCCAATCCCCTAATCCAATATATTATTACACTCAATTTGGAGGAAGTACTATTTAAAGTGTTACATGGGAGCATTAAAGTATTAAAGTATTGAAGTATTTCAGGATTTATATTCTAGAAATCAATCTAGAAAATTTTAATCATATTTTAAAAACACAACAACCAAAGAAAAATCAGTGTGTGCTTTGTGACATTTTTATATCAGAGGCACAGCATCTGACTCATTTGCACAGCGCTGGACCTGTTGCTTCCTTGAAAATCCACCTTCTTCACCTTTAAGTCTTACTATTAACTTGTCTCACATTTGCATCTCCCTTCACCTTCACCCACACATTCACATGGGAACTGCACTTGCAAATGAGCTGCTTATTAAAAATGTTCCCTTAATTTTTAGAAAGGTAAAGTTTATTGAGAAGATCGTAACTAACCTGCAGCTCAGTCTGGAAGAAGAACTTCTGCGGACACTGCGAGCAATCGTAGATCTTGTCTTCCTGCCCATGCACGGCGAATATGTGCTGTTGCAGCTTATTGGCCTGGACGAACACTAGAGAGGATGAACAAAGTAAAGAAATGAATCAGATGACTGTCTAAAAGCTTTCGGTTGTGCTCTTAGGGAAAAGTGATGTCAGACAGTGATTGAGTTGGCGGACAAGCGCAAATCATAGGAGACAGTGCCACAGACTTCTACCTTTAGTGGAAGAGAACGCAAAAACTCATGGAAATGACGCAAGGAGACACGAGGGGGGAGGAAAAAAGAGCTGTGTGAGAAAGAGGGATGATATTAAGAAATGAGTGGAGGGATGGAAACTGTAGGTAGACTCTTCTTTGCCCTTAAGGACTTGTGATATTTATCAATAAATCATCCCCCACCCCTTTCCCTAGAATTTTCACTTCTGTTCCTGTGTTTCTTTTTTTTTTTTCCATTTCAGTAAACTTAACTTGCAATGTTCGTGTAGAAAACATGAATTATTAAAAAAATCCCTGGAGGAGAAGCAGTTCGCTTACTTATTCATAAACCACACAGGAATAAAGTTAAACTTAAAAAAGGCCTGCATACCTACTATATGTACGAGTACGCGTTTGTGTGTGTGTGTGTGTGTGTGTGTGTGTGGAGGGATGTAGGTAGCTGGAAACAAAATGAGAAAGGAGAGATCACGAGGACAATAATGAGCAGGACAATTTGTTGGACAACATGACACACCAGGGAGAGTTGAAATGGAAAAACAAACAATGACTCACTGTTTGAGAAAAAAATAACTCTGATAAAAAAAGCACAAGGAATTCAACAGTATTTAACAGATCAGTGGCGACCACTGAAAAGATGGAGAGGAAAAGAAACTCAAGAAAAAAAAGGCAGAACATAGAGGGCTGCGGCTGTACAGTCAGGCCTGTAACACCAGGCAGTAATGCTGACAAGCTCAAATAATGATTTCTGATTCCCAAACGTCACCTGACAAGTGGTTCAAAGTGACTTTCAAAAGTGTCCATGAACATTACACCTAACTCACATGCACACACTCACACACATATAGCTATTTAGCTTAAAGCACACGTATATCGAGGGCTCTGCCCTGGAGAGGCTGAGCGGATTACATCACTTCTCTATAAAGCTGCCCTTTATCCTCTGACCTCTGCTAATACTCTCTGCTAAACACACACACACACATATGTAACCAGCTTACCTTAAAGACCTTCAAGCCTTGAGACTAACGTTAAACCTTTTAACCTACTATCAGTATAAATGTGATCTGCTAACAGGGAGCCTCAAAAAGCTAGGACGAGCAACACCGGGAGCGTTCTCCTGCCTCCCAAACCGGTTATTGTCCCTTCTTATACTGCTACGCCATCTCTTACCCTTTGAAAAGTTATGTTACTGATAGGGGGAAAAAAAACAAGAGATTCTACCACAAATATCCTTTTTAGTTCACAAAAAAGGTTGAGGAATTCACAGGTAAAAGGTCATGTAAATAAAGATGGCAAGGCAAAAGTTTAACCATTTCTATTATGGTGCAGGCCATTTTCTTTAACAGTGTGACTTTATTGTCATTTATATATAGCTTTATTTAAAGTGTAGCTCTTAGGTGTTTTCTAGATCATCATAAATATCCTCTTTGGATAAACTGTATAAAATATATTTTCTATATTTTTTTTCCAAAAGAATAGACACAATAAATATATGGTTATTAAAATCCATTATATATATTTATTTAAGATCATTATCTGTCATCTTTTACATCTGATAGCATCTTTATACTTGGTGTATAAAGGTTTTGTTTGTGTCTTGCTTTGATCTACAACATTATGTTATATTGGGGTTGATAGTGTAACATCAGTGACCTGAAATTTGAAAAGTATGAAAAGTATGAAATATGTCATTTCTTAAAGGGGGGACTATAAATATGCTTTATAGTCATTTTTAGACATTCAGATGCGTTTCCAGTGTTCGTGTACAAACACTACCTGTTTTTTTGTTGTCCTTTTTACATTTTTGTATTACTGGGGCTTAAATAATCCAAACACATTTGTCCCCTATTGTGACTCCCTGTACTTGTTGCTCAGCTCTGCTGTTCTGTAGCATAATGTCGCTTAATAGTAACTCATTTACATATACTGATGAGTGTATTGGTTGTTCATAAAGTATAATTCTTCATATTTTACAGATTCATCTGTTTAATGTCAGTTTGATCCTTCCTGAAGCTTTACACTTACAATTCTTAGATTATGATATCTGATTAACAGCAGCCATGTCAAACCCATATTATAAATATGACCATTACGCTTTGAATCTTTTCAGCTTCTCCTTGCTCCACTCTTCTCACATCTCCAGCAGGCTAAGCCAGGGTAGCCAGAGCGCCGTGTTCTTGCCCAGGAGGCTTCCAGTCCCACCAGACGTCTCAACAGGGAGGTCAAAACTCATTAACTTTACTGTGAGTGCATCAGGAGATCCGAACTGCCCAGGACACCCGGACTCCTCCACACTGACCTTTATTACACCTTTATTATTCCTCTGCTTCCGCATAAGATCCTGTCATAATATTTTCTTTCTGAATTATGTCCACAGAGAAATATAGGCTGAACGGTAAAGTGCAGTCATATTATTTATTTATTTTTCATTTCTCATAGATAAGATTAGTCAGTCCTAAAGTCTGAGCCAGACTAGAAATTCAAAAACAGGTTGATTCTTCTAGCCACTCTATGTTAGCCATGACTCTGCATTTTAGCTGAAGCTAGCAGTGTTGTGGTAAAAGGGATGAAATTGTTAAAAAAAACATTTACTTTCTAAATTGATTTTGACATCTTAAATCAAGTCCATTACATGCTAGTTCTTTAGGTAGGAGTTTTTTCTAGAGGTCTAGCTAAGCTAAATCTAATTGATTTCATTGCTAGCATGCTAGTTATCCATGAAAAGCTAAAAACACAATGGTGAAAGTGTGGTGTCAAGATCAAGATGAAGTTGTACACCTTATTCCTCCCTATAGATAAAATTAGCACTTGTTATAAAACAAAGCCCTGTCTATTCAGCTAGCAGTTCATTCACTATACAGTACTTGGGTTTGCAAACATTTATTTGCACTAAAAGTCTGGAACTGTTCATCAAAGAAAATTCCTGTCTTCTTAACCTAATAAAATATTTTTTTTTTTATGTTGCTGACATAGATCATGTGTAACTGAGCATGAACTTCTACAGAAGGTGTTTCATGGTGCGCAAATAAAGTGTAAGGTGACTTCACACCTGTTTTCCTGCTCATTCACGCAGCCACATATGAATATCATGTGTTAATGCAGTTCAATTAATTAGCCAGGCAAAGAGGCATAAATACAGAAGAAGCAGCCAGCAGAGAGAATACAAAAAAAATGAGTGCAATTATTAAGAGTAGGTTAAAAACAAACTCATCTGTTTAATTGCACACAATTAGGGAATGTGCAAGAGAGCATGTAATAGAGTACGTCTGCATTTCCATACACACAGAACCTGAGCAACTGCATGCAATCATGCGTCATTAACCTACACGAATGAGTGCAATTACACACATGTATCAGTGAGTGGGCAGACACTGTAAGTGATCGCCCTGTAATATCTGAACATGTGTATGTGTGTGCTGACGTCCCGCTCACACATGCCTTCTCTGCCCCTGACCCTACGCCCTCGACCCCACGGGCAAGTCCCCCTTACCTGTGAAGCAGACGGGGCACTTGAAGGTGCCGCCCATGCCCTCGAAGCTGTGCTCGATCAGGTGGCATAAGAGCTTGGCTGGAGAGTCAAACATCTGGTTACACAGCTTGCACTCGTGATTGATGCCTTCCTCTGCAACAGAAGAGCACATGATACAACAGGTTACACACGCAGCAGTGGGGTCAGGCCGAGACAGAGTAAAAGAGGTAAAAAGAAGAAAGAGAGGAAAGAAGGAAGAAATGGGTACATAATAACACACACGCACACATACAAACACCTCTATAATCTGGGTATTTTACAAATAATGTAGAATGCGGTAGTTTTATGGTTATTGATGAAATTAGTGTTTTCAGCACTGCTCTCTTTACTCTGCTCTGTGCAGACTGACCATTCCATTCCATCCCCACCATCCCTCCTCCTCTCTCTCCTGTCCTCCCTTGCCCAGAGCTGTCTTTTTCCCGACCGGTAATTGCCTGCCACCCCCCAGCACCATGGGCGCCGTGCCCTCCCCCCTGCCTGCAGCTCTATTTTAAGCTGGCCGGAGTGACATCAGTGGCCCCCTGCCTCCAACCAGAGTAGGACAGATGAAAGGTGGGCGTTGGGTCCTAGTTGGGTGCCTCCGCTCCCTTCTTATCACCCACACGCCACACAGACCTGAGCGTTGCCCTCCTGCCAGCCGCGCCGCATCGCCCTGCCCATCTCCAGACCCCCCGCGCTGACTCCCTCCTCCCTTCATGAAGATATGGGGTGGCACAGAAGCCATAACAAAATCTAGCCAGCTCCAGGGGTGTTTGGGGTTAATAAACTCTTCAATCAACCACCTCTGCCATCCCCCAGACCTCCCAAACTCCTGTCCGAAAAACACGACCTCCGATGATTCTAATCTAAGCGCTGTCTCAAAGGCCTGAGTAGGGGAGCTCTAATCCTGTCTGAAAGGACAGGGAGGGGTGGGAAAGCAGGTTAGCCTATCTAGGTAGGTTTATTTATTTATTTTTTTTAAAGATAGACTGGCAAGGACAAAGATTTGGTGTGTCTCCTCAAAGACACTGGATTCGAAGATGTTTCCCTTTCCTAAAAGGGGTTTGGAATCAACGGCAAGAGGATTTTTTGGACGTTGTTTTATAGCAGGATAAGAGGCTTTAAATGAGATAGAGAGAAAGAAAAAGGCGAGAGTGGAAAGAGAGAGCAGCGACACCAAAGCAAAACATTGGGGAAATGAGAGGGATATGGGGAGAGGAAAGGAATTCTGCTAAAGAAAGCAGAAAACAAAGGGATAATTGGGCTGTCCAGCCAAAAGTAATGGTAGCTAGGGGGCCTGTGTGTGTGTGTGTGTGTGTGTGTGTGTGTGTGAGAGAGAGAGAGAGAGAGAGAGAGAGAGAGAGAGAGAGAGAGAGAGACAAAACATGTTCCTCTCTGTGAGCCCTGTTGTGGTTTGATCAGCAAGTGTGCAACATGCTCCATCATCTGTTTTTTAGCCTCTGCTCTAACACTAAGCTCTCCACTCCACTGTGTTTGTGAGCTTGTGTGTTTATGTGTGTATGTGTGTGTGATTGTGTGTGACACATGTAGGGATTGCTTGTTACCATCAACCAACCCCATGGTGTCAGATAGAGTATTTGATCAGTGGAGATGACATGCTCTGCTTTGGGAGAAAGACTACAGTGTACTGAAGGGAGCCATCCTATAGCTAAAGACCAAACACACACACACACACACACACACACACACACACACACACAACGCATGTGGGAAATGAATCACATCATAAGAAGACAAGAGAAGCCTAATGGAGGACACAGGGAGAGTCTGCCAAAAATGTTGCTAGTTAAAGCGCAATCACGTCAAAAGAAACGGCTAAAAATTTCATAGTCTCTCTTTTTTTCTCTCTTGGAGGCAGACGGAGAGAGCGTTCCAGGTGCGTGCAAGTAGAATGCCTGCCTGGTAGCACACCATATTCAATTACGGCCTCTGCTAAACAGGAGATTCAGTGCAGGTAAAGGCATCGGGGATGGCGAGCTGAACTGATTGATGGATTGATCAGCTAATCAGAGTCAGAGGAGTCCTGTGGTGGTGTGATGCTGGCGGGGTGCAGATGGCGCCGCTCGATTAAGGAAACAGTGGGAAAATGCTAAACGCCTTAAACACCCTTTAAAACCGTCTTTAATCTTCCAGCATTATCAAAGAGAACAAGAGAGAATCAGTGTACTCTGTTTAAGATGACACAGGCAGAGGAGTAAAAAATATATACAGTAAATTAAAAACTCTATATGTGATGTCAGTGATGTTTATCAATGACATCTTACATGGTAAGACTTTAATTTACACATTTACATACACTGGCAAACTCTAGGCCCACCTGATTCTTTCAGTAATTGAATTTCTTTTTAATTACACTCCCTTTCCCGAGGAATTCGAGTGCTCACTCGTTTTCCGTGTCGAGTACTTGATTTGTTGAAATGATTTATTGAAGTGCACTTTGCTCTACAGTCGGGATTGCAACCTGCCAATAAATTCATCGTAACAAAAGGACATGAAATGAAAGTGTAATTTTCCATAGCGTAGTTAGTTGGGCATCTTTTATGGTTGAACTTACGATGGGCATTCAAGTCAAACCGGGACTGGGATAACCGGGATAACATGGCTCCGGCGTACTGAGAAAGCTTTGTACTTTGATGGTATCCAAGCACTATTGAAATACTGGGATAAGTGCATTAGTGTAACAGGAGATTATATAAAGGAATAAAGGGTGTTTTTACTCTGTCATTCTGCACAATCAAAAGTCCTGGTTTGACTTGAACGCCCCTTATACGTGCTGCTGTCACACATCTACTGTAGGTCAGAAAAAAAAATCCTAAACCCTTTATTAGCTTGTCTTTAATCAGATATATCACATTAAATCAGGTAATGAGTGTATTATTAGGAGTGTATGTAAACACGCTCACAGCGGACAGATTATAAGCGGTAACATGAGGAAAAAGGCAGTGTTCGTGTATCATTCCACCAACTGTGCATGTCTCCGTCATGCACAAACACTGCAGTGGCTGCTGCTAATCCTTGGCCAATGTGCTTCCAGCTAATTGACCAGAGGGAGCCAGGTGGAGCTCTGGCCTGCACGCTTCCCCAGAGACAGGCACGGTCTGTGCTGAGCTCCTGTCCTCATCTCCTGCCTCTTGTCCTTTACTCTCCTCTTCCTCTACACTATGTTCCTCTTCCTGTCCATCTCTCTCCACTTCCTTTCCTGCTCCCTCTCCCTCTCCATGTTTCTTTCGCTCTCCTCCTACCACCCCCTGTAGCATGCTCTGGCACATAAATGAGCTGTGAGGATGGGAGCAGCGGTTCCCGCTGGGCTCGGCCCCTCTCGCCCCTGCCCTAAGGCCTGCAGCTCCGGCCCCAGATTGATGGACCGGATGGCGAGCGAGAGAGAGTGGGAGAGCAACGAGAGGGAGGGAAGGGTAGAGGCGAGATGGGGGCCAGGGCGAAAGAAGGGGTGGAGGCAACCGGGCTTCTCTAGGGGGCGAGCTCAAGGTGTGTTGCCATGGCAACTCAGAGAGGGAGAGCAGGGAGAAGCGGCGGCGTGCTGAGCTTGACCCATGCCGGTGGGGGTGGCAATGTGGGCCAAAGTGGGAGTGTACACGCACACACACTCACACGGATAGACACACACTACTGCAGAGCTGGAAGGGTCTCAGGAGCTACTGATTTCTTCTCACTCCCTCTTCCTGTCTTTCTGAGCACTTACACATAAATACACAGAGTACTGCAGTGCTGAGACAACCCCAGGACAAACACACATGCACACACATGCACAACATGCAACGCCGCAACGTGAGTCAATCTACACCATATCACTTCGTAATACCCAAGTTTCCCTCATGAAGACTAGACCCAGCTAGAGTCCTGCTACTTATACATACATGGATATCAGATATGTTGCCCTCAGTGACTTAACAAAACAAAAAAAAACACACACACTGGCTTTAAGGATGAGAGGTAAATTTGCTAACTCACCCTCCCTGTCTCACACTATCTCCCCTTCTCTCCATCCCTCCTGGCTGCAGGGTCTAATTCGCACGTTTCCCATTATCTGCAGCAAATATTTCTGAAATGCCCTCTCTTGTTTGTTCCCTCAAGCTCTCTCTCTCTCTCTCTCTCTCTCTCTTTCTGGCTTCAAAACGGGATGGAGTCTCCGGCTTCGGATAGTTTTGGCAGCGGCGGACGGCATATGGAGCTGACCAGCTTGGAATCTCCTATCAGATTACATAACAGTGGGATGCTGGAACCCTCCAACATGCAGAAAACCGACCTTCATGCAAACAAGCAAACAAACAAAGTCTCCTTCCAAGGCACACGCTGAACCCTCTTTTTTCCCTCCTCTTTAACTATTCTGACCTCTCCAAGCCGCCTGCATTGGAAAAATTTCTTGGACGTCTAATTTTGAGCGAAGAAAAAGAGTCGCACCATCTGCGGTTGGTTATGTACACAGATGTGAATCTTCATCGGTTAGATGTCCTGTATAACACGAGATCTTCTGTGCTTTAACAAAGCAATTACTTTTCACCTCTCTGTTTAAAACCCTGCTATGCTGTAGTGTTCTTCTCCAGGGAACTTCATTACCCATAAAGCACTGCTGGAGCTCCTGCAGCACGAATACCCCGCCAAAATAACACTCATCCCCCTCACGTTTTTATTCATCTGCCCATAAAAAGCCACTTACAGGGTGCATTTTTTTCCCTTTACAAATCAGGTCCCCTCAGTACTATTACAGTAACTCCTCCCTACTTTTTAGTATTTCACCAATCCGCACACATCTATGGGTCCTGGTTTCCAGGAAGTCGAATGGTCTGACTGAAGCTGCCTGCTGGCCATCTAGTGCTAGCAGAGGCAGTCTCATTTCCATTTACACATACACATATACACATACACACACACACACATAGATAAGTGGGCTGATAAAGAGATGGCACACTGTGAGGCGGGCAGTGGCCTGCAGCCCACTGCAATCAAAGCAGTGAAGAAATCAGCCAAAGGCAGGGCTGGAGCAGAGCAGGCAGACTCGGGGCTGGGCATCGATACAACACACTGACCTTGCGACGACCGTGCAAACCGCGATGGTCAAAAAATGCAGGGCTGTGGTATTAGCCTACTACTCTTTTTGATGGCCAGTGAAATGTCAGTCACTGGGTCACCAACTTTACACTTGCACACACTCACAACCTGTACACACGCCCACTCTTAGTTTCTAACATAATTTGCAATTGTCCAATCAGTGAGTCGATGCAATGCCTCTTAAACAGCACTTCTTCCATGTCCGCTACGTATCTCTTTCAGGCATACACACAAAGGTACACTCTTCCCTATCAGTCAACTAATGCTTACAGTATGACGAACTGATAGGAGTTAGCGCTGTGGACTCCAGGGACGAGGGTTCAATTCCTGCCTCGGGTCTGTGTGCATGGAGTTTGCATGTACTTGGCGGGTTGCCTCTGGGTAATCCGGTTTCCTCCCACAGTCCAAAGACATGTAGGCTAATCAGTGTTCCTAAATTGACCTTAATGTGTGAATGTGTGTGTGTGTGCCTTGCAAAGGATTGGCACCTTATCCAGGGTATTCCCCGCCTCAAAATGATAAATGTGACACACCATAAAATGTCTTGGCTGCCATCGCAATAGCACCATGTGTTCTTTCTTTATGTGTTAGTATTTCGAGCTTCTGTGGTTCTCTAGTTTCTCTAGCGTTCCAAGTGTATGAAAAGTTCTGGAGTATTAATGGAGTGTTATTTGAGAAAATGTGTGCAGGGGCACATAAGTGTGCCTACATGGGCGGCATTGCACTCCATTCACACAACTCTTCTGCGTACCTTTGCTAAAAGCCATATCCACTAGATGGCGCATTGCATATCAGTAAGGTTTCCATGGCAACCTGTTAGCCATTCACGATTCTGGCACATTTGTCATCGTTCATCGATGTTAAACACATGGACGAGTTCTGCTAGTTTCCTTCTTAAACTTTCCGCCACGATACTCCATTGCCAATCTCGAAATTTGGTGCTGCCAATCTGTTCGTCTCTCTCTCTCTCTCTCTCTCTCTGTGACACACACACATGCACTCACACACACAACCCCAGATTGTTAATTGCAGTAGAGAGGGTAATTACAGTGCTAGTCCACGGTCAGCTGTGTTTGGGCCAGGGTTGCTGGCCAGGCCTGGTCTGTACGGGGTCTTATCGAATTTGAGGACTGGTGCTCGGTGTGGCCCGAGCAGCATGTCTTCTAGACTGGCTCTCACCCACGCACACACACACACACACACATAAAACTATCTGAACGCAATACTATCTGATGCAGAACCTTTGTGATAGACTGCTTTCCTGCCAGAGGGCACAGCTGCGTTAAACATCAGTAAAACGACAATCGACAAAAACACCCAAGGCACTCTAAAAGCGACAGCATACGCATAAAAACTGGCAAACATTTACAATATGTACTCTATGTGCGTGTGAGCTCATTTATACTGTATATATGTGTGTACGCACATATGTGCCTAATCATATGCCCCTGGGTGCATTGTGGGGCTTTTTTTTTTTTACCCATGCGCAAGCTCCCAAATGCAGCTCGAAAGCAATTCCACAACAATAGTTCATTGTCGTCTTGGCCCATGAGGACACGCTGGACTCCTGGGACCTTCACGTCTGTCCTCCCCTTGATGCAAACTCACATGCGATGCATAAATGCACATAATTACATCTGTTGTATATTTCGTGTTTTTTTTTTTTTTTTTAGCACAGAAATGCAAATTGCAACTCTGTCCACTCGTCTGTCAACTGTGTCTGCATGCTGCCTGTTCTTTTTTTTTTTTATCCCCCTTTTTGTGTCCCTGCAGCTCCTTTCTATCAGGACACCAACTATGTCTTTGCTCATGGTTGTGAATTATCTGCCTGCAAAGGAAGCCTGGAAAAAAAAAACAAGGAAATGTGAGGAAGCAGCAGGATGCTAATAATGCACCTCCAGCTGTTCAAGTTAACCTGCAAATGTGTCCATCTGTACCTCCAGAGAGACAGAGAGAGACAGAGAGAGAGAGAGAGAGAGAGAGCTGAATAGGTACACAGTGGAAGAGAACGAAAAAAGTGTTGCAGGTTTAATAGAGAATATAAAGGAGGATGAGAGAGATAAAAGAGTCAGAGAGCGTTTGAGTGGTGTGTGTGTGTGTTGTGTCAGGGTTGTTATAGCACTAAAGTGACACTATTTAACAGTAGGAGTGACCTTGCTGGGTTTGAACTGTCCCCGCCCCTACCCCACATGCAGCTGTGGCCTGCCTCTGGATGCCATGCTCCACAGTGTTACATGCCCACATATGCTGTATACTGTACATTCAATATTCAAAAAGGTTTATGTACCAAACCCTAACAATGCAAACAAAGACCTTATGGTCAACTTTATAAATGTACAGTTTAATGTCACAACTCATATTTGTCCATAAATATGCATTTACAGTATGCATTAATTTTGACCAGTGACAAGTTCTAACCACAGGCTGAACAGCTGATATTGACATGTGTCTGCGTCTTATGCTATCTATAACGGCTCTAATCTGAGGCGCTCTAATGGTGATTTCTGAGGCTGGTGACTGATAAATGACCTCCTGTAGTTGAGATACATTTTGGTCTTGCTTTCCTGGGAAGGTCTTAATGAGAGCCAGTTTCATCATGGTGCTGGATGGGTTTTGCAAATGCATTGGACAAAACTGCTCTTGCAAGAACTATTACAGAACAACTGACCTCCTTGTCTTAAAATCCTCATTCCTGAATTCAGATTTGAACCCAGAGAGATTTTTATTCTTGTCTTTTTCCTTTTTAGAATTAAATCATCAGAAACATCAGAGACAATAAAAATAGGGATGGCAGCACTGTCTGTATGTTATGGCACTCACAATTCCTCATCGCTCGCGTTCACGTTTAACTACCCATTTAGTGCACGAGACTGCTTTCATCCTCGCACGCTGAGTTATTATTTGTTTTCTTTATACCTGCCTGCAATATTTCCAAACAGATTTAGTTACTTTTATTTCCCAACAAGCCTTGATTTAAACCCTTTAAATCAAGATTTAAACCTGGCCCAGGCAGCTCCTAAGGACCACTCGGCGTTGGTCTTGTTTGTCCAGCAAGCTTTATGTGTGACCTTTCGCTTGTGCCTGCATGAAAATTAAATCCTCCAGCCTGCACCATGTTTTTTTCCTGCGTCCTGCAGGAATGCACACCTCTAGTCTCAACCGAATAACCCGTTAACCTTCAAAAACCCCTCAATATCACATCTGTATTTCTTTGCATTTAGAACAAATTATCTGTTCGGTTTTAATGGTGTATTTGTATTTGATAACATCACTAGTCGTTATTAAAACCCACCTTGCAATACGAAATTTGTGCATTTTCTAAGTTAAAAAATATTTCAGAAACGGAAATATGCAATATTCATATTTCCGTATGAGGACAAAAAAAAAAGGCCAAATCTTCTGATAAGTACTGTACTACGCTCATTCTGCATTGTGGAGACAACTGTCATATGCTAAGCCTCTTTACAAAGTGAGCGAGGCCTCTGTCTCTGATGTCTCCGTTATTCCCTGTGTAGGGCGCTGCCTTTGATGTCACTTAATGGAACGGGTTTCTATCTGCAGATTAGGGAATAGGAAAAGACAGAAAGAGAAGAGACCCTATTCTCGTCTAGGCGAGTCTGCCTGTCTGCATTTCACTTCCTCTAAAGACAAATCTCTCATCATACCTTGACCCACATGTCTGGGGTTTCTGAGCTGACATCACCTAACATACACCAGCTCCTCACCCCTTTCGATGTTTCAATGTTTATTTATAGCCCACCCCAAAGACATCAGAAGCTTTATAATTAAAAACACACCCATAAATATTAGAGATGCAAAAAAAGAGTGACAGTGACAAATCATGATTCTTTTGTGTGGCAATTTAATGTACGGTATTTATAAAGGTTTCAATTTATATATGTTTTTTTGCATTTATTGTGGTAAAATGTTGCTGTTCCTCTGTAATCCTAAAGGTGGTGCTCTACACTATTCACAGCATCCTGTATGGTAGGAGTGAATTATTTGCTAAGTTTGTTTAGAATTGTAAAAAAAGCTAAAAAAAACTGTTCAAAAAATTATATTGAATCCTGGTATTTATAAAATCGTGATACTACCAGAATCACAATATAAATCTAATCAGCATCTATGATAATATCGTATCAACTGATCCTGGAGATTCTCATCCCTAATAAATATACTGTATGTAGCTTAATGATTTTAGGTTCAGTAAAAATTTTGCATATGTGACTCTCTGGTAGTGTGGACAGACCTAAAATTCTCAAATAAATAAATAAATAATTTTCTAAGCAGAATCAAAGAGCAATAAAAGCACTCAAGTGTTTGCCAGCCAGATTTAAGTGCACTTAATATAATGACATGGTGAAAAGAGAACACAGATGATCCTTTCAAATATTCCCTCTCCGTTCTGACAATTTTCATCTCTCTTTAGCTCCTCCTGACTCTCTCTCTCTCTCTCTCTCTCCGCTTCACAAAATCTCTTTTAGGTCACCACCACCACCAAAACAGACTAATATTAAGATCAGTGTGTCAGACAATGGGATTATTAAAGATGACAAAGTTGGCACGTTCAGAGAAGCTTCCCCCCCTGAGGGAGTGACACCAAACTTCCCCCTGAGGAAGCCATACCCGAGTTACAAAAATCAATTTTAATGCGCATGCATTCACAACAAAGCTAGAACGTCAGCACTCCTGTTTAGAGGAAACTTTTCATTTACATTTTATTGCTGTCTTTTCTTTATTATCGCTTGTCCCGTCTCCAAGAGGACAAATGTGTAGGGGAATATTCAACCTCAAAGTAAAAAGTCTAAATGCAGTCTTAAAACCATTAGATTACCTGCCTGTGCATTTCTGTGTGTGTGTGTGTGTGTGTGTGTGTGCGTGTTTGTGAGTTAATACATCTGTCCTTACTTACTCAAGGGAAGAGTAAGCTTGTTTTTGTTTACATCTGGTTTTATCATGCATCTTGAGAATTAGAATTATATCTGGATATGGATTATACATCAAGCCTCAATTTGCCCAAGATGCGTTTAGGATTTCAAATCCAAATGAAACGGCTTCTTGGCTGTTATTTGATTCCGTACTGTATGTGTGGCGTTCAGCGCTTGAGATCTGTCGCAGATGTCCCGCCACATCCAAACACACCTGAGCTAGATGAATATGGAGAACGAAAAGATTAACCCGAGCCTGTTACTCGTTCTAACTGATGTTGAAGCCCCGATGGTGTATAAAGGCATAAATCATATTTTCACCCAGTCTGCAAGAAGTGTCATATTCCAGCACTGAAGAGCCTCAGGTTTGTAAAACACCTCTGAAAAGTGTCTGTCACATAACCACAACCTGATTCTCCTCCCTCTTGAAAATAAATACACTCAAAAGGGAATAAAGAGAAAAGGGAATAGTGTGCACGGCCAAAACACGCCGAGGCCGCCCCATGGTTGCAGCTAATGAGCTATAACTGTGGGGTAACACAGTCCTGGGAGGAGGACATACATGATTCTCAAGAGCATTTAATCAAACAAAGTTTTGTCTAGATATGAAACATCAAACTTTCTTCATGTTTTTCTCAGAAGTCATGAACTACAGTACACTGGATGGACAAAAAAATAGGATTTTATTTGATTACGGTGCGCAATGTGGTGCCCAGTTCATGTGTGAAAATGATTTCTTACACTCCCGGAACCACTCTTTTATAACTTCAGTCCTAGAACATGCCTATGCCATAAGGGAAGGGAAAAAAACAACAACTGGTCATTCAGTACATCCAGGTAGTCAGGTGACTTAATTCCATTGCCATATTACATTACTGAGCCTAGACCTGAACAACTGAAGCAACCCCAGATCACACCACTGTCTCCGGAGGCTTGTACAGAGGGCACTATGCATGATGGGTTCATCGCTTCATGTGCTTCCCTTCTTACATTCATGCACAAATCGCTCTGGAATAGGCATGACCTGAAACATGACCTTTTTCCATTCCAAGTCCAATCTTTACGCTCCCTAGCAAACGGAATCCGTTTTGTGCTGATTTAATTAACAAGTGGTTTTCTTATGCCTGCACAGCTGTTTATTTCCAATACTGAGTTCTTGTCAAACTCTTATTTCCAATAATAATATAGCTTTGATTTCCACTGTCCTTTTTTTTTTACGATGCAACTTCACCAAGCATTTAAGTGATCTCAAGTCATGATTTTTATCTGACCACATTTCTATCATGAAGCTAATGGCTCAGCACTATCCTTCCAGGGTTTAAATAATGTATTGGACAGTTCTTATCCATATTCCAGTAATTTCACGAGTCTCTTTAGCTGTTAGTCTTCTTTGCTTGTGCAGGCTGATAATTTGTCCTTTTCTGAAACTATGCCTTTTTTGGCAAAACAATATATACAATGAGAATATTTCCTATACTACATATACCAACATATATGACATAGATCTAGCACCTACTGTATTTTGATGTGGTGCATTTTAGAGCAAATCCTAAAGTGTCTCTTAAAACACATGGACGTGTGCATCTAAACCATTTTTTAAATTTTTTTTTACACAGGTGCTGGAATGAACTCCCTGTAGCTGTCCAAGTGACTGACTCACTGGCTATGACTCACCTCTTTACTTCGCACTGATGTAAAAAATTCGATCTGCACTGAACTATTAAAACATCTGTTTGTTCCACATGTAATGAATCCGTCTCTAACCAGATTTGAGTGTTGTGCTATTCTTAGACATTAGCTGATCTGTGTGTTTTGGAGACTACAGAGCACTTCCACATGTCACTCTGGATCAAGTAAAAAGATATATTATTAAAAGCATATTATCTACAATACGGCAAATTGCATTTCAATCTGGCTAGCTAGAGAGAGAAATTGTGCTCCAAGTAAGCAGTAAATACATGCCATCAAAACCTTAAAAGGATGCAATCCAGATACAGAGAGAAACGTATGGTCTGGTCCGAGGATACGGAGCAAGAATGCGGCTTCTTCAAGAGTCCCAGGGTGCCAATACTTTAATAATAATTACCAAATTTTATTTTTATTTCCCTCTAACACTGCAAATATGGAATGAGATTCTTTATTCTGATCTGAGATCAGCTTTATTCTCTGCATGATTTTTTTTTAATACAATAAAATATCTAACATGCTTAATAAGCTCAGGATCAGTGGTGTGCCTAATTTCACAATTTGTGCTGTGCAATAAATTGGCCCGAAGTACGTACAATACACATACGCCAACACACACATGCCCAGATGCTCGCATACACACAGGACAGATGGAGGAGACAATTCGGGGCCAAGCGCGGATGCACTTTGTCCGTATGCCTCGTTTCCTCTCCTACCGTCACGTCTGAGCTCTCGACTCGCCTAACACTATTGTTGTTTTTTCCCTTTTGTCTTCCCTCTCTCTCTCTCTCTCTCTTGTTCTCTTCCTCTCACATCAAAATAACATCTGTTTGTGTCTATGCGAACACCTGACAGGCAGCTGATCCCCCTTTGCTCCATTGTAAAAAAAATGGGTCTTCTTTAGAGTGAGAACACATCTGGATGGATAGCCATTGGCCTGATCCAGATGTGGGCTTCCATGCTCAGCAAGCTAAAACACACCTGGACACCCTCAGCAGTTAAACAAAGGATAAACACACACACACACACACACACACACAGAATCATATAATTTTTTTAATTCTTATACAAGTACATATTACTTGAAAACAGTGTTTTAAAGAAAATCATTAGAGTTAGCTCTAATGATAAAATATCACAATATTTAATAAGATCTGAAGGGTTAGGGTAGGCACAAAACCAAGGTTACCGGCATAAACACACAGTCCCCATACAGAACAACAAAAAGCCTAGATGTACACACACTCACACACACGGGGTAACGCAGATCAGGGATGCTGCGGCACAGGGGAGCCAGTGCCGAGCTCGGCTATGCCCAAGGTCTTAATGGTAATTATTTGGATAAGAAGTCCAATCACCTGCTTCTTTTTCCTGAAGGTCCTCATCAGGAGCTAATTAAAGAGCTGCTCCCAGTGAGAGTTTTGCCACTGCTACGTCAGACAGCTAACAACTGCAGTAAAAGCACAGTAAACTCTGTGCACACATACACACACACACACAAGCTCTGCTTAGGAAGCTTCGCACTCATCCTTCTCACCTGCTCCTGACCTCAGACTCAGAGTCTTTCACTCCTCTTTCTACCTTCCTTCTACCGTCCTGCCCTCCCCACTCTTGTCTCTCTCTCTCTCTTTTCATCTCATCGCTGTATTCTCTTGCAGTCACGTCTCCTTCACTCGCCTCCTCTAAGCGCCGTGACATACTCATCGTGCCAGGAGGTGGCAGCAGTCTGTATTCATCTTCAAAAAAGGAAAACTGGAAACATGAAAACGAGGATGTCTTCCAGGAGAAGTGTGTGGAAAAAGTGCATCACTTACCTGGATACTAACCTCGACTCAAGTTAAAATGGTCACATGTGAGTTTGTGACCCGGATGCATGCATGCTTTTTTGAAGCGTGTATTCAGAAGTTCTAGAGTTTACTGCTAAACTGGTGGACCTGTTATCCCATTCCGGGCAAAACACACTAAACAGCATATGACCACTTGTAAGCTTAGAGCGAGTTATCCTGAATGACGTTACGATTCTGATGGGTGTTGTCAGGATACTTCCGCCTCCCTTTATCCACACGACACAATAAGTAACGATAATCCTGTGCTATGCCTTTGTAATCTCCAGATCGTAACTCAAGAATACATCTATGGAGGATTTTTGAGCAGCACCTCAACATCCGCCATTAAAACTAATACACAAATTATTTTTTTAAAATAGTGTACAATCTTGCAGTACACTAGTTCCAGTGATTTGGAGCATCTACGCCAAGGTGCAGTAAAACACATATGCAGCTCATGAACTGAGAGATAGTGAGGCGACACGCAAGGAAAGTTGAAAAATGAGACCCTCTGTATGTTGTTTGTCTCGCTTTGCTCACATCCGTTTCTCTTTTCCTGCACTGATTTGCTTGGGTGATTAGCCAATCAGAGACATTAATCAGTGCTGTACGGAGGCAAAATCTGGAGTCCTCCAGACCAATCTAACAGAAATGCAAAGTGCTGAATATGTTAACTAGAAGAAGTACGGTCAAGCCGTTTGCGTCTTGATGGCGTCTAATGATCAACACTCGCAGATTCTTTTTTTAGTTCTTTTTTTTTTTTTTTGCTCTCTCTTGCCCTTTTACTTGTTTCTTGTTCTTTCTTGGTCCGCAATCCGTCCACGTCTCTCTCTGTCAATGCTCTGTCATCCAACCCTAATCTCTTCTTATCCTCCCCATCTCTCTCTTTCTTTCTCTCTCTCTGTCTCTGGAGGGAGCTAGCGTGTGGTGAGGCTCTCTCTCCTGCAGAAGCTCTGCTGCGCTGCTTTAATTGTGACAGCACCCCGATGAGCTGCTGGAGCTTGGGCTGCCTCCACAGAGTGTTCAAGGGTAACCAGTGGGGGCTAACTCCATCCTCGATACACACCCACCCACATCATGCACTCAAACACACATACGAACAGGCACGCACGCACACACACGGACGCGCGCACACCGCACGGAGGGGTCCTCAAACAGGCGCCCAGAGAGCACCCGTCAAACGCTCACTCCTCACATCTCATTAATCAGCTGCCAACATCAAACAGCAACGCTGCGGCTTCCCGGGGGCCTGCCGACCCGCCTGCCTCACACTGATGTGTCTGTGGTGGCAAAGGCATTCGTAGTCCCATTGTGAGAGAGTGTGCGAGTCTGGGTGTGTGTGAGATGCATACTGAGTATGCTGCAAATGTTTAGAGTTGTAATGCATTCGCGGTTTGTGCAAACTTTTGTGTGGATGCTCCTGCCTGTTTGTCATGCCTGTCTGTGTGTGTGTGTGTGTGTGTGTGTGTGTGTGTGCGTGCATGTATGAACATTGTGTGCCACTTAGTAAACAAATTCTCTCAGAGTCCTCTGTCTGAGGAATGGCTTTCCATCTGTACACCGTGTAATCTAGCAAATGAAGAAGACAATATTATGCATATAAAACACACTCACACACACACACATGCACACAGACACCTTAATGAGATAAATTCTAACTGGTTCACCTCTTAATGACAGTAAAATACTCACCCCCTCCCTACATTCTCTTCCTCCTATTAGGAGTGTTGGGTACAAACAGGGTGATTAGATAGTGGGAGTATGTTCCATGTGTGTTAGAGCAATGCACGCTCTCTCTCCCCAGCTGCAACCCATTACAGCAGGGAATGATTTAATAAACCAGAGAGAGAGAGAGAGAGAGAAAGAGAGACTTTGACTTTTAAGATGCCTTTAATGCATCTCCCTTGAACTTCCTGCCTTGAATTCCACAAATATCCCTCAAGCACCCTGTGGCAACTACCAGGCCACAAACTCCGACTAACTGCACACATTTGTTTCCTTGTCAACAACAAAAACTCTGTATCAGTAACTTACACACCAAAATGAAATTAAAAAGAAGAAATAAAAAAAAGGAGAAAATGAAAACACGACCCAACCTGTAATAGTGAAAGAAAGAATGATAAAGAAAGTGCGCATGCATGTGTTATGTGAGTTTTACTGACACACTTCAAATGTGGATTTTATTTTTATTTTTTTATCAAGATGAGCACTAATCAATGTCAGTGTCTTGTAAATTCATTAATGTTTACTTAGAAGAGTTCTTTCCTAGCGAGTGCTATAAACTTAGCATTTTGCATATACAGTATATATACATACTGTACACACACACACACGCACACACACACAGAGATACGTACTTGCGATCTAAGTCAAACGCTTGTGGCATCCTGTAAGATTGTTACCATAGCAACAAAAAGCTTGGCGGTAAGTCTTGTCTGAGTGTAACAGGTAGCTTATTGCTTCATGGTCACGGTGGATTTGGAGTTTATCCCACGATCATTCTCATGTGTTATTCGCAGATAAACATGTTTTATGTTATGTTCTTATGTTACTCTGACGTCAAGGTCGAATTCCTAAATCACAAGCTTACGACTTCACCTAAATGGTAGTTTAACTTTAGTTTGAATAAGTTTCCAGTACAGGATGTTCAGGTCAGTGTACATTGTGATCTGAGTGAATACACTCTACTGTAGCTATAACTAGTGCTGGGGGATTTTCTCTACTGACTCTACCATGTCGTTGACGACTTGTGGCAAAATACTCAAATATCACTGCAGAGATGTAGGGAATTGGTACAGGTATGAAAACTCATCATCTATACCGCTTTGTCCTGAGTACAGGGTCGTGTGGGGCCTGGGGCCTATCCCAAGGGCATGAGGCGGGGTACACTCCGGACAGGGTGCCACAGGGTCGTACACATACACTCGACAATTAGCCAATGTCTTTGCCAATGTGCATGTCTTTGGACTATGAGAGGGAACCTACCAAGCACAGAGAGAGCATGCGTACTCCATGCAAACAGACCCGAGGCAGGAATTGAACCAGGGTGGAAGGTGACAGTGCTAACCACTTAAACCACCGTGCAACATGCTAGGCAGCTAAATTGGATGAGTGATATAATCAGTGTTTTAGATCCAACAAACAAATTGGTCTGTATATTGATCAATCTAAAGCTAATACATATCTGATTTAAAAGATAAGATGATTTGCTTTGTTCATTTTTCAATGCTGTGGTGCAGATATGTTCATTTAACGTCAGGCGGTAAACAGGGAAAAAACTCAGATTTAGAAATAAACCAAAAAAAAAACAAAAAAATGGTCCTTTTCCGATAGTATTTTATGTCATGAAAGATTTATTCTGTCGAGTTTTTTATCCACTATATTCCTTATATAAAAGAACCATTGTTTGCACTACTTGCTGTAGACAGTACTGTTAACTATTAGCAAACCACTTACCACCCAGATAGCTAGATGTACTGTAAGTATGTTTTTTTTTTTTTTTTTTTTTTTTTTTTATTATTAAAGAAATAAAGGTATATGCTTGTTTGTGCATGTCTTACATGTTCAGGAAATTAGTGGACACGTTGCTGCTGTAAAAATGCATATCTTTACAATTTACGTTCATAATAATTGAAAAAAAAAGCTTTTTTAACTTCAAAACCGAGGTCCGTACTGAACCACGACTTTGTGTAACATTACACGCTAAGTTGCAATAGTTACAATTAATTCGCAATGGACTTGAATTTGATCCACAAGAGAAAAAAACAACAACATTCATTCTTCAATTGGTGAAGTTTTCTGTAAGCAGAGGTTTATGAAAGGTGTCTTGAGATTCCTGAGGAGAGACATGTTTATGCTTTGCAGTTTCCTTGTTTCTTCTATTCAACCCATCTATCTGATCTAATCATCCTCCTTTAATCGATTGCACAGAAATTGATATTTCAGCTACTGATACAGTACATGGCTGTATATGTCAGTAAACATGGTAGGTGATATAATTATCATTGTTTCATGCACAAGCACGATGGTAATGCCATCCAAACACACATTTACGCATAAATCCACACACACACCATCCTGCCACCAAAGAGGAAGTGCCAGCGCCACCCGTACCGTAACCTGATCCTTACCCACAGCTGTCCAAACACTGGGGGAAGAAGTGGGAAAAAAAATAGAAGAAAGAAGGAAAGAGACAATGATAATATCAGATAGAAAGAATAGCTGCTGGGGGTCTGAGGCAAGACAGCGCTCCTCACAGTAAAGGATGGATACTTTAAGGTCATCTTTATGCTCCCCCACTCACTGTCTTTCTTTTTGTCTTTCCCACTCTCTCTCTCTCCCTTTCTCTTTCGCTCCCCTGGCACACTCCCCCTCCTTTCTAATACCACAGTCTGCTGTGCAATGCTGGGCCAATCACTGGGGCATCTGGGACCACACTCGGGGTGGGGGAATGCAGCAGCACGGAATCTGCGCATCTCAGAAGCGCAGGACTGGGTGTGTGAGGGAAGAGAGTTAATGCATGCAAGCGGGATTTCAGAATGTTTTTTCTTCTTCTCCAATCTCTGTTTATCCTCTTGCGTTTGGGAATGGTGAACGCCAATCTGGCGTCTGTGTGCATTGTTTTGTGTGAGAAGCATGTTTCGTGTGCGTACATGTATGTTGTTGAATCTGCTGATTCAACCTGCGCTATAACTGTTAGTGCAATATTGCGATATCTACAGTAGGTGTGTTGACCGGTAAATATATACGCTAATGCACTGATAAGAAACAGGAACTACAGCATCTGACACAAGTGAGGTAGAAGGTGTGAGTGGGGTAGTTATGCACTGAGGTGTGCATGGCATCATAATAACTTCAAGAATTTGCGTGCATGTTTGTGTGTGCGTGAATGTGTATGTGTGTGCGTGTGTGTTTAGGCTCTAATCTGGCTCCTGTATGCTCATGTCAGAGTGTGCTCTCAGCTGGCTCTCCTGGGGACAGTGACAGTAAAGTCTCTCTAATCCCCCCAGCCCTTCACAAACAACACACCTCCTATTGCATGCTGATGAGGCCTACAGCACACACACACACACACACATATACACAAAGGGCAAAGGCATAAACACAGGCACTCATATAACCTACACACAAACATAGGAGAAGTAGAAAAACAAGTGTAATATTTTATTCCTATCATATTAATGGCATGACATTCCAAACTGATGCCATCAAGTGTGTGTGTCCTGCACCACTGGAACAAACCACGTATGAGCCTGATAAGTTGATGTTGGACATCACAAGACATCAAGTTCACCACGATTAATATTGCTAGGTGCTGTCCTGTTTCAATTCAAGTATATTATGATAAGTAAACCAAGAGTCAGGAGTTTAGACAAAGCTTCTAATTCCATCACCCTTCCGGATTTTTATTTCTTCCTACATTGTAAAACGATGCTGAATGCATCCACAATATGCAATAATCTCCTTTGAACAGTTAATATTGAGATGTATCTGCTACCGATGCCCTGTAAAACATTCATAATGTTTCTAATCTGAGGTGCTGTTTGTTAATTGGTGATTTTTGAGGCTGGTAACTCTAATTAAACTTCTCCTCTGCAGCAGAGGTACGTTTTGGTCTTGCTTTCCTGGGAAGGTCTTCATGAGAGACAGTTTCATGATGGCTTTTGCAAATGGACTTGACAATAATGTTCTTGCAAGAACTATTCCAGAACAGCTGACCTCCGTGTGTTAAAATAACAACGGTATAATGAAGAAAATAAATCCAAACTGGTGTCCAAACTTTTGACTGGTACTGTATATGTAATTCAGGACAGGCTTTTCCATAATATAGTTACATTCACATTACAAGTCACATGTGACGGGTCACATTCATAATTATAAGTGACTTTAATGCGACTGATGTGGACGCATGGGCACATTGATATGTGTTTGTTCGCTCCATTTGGGTTAAAACACATCAGGAGTTTATGCGACCGATCATTCATTCGAATAATAGATGAGGTTTTAAGTAAAATATGCTTTGGATTTTGCTCTGGAGGATGACAAGCAGTTAGACGCCACGCTTTGGCTGTTTTAGCAGCTGTTGATAGCGCGGCCGGTATGGAGTGACATCAGCGAGACCTCTGAACATGACACGCGCAGAGGCAAGAAAGCTGGAAGAATTTCGATCTGGCCGTTCTCATTCGAGTCGCATGACCGTGAATCAGATTTATACCCGATCTAAGACCACATATGAAAGTGGCTCAGATCTGTGCAGTCAGACAGTTTTAAAAAATCAGATCTGTGTCATGTTACTGTAAAAACTGGAAATGAATCACTTCGGGCTGGTTATGTGACTACTTAGCGTAGCACATCCCTATTTGCAAGATGCTGAACGTCAGCCTCACAAACCGGACCTCTTGCTTTATCTAGAGACAGGATGTCACAGGACATTCAATCAACATTGCGAAAGAAAAGTACCTTAAAGACGTCCTAGCAAAGCATCTGTCCACCTGACTTTCTCTTCCCAAAGAAAGGCTGGGAACTGATAAAGAGCAGAACCCGAATTAACAGAGGGATGAAGAAAAAGAAATAATCAGTCCCTCCCCTTCACTTCATTTCCCACTGAAAGAGACGGAACAAGGGAAAAGACCCTACCGCATGGATTAGAAACAAGAGACAAAGAGAGCCATGGAATCCAGACGGGATGTCAGATCTAAGCCCCCATACTCTTCTACATGCTGCTCCAAAGAGAGGGATTTGCACTCCCACTGAGGTAAGGAGGGAGCATGGAATGAGAAACAAGGGAGGACGGAGCACAGAAGAGACAGAGTCTCACAAGAGCATCAGATTCATCAAGCTTAAAAACTTGTCTTCTCGAATCTAGTGCTACTGAGCGAGAATCTCAGCAACCTCCTGCAGGCTCATGTTGCCTCATAGTGTATCAGCCCACTGAAATGAAAGCTTATACAGACGTGACCGAGCGGAATGTAAGTCGCTCATTTGTCTCAGATAAGGTGGTGTAAAAGGCTCTTCTACCAACCCATGAAACAGCAGGTACATTCTGGTTCTATGGGGTATCCAGTAAATTCAGTTAAATGCGCCTGGTTAGGGATTTTATCCAAACCCGCCTCACTCACTCACTTATCATCTATACCGCTTTATCCTGTATACAGGGTCTGGAGCCTATCCCAGGAGACTTAGGGCACAAGGACACCCTGGACAGGGTGCCAATCCATCGCAGGGCACACACACATACACTACACACAGTATTTCACACACTACGGGCAATTTGGGAACGCCAATTAGCCTAATCTGCAGGTCTTTGGACTGTGGGAGGAAACCGGAGTACCTGGAGGAAACCCACCAAGCACGGGGAGAACATGAAAACTCCATGCACACAGAGACGGGAATCGAGCCTGGCCGGGAATCAAACCTGGACCCTGGAGGTGCAAAGCGACAGTGCTAAACACTACACCCAAACCCACCTATCCATGATAAAACATTAATAACCAAGGCCTTTCCTTCAGTATCCAACCCCAGGGATATTTTCAGAAGCAGATCTCGAACAGAAGTTGATGCGAAGGGCACATCACAACTGTAACCAATGTTACAAAGTTCTCTCATTTCTTCTTCTCATCAGTGTCAAATAATTGCTTTCTTTATCAGATTTAAGTTCCGTCAGCAAATCAAATGCATCATGTTGAAGGAAGCCCCGCCCCTTTTCCTCAAAGATGTAAAGCTGAAGCTATTGAAAATCTATTGAAAGTCTTATAAATGAGGACACTCCTGCATGGTGCTTGTATGTTAAATGGCTTTAACCCACAGATACAAATCTAAATCTCCCTCTCACACACCAGTACACACTTAACAACAGCACAATGACTAATATGATTGAAATGACTGTTTTCGAAATGACTCAAACGGCAATTTATGGCTTTTGGGCTGAAAGAATGTGTGTGTGAGCATGGGTTGCTTGTACAGTAAGTGCATGCGTGTTTGTGGGCGCATGGTAAACTGTCAGTCATGGTTCCATGCTCATGGGTGAGGGGATCTGCATAGCAGAGACTCCCTAAGAGCTTCACCGCAGAGCCCTGCGCCTTTTCAGCGAGCATCTAGCCTCCGGTTACTGCCTGTTTATGCGAGAGAAACTTTTCTGAGTGTGTTTATGCGAGTGCACTCACAAAAGCAGGTGAAATGACTAAGCATGTCAGAACGCGCCGTGTTCAGCGAAAGAACCTGAGGAGGGAAGAAAGGAAGGATATAAAGAAATGTATTGTCAGTAGCTCTGTCTCCTATTCCACTGCCACACTCACTGTCAGCTAATGTTAACACTCGAGCATTAAAAATAAGTTCCATCTGTTTGCAGCCCTGGCAGCCTGTAAAAGAGCTCCTGATGCTCCGACAGTTGCCTCAGCAGCTCATCTCTGGAAGAACGCCGTTCGATCGCGCTCAGGAGCCCTGAACCTGATACACTCCCTCGCTTCGGTTCATTGTCGACCATCAGAGCCTTGTGTTGCCTCAGAGTGTATGTGTGGGGTGAATGCAGGGTGAGAATGTACGTGGAGGGCGACAGCTGCGTGCGCCCCTCCCCGTCTCCACCCGCTGAGGGCTCGGCTGTACTTCAGGCCGCGGCCGTCAGCCTCTTTTAATCTACCAGCGGGGCTCCGCAGCTGCTGTAAGCTCGCCCAGAATCGTCCAAAGCCACACTCAGCCTTTATGTGCTTTAACCCTTTTCGGCTCAGCTTGTCCACGTCTCCTTTTTTTTTTCATTCCTCTTTAAGTCTTTCTCTGTCTTTCACCTTCCTTTCATAAGGTGAGCCAGACCTCCTACGCCTAGTAAAGTTCAGAAATACTGTAAATAGGGGTCCATTTGTGTTATGCCTGTCAAGTTAGTTGAAAAGCTCTGTTCGAGGCCACATTATAATTACTTTAGAACAACTTTTTTTGAACGCATTTGAATGTTAATAAGCCTGTTTTTGTACTAGTCTGTGTTGTGTAACCATGGTACAATTCCCATGCAAGAAAATACCAAAGTTGCAAAAATCACTATTATATTACTGATTATAACTTTGATGCTTCACTTGTGTATTAGTTTATCACATAGTCATTGCTCTTGTCCCTGATACGTACCTTACATTTAGAGTCATTCACCACCTTAAACTGTACTGTACTACACTGTATTCCTAATAAAAATGTAATAAAACAAACTGTACATGTACACTATTACATGCAAATCTTTAAATCTCAATGTACAGTAGGCGACAGTGGCGTCACCCAGATTCCTCAAATGGCCGGGGATGGAATGTGTCTTCTGAAGGAAGTCGTTTGGGAATTACTGTGAATACATATCTCTAAGTCCTCCAGTGTGCGAGGACAGGATCTATCTATCTGTCTATCTATTAGAGATGGGAATAACAAGGGACCGCCCTATACATTATTATCATGACACCTTGGTGCCAACTCCATTTGTATTGTGATGGAAGTGTGAAGAGTTTAGAGTGCGCCATCTGTAGCATTATAGAGGAACTGCAACATGGAACTATTGCATCAAATGCAAACATATGAATAAAAAAATTAATGAAAAATATTGTGTAGTCAGTGTGGTGACAAAAATATATCGAATTAAATAAAGATCTATCTACCTATCTATCTATCTATCTATCTATCTATCTATCTATCTTTGGTAGATGAAATTAAACATGTTAATAAAACATTAAAAACTTTGCAATTTTAATACTAGCACAATTGCAGAATGAAAAAACTAGTGTCGATTTGAAATACACGTTAAATAATGAGATTTTTTTTGCAAGATAAACTAATGTGTTTCTGTTTCTTTCCTTCTCTTATACACTACCGTTCAAAAGTTTTAGAACACTTGCAAATTTCTTTTTTTTTGTTTAGTGATTAATTTTCTACATTCTACAACAATACTGGGGATTTCAAAACTATAAAATAACACATATGGAATTAGGTAATTA
>JAQMYJ010000038.1:14967729-15005432 GCA_030014305.1 Clarias laeviceps
GGAGGAAACGTTTTTAATTTATACATTAAAAAAAAAAAAAAAAAAAAACTTCCCTCTACAGCTTCGGCAGAGGGAAATAAAACAAACGAGAGATGCCTTGCTTTTGTTTTACAAGCTGGCTCTGAGCTATACACACAACTCTAATGTTTCATTTTAAACATACCCGGTGTAAAGGGTGTCACACCAGCGTGTAGCTTTAGGGCAAAGCCGTGTTTTAGATCAACCCTAACTCGGGTAAGACAGGATATCATCTCTCTCCTTTCGCAGGCGTATATTCCTTTCTTTTTATATTCTCCTTTCGCTCCGTCTTTCTCTCTTTTAACCCCTGAGCGCTTTCTTTCTTCCGGATCAAAGCTGGAAGCTCCTGTCAAGGAGGCACCTCTCTCTACTCCTCAGAGTGCTGTCTTTGAAGACACCGTCCCCAGGTGGCCGCTCTCTACCCACCCACACACACGCACAAACGCTAAGCAGACACAAAGCTCGGCTAGGCCTTCACCCCTGTGCTCCAGCCCTTCATCAAGAGCGCTTTCTGCTCTCTTTGCTCATCTTTAAGGGGGCGCTGATGAACTGTGACATGCACCGGTTCCTCCTACACACTTGTGTACACACTTATGTACACACGCACGCACATAGCTTATGTGTAGAAGCACAATCACGTCAGACATCTGATGCTAATTATCAGGTAAGGTTTAAGAAGGATTTGAACGGGAGAGAAACATGCATCAGAAAATTTCTAATTAGCATCACCCCCCTATTAGAGCTGGGGAGAAATAGAAATACAAGCCTGCACATAAAGGTCAAGAGCTTCAGTTCATGCCCACATCAAACATCAGGATGGGGGGATGCGATCTCAGTGACTGTAGCATTTATTTATTTATTAGGATTTTTACTGATATTTTTGTCTAGTCAAATTGATGTTTTTTTGTTTTTAATTAAATTAAATTACATAATAATAATAATAAACTGTTAAATTTGTTTGGCACACAAGGTTGCTTCTTGCTATTAATAAATCCTTTATTTTAGCAGATTTATCCGCACAAGAAAGCTCATAAAAAAAAAAACATTTCTTTATTCATCAAATATTTCTAGGTTTAGTAAAAAAAATTTTTCATTGTAGGCTCATATGAATGGGAATATCAAATCAAGTCGACTTGATATGTTTTTTTTTTTGTTGTTGTTTGCTGTGTAGGTCTAATTAATCTATAAAAGAATGTGCTTATGGTTCGAGATGCATGGACAAGAAAAAAAAATTTTTTTTTGTTCAGGGAATTGTTTATATGATAACAATATAGTAAAGAAAATGATATAGATATAGAAAAACAAGAAACCCAGATGCACTCAGATTTATTGCATAACATTTGAAACCCATACTTAATTAATGATCACTTTTTTTACCGCTGCTTTCGATCAGGGTGTCAGTCAGTGCCAAAAGCATAAAGCAGTCTTTAATCACATGCCTTTGTTTTAATGTAAATAAATCAGCTGCCTTTGTGATTTCGTTCAACTGGAATAGAAATAGTTTTTAAAAAACTGGCAAATTTGTACCACTGTTACGTTTTTTCCTGTGCACGGCAACACACTACTGCATCTTCATGACCATCCTCTTTTTTGCTTCCTCTTGAGGCGTCCGTATTCAGCGGTGGTTAGCAATCGGATCGCACCCATCAAGCCAGACTAACATGCGCGCTCCCAGAATGCGTCGTCACACGGGTGTAAGTTCTTTCCACCAGCTGCGACAGATGCTGTTGTCGCTCGAGAAAATAAATTCAGAATACTTAACGAATTAAGCGAGGAGCTAATTGCGGCTGGCCTGCGTTCATTATGGGCACAAAGGCGGGAGGCTTGTTTGTCTTTTTAACAATTAACTCGCAGAGCTCGGAGAGGCTGAGCAGCTCGTGCGGTTATCCCACCCTTCTCTTGCACAACAGCTGCATCGGCCACACCTGGACGGGTCTGGGATGGGGAACTGCGAGGGGCAGGTGCACCCCTACCAGAGCTACCTGAGTTCTCCACTTATCTTCACACTAACACACACTAAAAACGGCCCACCAAGGCCCCTCTGATTTTCAGTCAAAACACACCAGGAATAACACACTTGTGCAGAAACACATTTCTGGTGCACAATCTAACAGGTTCACGCACATCACACACATGCCCACACTCACATACACACACACCACACACAAACCCAGACACACCTGTACACATATCCGCACTGTCTCAGCGGCACTGGCCACTAGCGCGGCTGATTTTCCATTCTGTTCCCACACCTTTTGGAGGAGGCTCCCCCTGAGCTGTTCTCTTATAGATCTCCAAACAGCTTGTAATTACTTTTAATAAACAGCATAAGAAGCAAATCAAGCGCAAACGTGGCAAAATGAGCTCTCGGGGGGATCAGACGCCACTCAGCCTTGCAAACAAACATTTGGGCAAAACATTTCTACCTCTCTCTCTCTCTCTCTCTCTCTCCTTTTCAACATGGCATGCTTTGCGGCAGCTAGTCAGAGAAAGAGATAATAAAAAGTAAAAAAAAAACAGGATGGAGAGACCAGGCTTAAAAAAGGCACATCTACTGTAAATGCATGAATATATAAATGATTGATGGGTGGTAATAAATAAGATGCACTGACTTCAAACAAGCTTTCCTTAAAATCTGGACCTTTGCTCGCAATCCCAGTATCCCTCCATTCATCCTCTCTAGCAGTATGCCCTCTCTATGATAGCCCCCAGTGCAACCGCGCATGGCCCCTTGAAAGTTCTGCTCGGCTAGTTCCAGGTGTTGTGGTATGGGCATGTGGGGCTCCTCATCTGTTCCCACAGTCGCACATTTAGCACAGGGGAGAAAAGCACTACACCACCAGCAAGCCATTAGACCTGCCCTGCATCTCTGTAATGCCATAAAACCCTTTTTGTATTCATGAACAAAGCACCTGTGCCCTCCCGCCTCGACCGCTCGCATCTCTCATCCTCGGATTACACAGCACCACTTTTAATCTGACATTTTAATCCAGAATATTTGGTTGCTAAGTATGTCCTCATAAAACATGTTATTTATTGTTCCATAATGTTGGTCAAAATGTCAATCATTGGCTATGCTTACATGGACAATATTTCTTTAATCTGATTGATATCATTCTGATTCGAGATTCTAACGCAACTGTAACTTAAACTTAAACACTGATGTGATAAGATGTGTGTGTGTGTATTTAATCAGAATGTAACTTTTTAGACACGGTTCCTCCCATTGTTAAGCGTTTCATCTGCCAGGAATATAGAACAGAATATAACAAATGAAATTGACTTTTTTTTTTTAACAATCTTTAGGTTATATTTCCATGTTTTTAGAGAAATCCCACTCCTGCGTCATAATTTTTTACAAGAATTCAGCCTCATCTAAGATTGGTTAGATGCTTTCCCACATGTGAAAAACAGGCCAATCAGCGCCCCAGTCAGAGATCCTGTAGATGAAAGTCCAAAATGAAGAGTGGCAGAGAGTTGTTTGATTTCACCGAGTTGTGGACCAGATCAGGAACAGAGGTAAAAATTTCCCTCTCACAAAATGTTACCCCCACATGGGGCATATACACATACTATATATTTAAATTTTGTTCAAGTGTTTACATGGCCTATATTTACCTATTGGACAGATTCTCAAAGGTGTACACCAACCGACTCATGCAGATTGAAAAAATCATTTCAACACGTTTCTGTTCCAAGCATGTTAGCTGCACACTAGTGGCTCAAATGGCTAAGTCTCTGGATTACTGATCGGAAAATAGAGGGTTCGAGTCTCAGCAACGCTACTCAGCAACTGGCACTATTGAGCCCTTGTGCAAGGCCCATAACCGTTACTGTATCCTGACTACTCCTGTGCTATAACCCCACCTTCCTAACTGGGATATGAAAAAATTTATAATAATAATAAAATTATCTGTGCTGTAATTTACATGTGATACATAATTGAATCTTAAATGATTAATAGTTAAATGTTTTAATTCAATCACATTTTTTCCATAAGTCACTGACATTTAAAACTGACAATCACACCTTTACATGCAGGATCACGAGCAACTGGCATTCAGTACAAGTCAGCTGGGTCTTTCACTTATTTCCCACAATCCTCTAGTGTGAAGAGTTTGAGGCGATTTAAACTTCTTCACTTGCGTCTCACTCCACACAACAGAGACATCAGTGGCTGATATTAGTGACACTTGAAAGACGCAATAAAGATGTGTGTGTGTGTGTGCGCGCGTGTGTGTGTGGAAAATGAAGAGGCCTGGTGTCATCTATAACCACATGCACATGGCCCTAGGCTAGATGCAAACACACAAACGCACACTCATACGCCCTCCTGATACTCACACAGGCACTTAGCGGAGTGAGCTATCATCCGCATTATCCGCATCCATTGACTTCTAAAGCTTCTTGAGTGCTGCCTCATTAAATCTTCACTGACACAGGGAGGACACACCAGGCCCGTATCACCTGCCGTGCATGTGTGTGAGAGTGCGTATAAGGTCTTTTTATTTTTTTTCCCATCTCTGTCCAACTGCACAGACACGAGCGTGAATGACAGCTACACACGGAGCAGTCAGCGATTTCGCCGCGCGTACTCTGCTTGTTGGTGGACTGCAGGTATTTGTAAGATTTATTCTAAACTCAAAACCTCAAAATTCATCATTTTACAGACCTCTGATTTCTCGTGACATGCTCTGTAGCTGCTGCACTGTCTCGTTTTTCATATTATTCATTGAGGTATAACCGATATTGGCACGAACACACTGTGACATCACCACGGGGTCAAATGGCAGTCTGGTGTGTGATGTTGCCATGGCGACTGGTGCACTTCATGCTTCAGGCATTGGGCTCGTTGGGACGAATAAGTAAGAGTCAGGAGTGAGATGTGCCATTAGCTCCAATCTCTGGAGAGCACTTCTGTTCAGGTGTGCATGTATGTATTTGTGTGTGTGTGTGTGTGTACATATACTGTATATTGGAGTGTGCGCTCCCTCATGCCCCTAGCCCCGCCTCATGCAAAAAACAACCACGTAGGAGGTGAATGAATGTTTACATAAAAAGTGAAAAATGGGAGGTGCATGAATGAATGAAATGAAATGCTCATGTGCTTCTCAACCATTCTCTTAAAATTATGAGTGATCTGGACATGCATCGTGTGGTATACTTACACCCCACTACTTTACGTCCCTTTGCACTCTGTGCAGTGTGTGTGTATGTGTGTGTGTGTGTTTGTGTGTGTGTGTTTGCGAGGGGGATTATGGAGAGAGATGGGCGACAAACCTGATGGCAGCTTGGCAGGCTCTCCTGAGGCACATCCGACAGGCAGGGAGGGGTGGAAAGAGAAGGCAGGGTGACAGTTAGTCAGCAGCTCCATGATCATATGGGGGTTAGATGGGGGACATGGAACAGACATGGGGATTATTATGGGGTGGCTGGGAAGGATCATTCACTGTGAAAGTGATGAAGGGTGGTGATGCATCTCATACATACTGCAATTTAATGTGATTCTCTAAGCCCTATATAGTTTATGCAATATTCACATGAGCCAACTTATGACCAGTAAGGCGTTAAACTAGTTTGCTTGTGTAGATTTGTAAAATGACCTGTGTGATAGTTCACACCTGTACGCTAGGTGCAAATTGAATAGCGCTCGTGAAGCAGGTGTTTTTAAGTGGAAACCTAGACCTCCCCCCCCACCCCCTTCCCCCTTCCCCCGACCCCAACTCCCCTCTGCCACCTTTCATACTAGGAAGACATGGACTAATGAATCCTATCATATTTAATAAGTGAAAAATGTCAATATAGATATGAGGTAGGATTATAGGAAGTGACAAAATGTAACACTGACACAATAAAATGAAAAGAAAAAAAATTGAAGCCTCGTATACTATTTCACATGAATAGTCCTATAATTGTATTATTCATTATATTAATTTAATATCTCTGCAAATTTGTGCCAGTGAAATTCAATTTATTAGCTGCATGCCTATAAAACAATACTTCCCTCTATAGTATTACACTAACAGCGTCGACACGTCACATCGTGATTATTTTGACACATATTGCGACTGCGATATTAACTGTGATATTTAATTATTAAATATACCATTCTGTATTTAAACTTATTTATCTAGGCTGACAGCCAATGACGGCGCATAGGATTTCATTAAAAGGATGTTTGCCAATATTTATTTATTACCTCAAAAGTATTAAAAAAATATTACAAATATGTGAACTACTGACAAACTCTACATAAATTGTCGACTATGCGTATATTAGCTGTAATAAATTGCAGCCTTTTGAGATTAAATAATTGCTATGGGTCATACTACAATTTAAATTTTTTATGCGATTATATTCGTGCAGCACAAATATAAGACAGGTCATGTAATTATAAGTCATCAGATTTATTTATTTAATGTCCTGTATATTGCAAATATCATTTCAAAGTTTTTTGTGTGTAGTCACTGTACATTATGAGGGAAAAAAAGAATTTCAAGGGAAAATACAGTGCTTGTTAGTCAGCTTGGTTTAATATCAGTACAATCATTTTTAAATCATTTCAAGTTGTTGTTTTTTTAATACATTTTAATTCATTTAATTTGTATTTTAAGAATAAAATTGTCTACCCAGGAAATGTGTGTTAATTTTTGATTTCACAGTCTGAATAGTTTATAATTGAGACCCACCCTTATTCTACATCCTCAGCATAAAAATCTTCATTTCACCTTAAATATATAAACTGTAAAATTCACATGGATATTATTTATGCAGGTATTGTTGGTGGTATTTGGTCTTGGATTGGAATGTTTTTTTTTCCATCAGCATAAAAAGGAGAACATAATTTTGCTTTCCATTTATAACTTGCAGAACCCCTGCCTGTGGTCTTAAATGAAAACATTTTAAGATGTCCAAAGTTGAAATAAAATATTCATTATTCAGTTGTTGAATACGATGATTTCAGGTTTTTTAATAATATGGGAAGATATTTATCCTTCACTTTTATGTAAAAGAAGAAGTAATAATAAAAATTAATTTTTAATTAATTATTATTATTATTATTATTATACAAAATAATTCTTGGTTATATTAAAAAAGCCATTTTTATATATATAATATTACTATATAATATTACTATATAAAATAATATTAATATAATGAATTCTTACTTTTCATTGGAGTGGGTGAGATTTCAGCACTGCTTTAGGGGATTTTATCAATGTGATCTGGCAACCCTGATGAGCACAAGTGAGTATGTGTGAATGACTTTCAGCGGGTGAAAATAAAATTCATTGTACTTTGTGAGGGATTCTCGATCAGGAATGGGCCCCAAATATAACACCATACAGCTGCAGTAAGATTTTGCTTTGCACAAAGCTGGTTAAACTTGTCTACATTTCACATGCATTTCGAGACGTGCTGATCAAACGTGATCCGTTACACCACTCAATAATGGCTTTAATTTCAGCCTTCATCTCTCTGTACATGTTCTAACTTACGAACTGGCCCTAGGTAACAACTATTGTGTGTTGTAATAACGAAATATGATGTAGGATAAATGAAAGCAGTATATAAGTGTATTCTAACAACCCACACATCTGCTTTTAAATTCTTAACAGTTTTATATTTATTCCAGACTAATACTGTTATCACAAACATGGTGCTTACTAACAACTGCCAGTCAGTGGTGCCAGACTTAATACAGTGGCTGGCTGGAGTGCGTATCATGGTACAATACAAGCTGTTTCAAATGATTCAGCAACACAATTGTATTTCTGTAGCACTTAAATTTTTTTTTTTTTTTTACAATTTATACTGCCACAAAGCAGTTTAACGGAAAATCTAAATTCACTAGTTTTTACACTTTGGTCACAGTTATGGATTTTGTTTACAATAAAGTGTGATGGGAAATGAGAGCAATAACACGGAGTGCTAGATGATCATTCTTTGCACAGTTCATTATGCAATACTATACGCTTCTGTTTGTCTGTCAGACTGTCAGAGAGAGAGAGAGAGAGAGAGAGAGAGATGGACAGAGGGGGGTGAAGAGGCTGACTACAGCTCAATTCACTAATAAAGGCAGATGAAAGTGAGGTTAAACACAATATGCTAATTGAAATGTGTTGGCTGATTAAGGGCGATTGAGAGGCGAGTGGGCGTGCTGTGAGTTCTGGGCGATGGTGATTAGTGCGGCATTAGTGTCTGCATGCTTTTCCTCGTGATGTACAGAACAGCGGTATGGAGAGAGAATGTGTGTGTGTGTGTGTGTGAGAGAAAGAAATAGAGAGAGGGGGGGCAAATGGGGAAGGAGGTGAAATGAGTAAGTCCCTTTCCGCTGCTCCATCCTCTCTCCTTCTGTCCATCCACACACACACACACACACACACACACATACACATTTCAGCATTCTGCCCACACATTCAACGAATAAGAAAACTAGAGAAAAACAGCAGAGCCCTGAGGAGACTATAACGCTCGAACAAACATACCAAAGAGCAGAGGCAGTGAGGCTGCACCGCCTAGCAAAACGGAAACGCTCCAGAACATCTCGCCTTATCACAAGGAATGTCAAGTGCATGTCAAATTCAGAGCACAGGATGCAGTGTAGGCCTCGATATTCCATGAATTGTTTTAGTTGCTCTGTGTTGTTTGTTGCTTTGTTTGCTGCTTGACTCAAAATCTCTCTCTCTCTCTCTCTCTCTCTCTCTGTCTTTGTGTGTGTGAGTCTCTCAGGAACACAGCTCCCTTTTTCTGCGGGCTTTATTGTTTTCCGCTGTGCAGCTGCAGACCCTCGGGATGCCCCCTGCAGGTGTGAGAGCACGTGAGTGCGGGTGTATGTTTTGGGCTATGAGTGTGTGTTTGTGTGTCTAGTGGATGCACAGTTCTCTCTCCCTTCCCCCCCCCACCAGCAGGGTGCGCCACAATGCTCGGGGAGGCACCAAGGAGGGCAGCGTTAAATGGAAACTAAAATTAAAACCTGAGCGCTTGGCATATCTGTGATGTCTAAACACGCGCACACACGCACGCATGCACTCACACGTGCCTTGTGGGGGTAACCTAGCAGAGAACCTTGAAGCTCGGTGGGAATCTGCAATATTTAAATAAATTTAAAGACACTTAAACTATGAACAGTGATTCGTGTTTAACAAAGCAGTAAAAATTGACCGAGTCGCGAAATATTCATCTGTCTTTTTGTTCATTCTTTATCTGTTTAAACCTGTAGCCACAATTCCATCCCCTTCTCGTTTTTCCATGCGCTGTCCTCGTGGAGCTCGCACGTCCTTAGTAATGCAGGTATCATAATACAGAGCAGCGCCTTGCTGTCACTCACAGGGGAAATGAGAGGGTCCAAGCCGATCCTTCCATAATTTAGGACGAGCTGGTGGACAGGATGGAATATTATCAGTCTTATTACTGTGATAATATGCATCTCAAGCTAGGATGGCATAATAAGTGGCACTGGCTTTAAGGCAAGACATTAAGGGGGTGATCAACCCCAACCCCAGCAGCCTTCTTGACATAAGCCCTAAACCGGACTCTCAAGGATTATGACAGAATAACAGAAGGAGAAAAAAGTAAAACATTGGCAGAACAGGTGAAGAGGTGTCGCAATTCACTAATAAAAGCAAATGAGAAAGAGAGAGAGAGAGAGAGAGAGAGAGAGAGAGAGCTAAAGATAGAACCAGAGAGGAGATGACTACTTTCATCTTTTTTAGTCATCAACATCCTCAGCATGTGTGATGGATTTAAAACATCTCTGTTTTTGTCTGAGAGGAAACAGAAATCTATCAGGATTAAATTATACAGCGGGAAGTGTCTGGTTTTGAGCAAAACACCCTCCCTAAAGGCAATCCAGCCACGGCTAGAATTACTGTGTTCCTCAAGAATACAATCGCATATTGACCTCATGTCAGTACACGCCTAACACACTGATACCTCTTCCGTTGTATTGAGACATAATTAACAGGTTAATGAGATGGTAAGCAGAATTAACTTGGTACTAGTGTAGATGTAATTTTAACTACAATCAAAACCTACAAATGTAAGTGTACATGAGGCATAGTGTGTACATGTCATGTGAATCCCTGAGCTGAATGAAAAATGGATATATAAAAAAATGTTTATATATATATATATATATATATATATATGTATAAAAACACTTGACTTTTTAAATTTTATTTTGAAAGAGATTTTTGTGAATTGAGAAAGATTCCATTAAATATGAAACCGTACCAAACAGCACATCAATTTACTGGGTTAAACGTCTTTAAGAAATATTCAAATGCATTAAAAGTATTCCAACAAGAGCGCAGACATATTTGTGATCTTACCTTGATGTTCATTGTTATAAATGCTGCATGAGCCCAATCATATGATGTATGGGGATTGAAGTCGGAGGAGAAATTATTCAACTAGAATGTAATTTAAAGTTGTTTTATTTCTGCTAAGATTGATGTGGTTGCCTTGGGACAAATTCCGTTGCATTAAGGAAAACAAATTGTTGAGTCAATTTTTAGATATCGAGATATCAATAAAAAATTGCCACATTTAAGTGATGGCAAAATATTTATGCTGAAATAATCATGTGCATGTTGGGAGATGACATGGAGATAAAGCTGCTGCCTCCTATGTTCAGGTTCTGCATGTGGATCCTGAGCTTAGGTTATTACCTGTGTAGGGTTCCTGTACATGGTTTCTTCTGGGATTTTCTTAAGCATGTCTGTGGGTAGACAGGCTAAGTTAAATTGGCCCAGGTGTGAAAAAGTGTGCGAATACTGTAAGTGGGTGTCTTCAGGTGGAATTATGTCTTACTGTGTATTTCTGATTTAAACCCAATGAACCTGAGATAAGCTTTGGGTCAACAGTGACCATGATATAAAAGTGAAGATATAGAAGTTATGCAATACAAATGAATAAATATTCATTTCAAATATGCTGGTTCGATCGTCAAGCAAAATGAATAAGATCTCCTAATCCTTCAGGTTGCCCTACTGAACAGTCCTATGATCATGCCCACCATCTAAACCAGGCAGATTATTTAAAAGAGACAAATAATGCTAAATTTCCTTTTTAATTTTTTTGTTTGCTTTTTGTCCTTTTTACATTTTTGTATTGGCCAGGGGATTAAACGAGCCAGCTAGATTTTCCTCCATTGTGACCTCATAAAAGCAGATACCCTTCCCCAGCCTTAAAATAAAGAAAATTTGCAGTCTGAAGAAATGCATTTCTGAGTGGTATGTCAGCTGGTGCATTAACACATACTGATACTTATATTAACTTGTGGAAGAAACAGTCAAATATGGGACCTTTATAGCATTTTTTTTTAACACTTATATTCCTATATTCCACTAGACCATGGTAGCCTTAACCCTAAGGCCAGTCAATCCACTTAAACTAACTCCTATTTAAACAACATCCAGTCAAGACATTTGGAACTGACAAAAATAGTACCATTATAGACCTTATTCACTGCTTGTGAGTGTATGAGTTATTTTTTAGGAGGAGGAGGCTGTTCCTAGAGATTGGTTTATTTGAATCCGGAGCTCAAGGGGGTCCGCCAGTGGAGCAGAGTGACGGCAAAGGAAATGACACAGGCTGCGTGACTGCACAGCAGTGGGGAGAACGCAGGTGGGAGAATGAAGAAGAGAGGAGGAGCAGATGTTGCAGGTTTGACTGGTTAAACTGATTGAGATGAGGTGTCATCTCCGCGGTAATGATCATTCAGAGACGATAAAAAAGCAAGGGTGGGAAAAGTAGAGAAGGTGGGGGGGTGAGGTATGATCACACCTACACTTTCGGGAGGGAGGTTGTGATAGAGCGACAGAGGAAGGTGTATCAGCAAACATCCAGGAAAGAAAGGTAAAAAAAAAAAGGCTGTGTGTGAGTGTGTGGGTATTATCAGTGTATGATATTTGTCAATTATATTTTAAGCTGAGAATGTGTAAATGGAAAAGGATGAAACAGCAAAGAGAAAGAATGGGAAAAGGTGCATACACACCTAAACCCATACGTGAGCCAAGAAAACAACACGTACTGTCAGGATACCAAAAGATTCAGCCAATTATTAATATTGCTGGAAAATGCATTCAAATACAGATATACAACAGATATGTTAAAATTGAGAAACATGGGATTTAACAAACCCTTAATCGCATGCTGAATGTTTGATGGTTAATGCCATGATGAGTCAAGTAAAATTCTTATATAGAGTTTCATTAATTTACTTTATTTACAGAAAGTGCCTCACATTTATTAGCTAAAGTGAGCTGAAGTGAGTCTTTTTATCTTTTTTAGCAAAATGATTTCTGGTGCAATCTTGTATATGGACTGTATATGTAAGAAAAAATATACAGACATTTAGGTTAAGGAATTCGATGAGAAAAAAAAAAGAGTCTGGAATATCAAACCCATATTATAGCCTCAGAAGTCATAAATCAAAGCTGACAGATTGTGTAGCTTTTTAATGATTGTTTTGTAATCTCTGACAAAAAGGAGAATGGTGGAGTGAGAGCACGCAGCAGTTAGAGCTCCTCTGTGATCTCGTTGCAATTTTCTGCCAGCTAAGGCGATGTCTGATAAAGGTTAATACACGGCTCTCTCTTTATTATGTTATGACGTCATCAATCTTTGAAGAGGGTGAAAAAAAAAGAAATAAAAAAAGAGCACTCGGAATAATCTGCCTCAATTCCATAATTAATCTCCTCCAGCTTTTCTGACAATTATGAGGTTAATTAAGCCAAAATTCCCTTCATGGCAGCGGAGAGGCAGGTGATTCTCCTGCTCCTTAACCACACAGGCCTTCTATCGTTACCATGATCAGAAGAAGAGGGAAAAATGAGTGTGGAGCACTTAGTGTGTAGTACATATTGCGCTGTCGAGATGGGGGGAAATTGATTCAGTGATATATCATGATACTTTTGTATGGCGGTACATGTTTTGTCACACTGACTCCAAAATCAAATCAAATATATATATATATATTTTATTTATACATGTTTGCATTTGAGGTGGTAAATTATTGCCGTTCATCTATAATCCTACAGGTGATGCTCTCTAAACTCTTTACACAGTGGGAAAAAAAAAATCATATTAAATCAGGATATTTATAAAATCATGATACCTATGGAACCTATTGTTTCATGTGGTCCCCGCTGATTCCCATCCCTACTGCACTGTCAAGGTTTAGAAGGACTGACTGACTGAACATGAACAAGGCCAGGCATTTAAGAAGATGTCACTTCTGGAAGGTTAAGCTTAGAGACCTGACTAGCTGAGAAATAAGGTAGCATAAGTAATCCAATATGCAGTTGTTCCACTTTAGAAGGAACTGTCATGTACTGAGAAGTCGCTCAGCGTGTTGTACCATTTGTGCTGAAAAATTTCTCAAAAGGCCCTGCTCGTTAATCTACACTACAGTTTGCTGCTGCAGCAACTATTACTTAAAGGATAAAAGAACCAACAGAGGAAGCGAATGCTAAGGAACACTGCATCGCTAAACCACCACCACACTCTAGGCCATGGCTTTGAAAATGTCATCCACCTGGTAAAAATAACTACAGTCTGATTCAGCACATTACCGCCATAACGTCTCATCAACATAGTTGAACCATTGGCAAAACATAATTAGAGCAGGCAAAGAGACAATCTGTAGCTTTGATGTTTTGTTTAATCCGAACCATGTGTCTAATCCTATTAAAAATTGTCTTTGGTTACCAACAAACTGTAGGAGACATTTCTGTGGGTGTAGGTACTAAATTATGACCCCTGAGATAAAATATGCACACCGTTTAACCTTAATATCCATCAGAGCACAATTCGCAAATAATATTATTTCTTCCATATACTCTAATTTGCAGCATAGTCAATTAGATAATGTGTATTTGTAGCCCACATGTTTTTTTTAAAAAGAATAAACTACAGAACACACTGTAAATATCCAAGATATCTTTGATGAAGTGAAAGAGAAAAAAAAAACAAAAAAAAACAGCTGACCTAATTTTTTGGCCTTTGGAGAAGGAGCAAGACCTGCAGTCCCAGCCTTGGCTGTACGGTGAATGGTGAAGGGTTACCACAGCAATCAGACCTGCAGCCGCAGCCTCAGCTGCGCACTCAAGTGTTAAACAATGGAACAGCTGTCGCGAGCGACATCTGCGATCCAGAAATAGAGCTGTTCATTTCACCTGTCTGTCTCACACCTGTGTGCAGGGAGTGAGAGGGCTAGGCAGGGCTACGAAAGGAAAGAAGGAGGAGAGCCTGGCGAGCAGTCACACACTCACAACAAAGCATGCACCTTCACACTACCACACACACACTACAGACAAAACAAGGTGTTCACTCACCAATCATGTGATTGGCCACGTGGATCTGAATCTCACGTTCTGTTTCAAAGGTCATTTGGCATTTGATGCATTGATATGTTTTCTTCTGTAAAACACCACACAAGAAGAATGGAACTTAAAACATGTAGATTTACACATCGCACTACAATAACAATAACAGTTTTCCCCCTGTATCTTCTTATGAACTTTTCTTCTGGTTACGCTGATCCAAGACAAACACTGAGTTACCTGGGAAATTCAGCATCAATATCTAGCAGACTAAGCAAAACACGTATAATGGCACAGCATGACGACTGCTTAACCTCTTGGGTTCATGAATTCAACCATCTTCGTTAGCATTTTAAAACTACACCAACTTTTTGCTGTAAAAATGTTTCTGGAAATAGTAAAGATCTAAAATTTCTTAGCAATGTTTAACACTTACTTTAGGAACAGGTGAGGCATCTGTTGCTTTTTTAGCCACACTGGTTTCTGGACTCATCTCGGGATGGTCTACTTGAACGTGGCTTTCCAGATCCTCCACTGTCTCAAATTTCACAGCACACTCAGGGCAGCGTAGTCCAGATGAAGCTTTCTCTCCTGGCTCTTGAGGGGTTACGACACCACTCGGCGACTGACCATTAGTGCCTCGGTTCATACAGACAGCACACAGCCCAAAAGGCAGGCCATTGACATCCAGCTTGACCAACTCCTGTTTGTTCTTGAACTCTTTCAGACAGAGGGCACACTTGTATAACTTGTGAGGCTGTAGCTGGCCATTGGGTGATGATGAGGCTGAACCCCCTCCCCCACCACTGCCACCTGAGGAGGAGAGCTTCTGCATGTGGAATGTGCCATGAATCTTCAGCTCCAAAGTGGAAGTGACAGTCTGCATACAGACCACACAGCGGAAACCTGTCAGGGAGTTCCTCAGGTCAGGATGCATCTGGCAGTGTTCAATAAACTCCTCCTCACTTTGCAGAGGCATCTTGCAGATGCGGCAGGTGCCTGTGTCCAGGCTCTTGCTGTGGGTGACTTTGTGCTCTGTGAGGGTGAGTAGAGACGGGAAGCGTTCCCCACAGATGGGGCACATGTAGTGCTTGGCTGGCCCACGATGGGTTTGGGCATGTTCTCTTAAGCCATTCTCAGAAAAGAAGGTTCTTGAGCAGACGTTACACTTGTGATTACCCTTGATGAAGTCAGCCTTCTTTTTGCGGGATCCTGCATCATCATCACCGGGCCTAATATTGTGATCACGCAGTCGATGATTTTGGAGTAGGGACTCCATAGTGTATGCTGCACCACAGATGTCACAAGCATACATTGGCTCTGAGGCATCTAGTTCTTCCTCTCCTCCACTGGCTTCATGGCTGTTGGCTGTCTCCTGAGCCCCTCCCTTCAAGAGCATGTTCTGTAAGTCGGCCTGTTCTGCTGCTGCAGTTGAACCTCCCCCTCCTCGCTTAGAACTTTGACTCACACCATTCGGAGTTCCATTTTGACTTCCTCCAGTTCCATTGCCATTTCCTCCATCAAACATGCAGTGTTTCTCTCTGAGATGTCTTTCCAGCAGGACAATAGCATGGAAGGCCTTCCCACAGATTCGGCAGTTAAATTTTTTACTGTGGGTGGTGATATGGCACTGAAGCTCAACCTCTGTACCAAAACTCTCTCCGCAGAAGATACACTTGCGTGCCTTGCTGGCAACACCTGGCCCAGTGGGTTGACTTAGGTGACTGTGCTTAACATGCATCTGCAGATCACTCTCCTTGCGAAAGTCCCATGCACAAGCTGTGCAGCGGTACATTTTCTTCTCATTGCTGTGTTTGACAGCCAGGTGGACTTGGATGGACACCTTGGAGTCAAATACCTCCTGACACAAAGTGCAGTGGTACAGAACAAAAGTGTGCATGTCTAGCAAGTGCTTTTGCAAATCATCAACAGAAGAGAACTGCTTGTCACAGCTCTCACAGACATACTGTGTTGAGGTGGTGGTGTAGTGGATAGTCAAGTGCTGCACCAGAGACTCCTGAGAGTCAAAGTCCTCTTTGTTGCATTGAGGACAGGACTGTCTTCTCAGCAGTAATTCCAGGTGAGACTTAAGGTGAGCCTGAAAACTTTCAAAACTAGTAAAGCGAAGATCACACTGGTTGCAAGGATAGTCCCCATTAGCACTTGGAGCAACAGAATCACCAGCCACTCTGTGGCGTTTTGGGGAGGAAATTTCCACATCTGAAGAAGCAGGACTTAGGTCTGCCACTTTGACCTTGCGCTTGTTGTTAGCCAGTGGGATGTTTTTGTGGTTCTCCTTGATGTGTTTAGTGAGCTTAAGTAAGGAACCGAAGATTGGAGAATTGGTGCAATAGGGGCAAGAATACACTTCCATGAAGGACTGAGAAGGCTGGAGTACAGGAGACTCCATCTTGGTGACACCACCTGAATTGTTACAGTGGGTCTGCTGGATATGTTCAGTGAGGGATGATTCTGTAAGGAACCCCATGGAGCACTGATTACAGAAGAAGGCATGGTTGCCCTCTAGAGTGGTAGAGCCAGCAACCACACCACTAGGCATGCAGTGAGAAACACGGATATGCTCTTGGAGACTATTGATATCAGCAAACATGTCTGGGCAGTAATTGCAGTGAAAGGCAGAAACATTACTAAATTGCACAAGGGGAAAATTGGAAGCAGAGCTGCCACTGGATCGATGTGCTTTCCGTACATGCTCATTTAAATTGTACAGAGTTGGCAGGGTGTCCAGACACAGTTGACAGGTGTGGCTTTGCTGAGGTTTGTCAGCATGAATAGTCTTCAGGTGAATCTCCAGAACAGCCAGACTGTTGAAATCTCTCTTGGAGCAATAAGGGCAACTATATGTCACCTTTCCTGACCAGCCTCCCTCATCATGGTCAGAGGATGGGACTAATTTGCGTCTGCCCTGTGCAGGCTTTAGGGTTGAATCTGGAGTGGATCCTCTTTCAAGCGAGGCACTGGAATCAGGAGTGGCACTGCTCATGGATGCTACACTGCCCAGCACCGGATCAGGACTGGCACTGTGGTTGCTGGAGTCAGGCTGTCGGTGGCTGTCCAGGTGGCAGTAGACATCTTCTACAGATGTAAACTGCTCTGCACACATGGGGCACTTATGTTTCTTGTTGGCATGAGTTCTGTCAATGTGGTTGAGTAAGGTGCCTTCATCACTAAATATCTCAGGACAGTGGATGCACTGTAGTTCAGCCCGGTCTGAAAGCTGAGGGTGGCGTGTTAGTACATGCTTCTCTAACTCATCTGTTTGGCTGAAGGTCTCCTCACAGTAATCACACATGTACAGGTCCTGGTCTTGGTCAGCTACATCACCTATGGTCCCGTCACACTTGACCTGGTCTTTTTTTGCCACGTGTTCCTTGTTTTTTCTGTGAGCCTGCATGTGGCTCTGTAGCGAGGATGTGGAGGAGAAGCCACGCTTGCAAATGCTGCACTTAAAGGGCTTGCTGGAACTGTGCGTCTTCAGGTGGATCTTAAGGTGATCACTACGTGAGAAGGCAGCCTCACATTCCTGGCAGGTGTACTTCTTGTCACCAGTGTGCAGCTTGACATGACGGTCACGGCTCCGCTTATGTTTGAACAGCCGACTGCAGAAGGTGCACTTAAAGGGGAGCTTGTCGCTGTGAATTTGTTCGTGGCGCTTCAGGTAGCTAAGACGGCTGAAGGACTTATCACAGAACTGGCAGGGATAGGGAAGGCCAGAGCCTCCTTCTTCCTCCCCCATGCCCAGATCGCAACAGCCATCCCCTAGCATCTGTGATGGCGATGCCACGTCTTTGCTGGAGGGAGAGGACGCCACCCAAGAGAGCCCTGGGTCATCGTCACCATCTGCAATGCAAAACACAGACAGAATAAAAATTATGAGAGAGAAAACACTGTCTACACAGAGATAAATAAGTAAATAAATCAAATCCCAGGGGTATGGAGAAATAAGGACAGAAATTTATTTTGCATTCTCTTATACTCCTTTTGCCAAAAAAAGAAAAAAGAAAAAAAGACTCATTTTTCTGTTTCAGGTTTGGATTTATGTGTGGTTAAACCTTCTCAAATATGGTTACAGAAAAAAGAATAAATTTATTTGTTTACATACAATTCATATGCATTTACATTTATTACAATTGGCAGACGCACTTATCCAGTCACTTACATTCATGTCATTTTATACAATTGAGATGTAGACGGTTATCAGGACTGCACAAGGGATTATATACTTTTTTTTTCAGATATATTACAGGCCTACGAACCAAGCTATATATCACCCTTTATTTGAAATTTGATAGGGTCTAACACAGAATGACAAAATGCTTATTTAGCATCTCAACTAGCAACCTTCAAAGGAAGGGACTGTGCTCATGACTTATTTGAGCAGGGATGATGCGTGTGAAGAGTCCTACTGTGGCAAAGACAAACACAGAATTTTCTATCACTGCCTGTTTGTTTGGTTTATTTTGCTCACAAAATATGCACACTTTATGTGCTGATAAAAACCTCTGGCATTTCACAACCCCAGATGTTTCCAGAGATGAGCTGTTGTTGCATTCAACTTGCAAGTTATAAACACAGTTATAGACACTGGAACAAAGTCAAAAATGCAGGTTTGGGTGTAAAAGTTGGGTTGAACATGTTAAATGTTTGTTCACTGCTACAAATCTTACTTGATCAACAATGATTACAAATGTCCATAAATTAGTTATCTCATATGGAATAAAGCAGGAAAAATAATAATACTGCATTTTGCTGCAATTCTCCTTCATTTCATTTAAAAGTTTAAATACCCTGCATTAAAATCATTTTGACACACTCCATGTCATATTTATCAAATCCATAAATAATAGTTTTCAGGAAATATACATTATATCATGCCTGACACATAGTGGTCAGTAACTTACTTTTTTTCCCCCCCCACACATGACGAGAGGGAAAGAATTTCCTTTTTTTTTTTTGTAATTTTCTCATTACCAGATGATAATGATTATAGAATTATGAAGTAGCCTGGTATTTTTAAATGTCTGTAATTAAATATTTGCATGTCTCCTCAGTGACAAAACTCCTAAAAAAAAACTCCACTATCCTCCCCCTACCCCCTTTGAGTTCAGTAATACCCCAAAGACCACTAAAACAATGTTGCAAGTTTTCGCCCAAGCTTTGAAATGAAAATAAGCAAAACTGTACAAAGAAAAGTGCTTCACATCAGCGTGTATTGTACAAACTGAGAATAATTGTAACTCCATATGGCAATAGTAGGATTTCACTTCCTCTGACTCTCCCTATGCACACGAAAGTGAGCGCAGCAAAATTTGCGGAAAACAAATTCAAGTGATAAATTGATTCACTTTAAAATGTAGGTGCTGTGCAGAACAAATATAACTCTGTGGGGATTTATGAGTAGAAATTTGTAAACTCATGAGTTATAAATTAAAAAAATAGAGATATCAGACTATAGCTATGAGAAACATACAGTATTATAAAAATCAATATATAAAATCATGCAGTTAGAAGTGCATACAAAGAAACACAAGCATAGTTCATAAAATATAGAGAAATGCTAGTGATAGAGTAGTTAGACAGATTTTTCACTTGTGCTCCAGCTTATCTCTTATAGTTTTTTTTGTCACACTCTCAGATTACACTGTAAGATTCCCCTTGTGCATTCTTCTCCGGTCACTATGCCCTTCTGCACCACAAACTTTAGTGTCCATGTCAATATAAGAGTCATCCGGAAAAAGAAAGGAAAAAAAAAAAAGCCTAAAACCACAGTGACATAGGAGAGAGAGTGCCTTGGCGCCCCCAATGAAAGAGCCCAGAATAAAAGCCCAAGAGGGACTTAACTGTGGTGAATTCTTTAGTTACACAATAAGCCTGTGGCCCCTGACAGAAGAGCCTCTGATCCGGACACTGTGGAAGTGAAGGAAAGAGAGGGGAGGGGGGGAAAGAGAGGGTTCATACTGACTGACAGGTAAGCCTTCCTGCTGTGCCACAGATACATGTTACCATGGGGCAAGAGATACAAAGGAACACTTGCTCAAGCACAGAGCTGGAGAAAAGAAAGCAAAAGAGGAAAAGAAACAAGATGAGGATGGAATAATAGAGACTGAGGAAGACGGGGAACAAACTCCTGGCACATGTGGTCATTCTGCTGAATTATAAATCTATTAATGCTAATGCAATCCCTCTGACTGAGGGAGAATGTGAAAAATCACTTTTGAGAAAGAGGGAGATTATAGTCATTAAATAGCCTTAATCCTCAGAAGTGTGGCTGTCGGAAAATGGAAGATCACATGGCTTTTAAAGGGCTTTTGTCATCCGTCCGCCGGGGGACTTGGCAGGAGGACTAAACAGGGTAAGAAATTTCAATAAAAAGTTGAATTCGGAAAGAAACAGAAAGAGCAGGGGGAGGGAGACAGCCAAAGCCGAGAACAAGCACAAAACCTCAATCTTCTCCACTGCTCCCTCTCTCACTCCCGTTCCTTTTCGCAGCCTTGATGGTCCCCTTCTCTCTTCCGCTGTCTGTTTCTTCCTTTTTTCCCTCCCTGTGTCTGTCCTTCTCTCTTGTTCCATCTATCTGTCTGCAAGCTGTCTTTCATGTTGCGACTCATTACTGAATTGTCTAGCTGGCTTGATGTCATTTCCAGTGGTGCTGGTATTCGCCAGGCTGGCCTGTCCCAGGTGGAGAGAAGGGGCGTCGGACAAAAGGGTGGAGCGAATGAAAAAGGTTGGGGGGACAGGGCTAGGCGATGCACACTCTGATGTCCAGAGGTAGGCTCGCCACCCTGCCTTGAGCCGGAGCCAGTAATTGGGGGACATGATAACAGAAGAAGCCACCAGCGGCACCTGATTGGTGGCTGTCTCAATAATGGAGGTTTGAGAGCGCCGCCCCCTCCTCGTGTACACCACGCCGCCATCAGCCCAGGCCAGAGAAGACCACGCGGGACTAGCTAATAGGCAGGCCGATGTGCTGGCATGCAGAGCTGGAAACATGGTGAAAAGCTATAATGAAGATGTGCCCAGTCTGATGTCTGTTCTCTCCTGCTTATCAGAAGCAAGGAAAGCAGAAGGGGGAAAAGTGAAAGAAAGTGAGGGAGATCAAGAAATTTTAAGTAATGCAGGGATGCCCTCTGTTTCACCCAATATGAGAATCAGCCTAGAAATCCCACACTGGAGCATAACAGGCTGGCTGGTGTGCTCATTACAGCTTTTACACAATCAGAGACAGGACTCTCTGACAAGACAAAACAAAAAGCCTTCCTAATAGAATAATGAACCATTTATAACTAAAATCACGTACACAATCCACTGGAAAAGTCTCACGATTGGAAAGTGGACAATAATAAGTATTCCTTTTTAAAATGGGCTGAAACACCATGTTACATTTATCATTATCAAAAGAAAGAGCTCAGCCTTTTAGCTAGAGAAGTAAAGGCTGAGGCTCCACTTCTAGTCAGATCAGTTCTGTTATCTGGCCCATTAATGACAGAAGGTTATGGAGTTTAGGATACTGTAGCACCCCCTACTTTCAGTCCTGTAACTGTACCGGATAAAACAAGGACAGATTAAGTGTTTTATGTGGGTACAGTATAAGGAATAGCTTGATTGTAAAATGAGATCATTCAAATTGATGCAGGTTTGAGAAAATGTTTTTAAAAGAAGCAAGTAAAGAAAACAAGTATAGCAAACTGATAAGAATATTTTGCGCATGGTTTCTTTGAGTCACAAGGAAGTAAATATGTTTAAATGCCAATGTGTGTCAAAATTGTTTTGTTCATATACAGTAAGTGCGAATTTACTATGATTTTGCAAAAATGGTGTAACTCTACCTTGCACAGTTTTGCCGCAAATGGACAAATCAGCCTGCAGTTGTGTATGTGGCAATGTAAATTTTCATTTTAATATGAATAATATGTTGGATAAGTTTCAAATAAAAATATATATTTGTATTTTTGTAGTGAGTCAGGAAATTAGAAAAATGACATAAGTCTTGCTTAATTACATAGATTTTTGAAGAGAATTTTTTTTTTTTTTTTTACAGCATCATCAGCCTCTTCCTCTACCAGTTTCAGTTGGTTGATGAGTCCATAATTACACCCTTTCTACTTTTGAATAATTTATATTAATATCACATATGCTGTCAATTCTGATCATTGTTGTTCAGAATTTTTAAATATCGATAACACGTTTACAGTTATTCATCAACATTAGTCACTGAGGAGACATTTTTAACCACTTAAAATAAAATATGCAATACAATTCTGTTTAATGAAAAGCTCTCTCCCTCACCTGTACGCTGATTAATTTTTGTTTGTTTTTTTGCACAGCAACCCATTTCTGTTTCTCTATTTTGGCATGTTACGCTGCTTTTGAGGCAGCTTGGCCAGGGCAAACATCTGAAACATTCTTAATGGGAGAAAACTTGGAAAAAGCCAGCAAGGGAAAAAAATATATCATGCGGCACTATTAGTCAAAGTTGTTACAAAAAGAGAAACTAAATCACATCAAATAAACACACTGCACTGTTTAAAACCAATAGCACTGAAGACACAGACATGACATTATCATAAGGATTTATTAATAATAATAAGGACATGACTATTGTGCCATACAGCCATGTGAAACAAAGCCTTAGGTTTAAACAGGAAACTCAATATCTGCATTTTTTCCCTTCACTTCCGTTCACCTAGTCACATTCCTCAGTGCCTCTACTAACCCCCAACTTTGAGCCTGGCCCCCTGCCCAGACCTCCACCTTTCCCAGCAGGTCTCTGCTCAGCTCTCAGCCCCATCCCCCTGGCCCTCTGCCCACTGCCCCGGGCTGGAGAGCTGCACTGTAGGGGGCAGAAAAACAACTTCCACCCCAAGCTCCCACATGGTCGCCCAGCATGCCAGTCAGACAAGCCTGGAGCAACGGCCAGGGGAAAGCAACTTTCAAGAGGCTCCCTTCTCTCTCTCTCTGACTCCCTCTCATTTTTCCCCCTTAGCTCTATGGGTGCTTTATGTTTTAACCTCTGCTACCCTATTAGTTTGTAACCACACCATCATATTCTGACTCTCTCTTAACTTTCTCTTTAGTTAGGTTTTGCTCATTCTCTCCTTTCTTTCTTTCCTTCCTTCCTTCCTTTCTCTCTAGACAACAGAACAGTCACAAACAAACATAACAGAGGACAAAACCTGTCTGAAAGTCAGACAGACACTGTGATATATAAAGAGAAAGAGACCCAGAGAGAGAGACAGGAGGGCACATCACAGAAGAGTTGGCCGCATGGTCAACAGTCCTTTGAGAGCGGTCTCTGAGACCAAACACCTGTTCTAGGACACTGAAATATGAAAAACACTGGAAAATCACACACACAAACACACACACTTAAAAATCTTCTCACTCCAATTTTGCACCTCCATACTGTTCTACATATTCTTTTAGTCTTTTAGTCCCCTTGTGACACCATGCTGACAAAATCATGCTGTTCTGTGCCCCTTTGCTTCTCAAGAGATGCAGTCTCCAATGGGCAAACACACACACACACACACACACGCATACATACAGTGCATTTTTTTTAACCAGCTCTGCAAATTACACATAATCTTCCAAGTCGCTGCTATTTCCACTGCCACACAAGCCGTGCTGTACTTAAGTACACACACTGAATTTGGGTATGATTTTTGTTCAAGCTAGTTGGACATCCAAGTCGAAAGAAAAATTGTGATCGTCATTGACTAATCAGAAACATGAGCACAGACTCAGATTTTTAATTGCGTCTGGCTGGAATTGCTTCACCATTTCACCATTTTTACGTCACCGTTTTCTAGTTAAGGCAAATCTCAAATGATTCCTATACTCTCTTTTTCTGTGTCCTACATATAACATAATGAAGTCAAATGCCCTAGCCAGTGCCCTCGCAATTTGTGTTTCTGCCATAGATACATAGTCTTGAGTATTTGTGTGCTTGGGCTGACATGAAGAAAAGGTTTGCTCATTTGTATAGTCACTAAATATTAAAGTATTGTCCTATAATAATGTATAATGTATTACGGTGTTTCCACCAAAGCAGACGAGCTACGTCTTGTGCTTAGTAGCGCACTTGAATGAAGAAAAAAAAATCAAAAGAGATGCATCTGATTTCATTATTTTTTTTCATCTTTCCTATCAAGTTACTACACAGAAAGTCCTCCTAACTTGTTAATGGGATACACACACACTTGTTTGGGATACGGATAACCCTGGTTTCTAATCTATTGCTGAGCTGTGGTGAGCCGTGCTGTTTGGTGGAGCAGCACTAATACACACACTACTGTCCAGTGATGATCCCTGCTTGATAAAGCTGACACACTCCAGTCAGGAGGTCCAGTGAACTCAGTTGGACACTTCTCCCAGAAGACCTCAAGTGAAAACACACAAATCCTCACACGCTCCTCCTGTTAGTGGACAAAAAAAAATACAAAACCTGTCAAGGTTCAGAACTGTGGAGGATACTCAGCTACAGACACACTCTCAGACACACACAAAACAGGAGGTCTGTCAGGGGCCTGAGTCCTGGAGGACACAAACACACACACGCTGCCCACAGCCCATATGGAGCAGTTGGCGCCCAAAAGTGTCCAGGCAGCCGGCTTCATTCCCAGGGCAGAAGGTGAAGGGCAGGGGGCCGGAGGCCTGAAGCCGGGGACATGGGGCCAACATCAAATCGGTCCCACAATCCCCGAGCTCCCTTTCACAGGCCCCCCCAACCCCCCCAGTCAGGGGGACATAGGGTGATGTTAACCCCCTTTAGATAATTTTCATATTGAGAATTCAGCATGCCATGATGGTGTTTACCGGCTTTAAGTGTCATTGAACGTATAGCAAATAAACGTAGGTAAAACTTTTCCTTTCCAAATGCAAGACATACACAGACACCCTTAGTTTTATGATAAACTGTAAAATGTGCCTCCGAATGGCGCAGTGGTAAAGTGTTCGCGCTATCATCCGGAGATCGCTGGTTCGATCCCTGGGTGATGCTGTAACCTCTCGCAGCCGGAGGTCTAGAGAAAGCTGATTGGCCGAGCTCTCTCAGAGGGGAGGGATGAGAGGTACTTAGTGCTCCTACATTAATCACGGCTCTACAGCCAATCAGGGGCGTCTGTGAGCTCACGCAAGTGAAAGGAGCGGATAGCGCTGTCCTCCGAGTGTGTTACGCCGCCCCCAACGGTGCGTGAGTCGAGCAGCTCGAAAAGATGCGAGGTAACACGTGATAGTGTTCGGCCCTCTCGACTGAGTGATAGTAGTAACTTAATGTGGGAGCCCCCTAGTGGCTGGGAGGAATTAGAGACGACTAAATTAGGGAGATTCCCCCCAAAAAATGTAAAATGTGACTTTTTTTTAGTGGCCTTTAGGATAACAACTTACACAACAATGCTTTAAACAGCTTGAAGATGCCATTCAGTTGTTTGCACAAAACATTAATGGTTTAGCCTTTTCTTTAAATTCAACTACAATTCTTTTAACGGTACAAATGGCTATTTCAAGATTCCTAGATATCTGTCTCTGGGAGACTCCACCTTTAGATTGACCAGACTTTTTGAAGATCAGACATTTTCGTGGAATTGTTCCTTCTAGGTATACTTAAAAATGATAACGTAACAATCTGAAAAGAAGGAAGCAAATCACAGATGTAATAAATCCAACTAACATACATTTAGAGTATGCGTTTTATCATGAAACTATGGGTGTCTATTTACTTCGTGCATGTCGACGTGCACCATGAGCAGGAAGCTGACTTCTTGAGTAGGTTTCCCAAATGCGCAAAAAAAAAAACCCCAAAAAAACATGTTGTCGCTTTTGGTTCTCCCTCCCAAAAGTCTTTTCGCCTCCACGAGGACCTGGTTCTTTATCAAAACCCCCTAAACCAGCATTAGCAATATACAAAGGTAGAAGAAGTTAACAGTGAAGGTCTGAAGGACAGAGAAGAGAGGAGGTGAGGTTGCGTGACGACAGGGGCACTGGCAGTGGTTAAGAGGCGTTTGACTCCAATGCAGCACGGTGTGTGTTAGCGGCGGGGGCCTGCACCGTTAAACAGCTGCACATTAATTACATGTGAAGTGTACCAAAACAAGTCTCTCCGCTGCTCCAGCGTCAGCAGGCCAAGACATCTGGCATCTGCTCCCGCTTTCTACCACACATCTTTCTCAGCATCTCCTTCACTCACTCCATCACGCTGTTTCCCCATTTTTCTGTGCTCCATCTCTTTTGTTTTTTCCCCCTTCTGACACAAACTGTCCTCCGTCTTTTGTTTGCCCTCATCTTCTATTCCTTTGATGACTCTCTCATGTGAGTGTCTCTGGGAGTTTTCTCTGGGAGTCAATGGGAAACAGCTGCGTACCAGCCTTGCAGGAAATCAGGGCAGGAACAACCTCACTTACCCCCACCCTCACCTCTCTAAGTCTGAGAGCATGCCCCTGAAATGAGCAAACATGCAGCACCGAACATGTCTTTGTGCAGTCTCCGAGTAGTGTACACTAGTCTTTCTGATGTGCGTGTGCTCTGGAGCAAAGGCTCTTGGCTGAGATCACACAGTCTTGTCTGCCACTTGGACTTCTTTGATCAAAAAGAAGCTGTAAAGCATCAGGTTCAGGCTCACCTGCTCCCCTATTATCACTCGCTGCTTGTCTGCTTCTGCCCTGGCCTTTTAGCACACACATAAACACACTGAAACACTGAGCTGCAGCTTCAGCCAGGGCATTTACACCAAATCACTGCTGGGCAGAGGTGCATGTGTCACGAACTTGTGTTAGATGAAAATGCTTCTATGTGAAATCTGACAGAGATCATTTGATTTAAACAGAAATAAAGGTTAATATGTTCTGATGTCTCAAAAGAAATCAAAAGAAGCTTTGAAATTATAACATCGTTGCTGTAGATCAGATGCACGGGCTCTTTGTATAGCCCTCAAATCTATACCATTATTCTTACCACTTTAATATTCTACTCAACCCTTTTTTGGAACAGCACATCGTAAGTCACTATATCCTTTTGGAAGACTGTGTGTTCAATCAACCCTGATTGAGTCATCTCTACCAATCGGTTGAGAAATGCAATGCCAAAGATGTGGCCGCACTCCATTTCAATTGATCTGTAGCATACCACAAAAAATAAAGTAGATCTAATGCCCAAGCATATAAGGCTGTAACACCACCACACACATCGTTTACATTTTATGTGACTTGCTCTGATTCTTTTTTTTTTTTTTTTTAGTATTAAATACTTTGGAATATGCTTATACTGGGGTCTGTAAGAACAAGTAAACAAACAAATAAAAAAAACAGTGATTGCTGTTATAATTTCCCTAAGAAAATAAAAAAAAAGAAAACAATTCCAGTGCTTTTTTTTTCTTAGTGAGAATGTTAAATGTTTAACAACTAAATGTTTTATGATGCAACAAACAACAGAGAATGTCTCGCCAAAGCATTATGTCGTTTTGGTTCAGCATGCATTTGAAAGAAAAAAAAAAAAAAAGCACAGAGACATGGCTCCTAGCAGAGTAAGCACTGTTATGTATCCATTTTGTAATTGTACAGCAATTCCACACACAAAAAAAGAAAAAAAAGTGCTTTTACCCTACCAGGTGTCCTCTGAGGCACTTTGTTCTTACATAACTGAAAGTTCTGTTCTTTTGCAAACCTAGTAAAGAAAAGTCTAACAAACTAACCTACTCAGACCCAAACTCAAAAGTTATGGTCCTTCTAATATTTCCTCATAATTTAACTATTGATAGTTATTGAATAAGGATCTTACAAGGATATGCACACCAGTGCAGTTGGGAGGAAATGTGATGTCATGTCCTCATATGAACACAATAGGGACTTGTAATTATTGAAAAAATAATAGTACTTCATCTTTAAACATTACGCACCTTTTATTGAGGGTGTGTACAAAAATGAGCTTAAAACCAAAGCCTGCATCACAACTCGACTATTTTAACACCAAACGCAATAGGACATAAATTCGTTAAAACAGAGATAAATCCCAACTGACACTGTGCGTGTGTGTGTGTGTGCGTGCATGTTTTTGTGTTGGTCTGTAGCCTGGCTCGCTTGCTAAATGACCACACTTGTCTCTGACCATCTCTCATTTTTCTGAACTCAATCAGCTAAACCTCATTGTTAAAAATAGTCTGTGTGCCTGCAGGCTGCCACACTACAGGGGCAAGCTAATAGAGAAAGTGTCATACTGACTTAGATGTGTGTGTGTGTGTGTGTGTGTTTGTCATGTGTAGTGCGATTGCACACACTGTAATGCAAGGGTGCGTTATGGTTCTGCAACAGCCGCGTTGATAGCCAATTAATTGTGTAACAATGTAGGTGTAGTTAACTGCAACCAATGAAATCACAATTATACAGCTTTTTGTACAGTTCCCGAGGTGTAAAGCACAAAGGAAATAATTGTATAGGAAACTGATTTGGAGTTATCATCATTATTATTATTATTATTTGAATCGTATAAGTGTGCTTTCCCGGTTATAATGATGACTCATCGTCAGAGCACACAACGGGGTGTATAATAAAAGAGCTAAAAAATTCTCTAAGAACCGTGGCGCTTTTTTGTCAAGACCGCGAATTCAGCACAAATTAATGATAACCTCATTTCGACACACGCACACACACACACATATATATATATATATATATATTATTTGGGAACGAACACCAATAAGTCTAATCTGCATGTCTTTGGACTACATACTGTACTGTATATAAAGCCTTGAAAGCATCACACTCTCACATAACCATTTTCTTTCAATGCACTGATTTCCAGTACAGTTTAGAGCAACCCACATAACTGAAGCAGGTCATGCAGAAAGTAAACACTTGTGCTCGTGTGCGGTGATGTGATTTATAAACTGTCTAAATAAGGGTGCATTCACAGATCATGTTCTATGTGCCTGAGTTAAGTCCCATTTGGGTTAAGTCCCCCCCTACAGCAAGATCGGGAGAACTACATCTCCGTTTTTCCTTCTCTCTTTGTCAGTGTAAATAAGTCATAAGTCACACAGGCAGTTGGAGAAACAAATCGAGCTGGTGTGAGGCGATGGAGGTTAGGGGTAAGGATAAGGGGTTGCAACCGTTTCCCAAAGGAGCCACAGGGTCCCTGGAGAGGACCTACACAGGCAGACAGAAGCGTGATGCTTCTGCCCAGACTGGCACCCCGGTGCCTCTGCCCTCTCATGGGAGTCTAGAGCGGTGTGGAACACCTGGACCTGCCATTAGTGACACAGATATACACATACACACACACACCTGATGGCAAGCTTATCCACATACAGTATATATTGAAAGACACCTTAAAGACTGCACATATTAAAAGAAAACGTACAAGATTACAGTAAGTATGATACTGAATATGCTTACTATAAAATACACACACACACACACATATTATTGGGTGAAGTAGACACCTGGATGGCAGGATTGAGAAAGGAGAGGATAATTACTGTGATATTAAACAGGGCGCTCCCCAGGGGGACACCACAACGCCCAGCTGAGGTTCAAGGACATGGAAAGAGCTCCACCTCGACGCTGTTATTACAGAAGCGTTCGTTCCTGTCTCCCTCGATCTCGCTCATACACTCTAATCACTGTTATTAATGAAGCACAGTGGGGGCGCGTGGCTCGTCCTCCTCTCTGCACTCAGTTGTCAGTCTCGGGATTCTGCTACTGGGCAGCTGACATCCCTGCAATAAGCCTTGCCATCCCAGTTTTGCCCTCGGAGAAGTTCTTTATTATATTATATTTAGTGTTGTAGTGCGGTAGGTATTTTCCTCAAACCCCTTCAGTATTAGGAAGTACAAAGTAACTTGTGAAGCCAATACAATAATGTCGTCAGGTCAGCAGGCACCAGATATTCTAAAACTATTTGCTGTATATAATTAGTTTAGTGTGTCCTTGGGTCCTATACGCACTACTAACAACCTGGACGTGGCGCAGATCAAGAGCGAAAAAGGTCGCAGATACTGTAGATTTCTTGCAAATACGTTCCTTTCTCCTGCCATAAAATGCCACCAGGTCTCTGTTAACAAAAGCTAATCACATCCATGCCCTGATAGCGCCATCAGATGTGAGCATTCGACAGCGCCGAGCGCTATGTGGTGTGGCAATTAGCCCAAAAGAATAGCTGTATCAAACCACTGTGAATAGCAAATCAACAGAGCATTATGCTAACAATGCCATTACCTCGCAAACAAAAAGCAGCCCCAATCCCCCACACATGCGGGAGGCTACGGATCAATGCCCCGCAGGACGCGCGCTAAACAACACGCGGCGCCACCGACAACAGGTGGGAGCCACTTACTCACTTTGGTCTGTTTTCATAATTGCGTTATTATTTTGTTGCAAACACCTAGGCTCACCCCGAGACGCTCGGCAACACGCATGCACACAAGCGCCGCTTCTTTCCCCTGTTCTTTCTTTTGCTGTTCAAACGAGAAGGACTTTTTGAAACTCAGGAAGCGATGCTAAACAACAGCACAACCTGAGGAGTGGCCGGCCATTAGCTTTGTGCGCTTCTCCTTTGCTCTCGTGCACATCGGAGGAGCGGTGATAAAGAAGCAGGCCACTTTTCAAGGTCAAGGCCATAGCGGGAAAAGAAAAGAAAAAAAAAATCTGTATAAAGTTTAACATGACCGTCAACAAAAGGAGATAACTTCTCGCAAACTTTAATACTAAATGAGGATAGAGGGGGTGGAAAAAAAAGTACAGTCTCTTTGTGTATTACAGAAAGCACAGTGTCTGTGTTCAAAGAAGAGGTGGGGGGGGTCATCCAGGAAAGAAAGGAGCGGCTGAGAAAAGAACCAGTGGACGAGACAAAGGTAGAACGAGCAGGGGAAAAATGTGCTCAACATGAAACAGATCAAAGGCTGGGACTGCGAGAAAGAAAGAGGCCAGGGGGTCCAGTAATTACGGCCCACATCCGCCAAAGCATGGGGCGAAAGAGGGCGAGGACGGGGCCTCTGTGGAAAACTTCTCCAATCCATTGGCTCCTGGGGTTGCCTTTGCACTAGTCTTACACACACACACACACACACACAGACAGAACCCAAACCCCCACTAGGCCGTACAAACATTGCCAGATCTCATTCTGGCCCTCCCCCTCCGCCAGCAAGGCCCCAGCCCACGCAGGGAGCTCTCCCGCTGGCCCTAAGGGGGATGGCTGTCCACTGTGACTGCCCGACAGAAATTAAAAAAACTTTTGTTGGGAACTTCTGGCATCGCCCCAGGGGCTGTTCTCTGGGAAGGAGAAACAGAGCTGACCTTCACACACACACACACGGAACAGAAACTACACAAACCCGAGAGCACACATGGACCTTCACGTATGCACATACATGGATGTAACCCATAAATTCAAATGCTGGCACACACAGGCAGGCACAGCACCACATAATCGTACTCTCCTGCAGAGTGTGGTGGAGGGCCGGCATGGCAGGAGCAGCAGATCAATGGCGGCTGCTAGCTGCTCGGCCTCGGCAGCAGAAAAAAGGATTGCAGAGGGACCGGCCTAAATGTACAGCCCCATCCCGACTTCAAACGCCACCCCACCTCTACTTTTTAATAACACAGGAGAACTGAAACATGGAAATGGCTTCAAATATGGACGTGCAGCGGCTTTCAAGCCTCTCCTTTCCTCCCTCCCCCTGGCCGAGCCCCTGAGCAGCGGGAGCGCCGTGGCCCCTTCTCTAATGGCAGAGCAGCCGCCAAACTCTCCCATTAGACACGAACAATCACAGAACAAGCAAAGCACTTCCAGAACACGAAATATTCCGTGTGTAGGGCTAGGAGAGAACTTTTTTTTCCCCTCGAAATCAATATATGGGTTAGACATGGATAGAAAAGTAGAAGGAACTATATTTTGTTATGAACATATAACTTTATACACACCTCATATATGCACACACACACACACACACACCTGTCTGTCTCGTCTTTCTCAACTCTCAAACCTAAGCTCGTTTTGATTTGCCCGACATACACACACTCACATACATGCGCGCGCACACACATGCAGTGTAGACAGTCACAGAGGAAGGGCGTGCTTTTGTAGCAGCACACACTCACTCACATGCCCCAAAATTAAATTAATATGAAAAAAATTAAATTAAATCAAACCCCCAAGTGTTTTATTACTTACTAGTGTTTCAAGCTATTAAATACGCTGTATTACTAAAAATGAATAATTAAGGACATACAATGGAGTCATATTACATAGGGGAAAAACAACCCTTACTTTAAGACTTACAATCTTATTTAATTTGCAATTACTGTTTTCTTTCACAGTTGGAAAGTGTGCCATGTGTTCTAGTGGTGTTGTGTGCTGTACTACGCCTCGTGGACAGTACACGAGTTCCAGTTGTTTTCAATATACAGTACCAATCAGAGGTTTGCACACAAGTTGGGATTTATTTTCTACATTTCCTCAAACAATATTGGATTTTTTTCAAAACTATGAAATGACATAGGACATTAACAAGTAAGTACAACAGTCAGGTGTTATTTTAAGATACGGAGGTCAGCTGTTCTGGAATAGTTCTTGCAAGAACAGTATTGTCAAGTGCATTTGCAAAACCCATCAGGCACCAGGATGAATCTGGCTCTCATAAAGACCATCTGAGAAAAGCAAGACCAAAACTTACCTGTGTTGCAGAGAAGAAGTTCATTTAAAGTTACCAGCCTCCAAAATCAAATCACCAATTAACATCACCTCAGATTGGAGCCATTGTGAAGGTTTTAAAGAGTATAAGTAGTAGACATCTCAATATCAACTGTTCCAATTAGATTTTTGCATATTATGGATGCATGGTGGCATGGTGGTGTAGTGGTTAACTGTCGCCTTTCACCTCCAGGGTCCAGGTTCGATTCCCGGCCAGGCTCGATTCCCGTCTCTGTGTGCATGCAGTTCGCATGTTCTCCCTGTGCTTGGTGAGTTTCCTCTAGGTACTCCAGGTTTCCTCCCACAGTCCAAAGACCTGCAGATTAGGCTAATTGGCGTTCCCAAACTGCCCATAGTGTGTGAGTGAGTGTAAGTGTGTGTGCCCTGGGACGGATTGGCACCCTGTCCAGGGATAGGCTCCAGGCCCCCTGCGACCCTGAATACAGAACAAAGCGGTAGAAGATGAGTGAGTGAGTGATATTATGGATGCCTTCCGGATTGTTTTACAGTGTAGAAAGTAATAAAAATCAGGACAGACCATGAAATCAGAAAGTGCGTGCAAACATTTGACTGGTAGTCTATAAATATGTTGGAGTCAAACTACAGCATTATCATTATGCTTGGGGAAAAAAAGAAATTTGTCTGAACAATGTATAGAAAGTACACTAAATATGAGAGAATCTTATTCCAGACCAAGGACAGTATATTCTACATTATTTTTAATTAATTAATTTTCTTACTGTATTTATACCACAGTATGGATGGATTCTCTATTCTGATTTCTATGAGCAGCAGTTGTGACAGTGGTTCGACCCACACGGTCATTCTAATGTGATTGCAACATATAAGTCACTCCACATTAAACAATTCAGATTGAGTGCTATTCCATTTCCAAAACAAAGACTGTAATGATTTGTTGCAGTTATTAAAGTTCAAGTGATAAGAAGTGGAGTTCTATATATAATGTAACTACAGGGTGAAGTCTTTTTCCTTACATAAAATGTAATATTGTTCTTCGAAACAAACAACCGAAGATGGAATAAAACCAGACCTACTGTAACACCGCTTGACTTTTTTTCCTCGGCGTCCGCCTTCTATCAGACTCATCCGAGAACAATCGCTCCACTAAAGGAGGAAATTATCTCTGTGTGCAACTACATCAGTTCCGATATATTACGAAAGCTTCAGCGTTCTTGCATTCAGCGCATGCACGAGTGTCTACACATCAATTTAGGCATTTGTTATAATTTATGGTTTTAAATCAATTGTTGCCTATAGAGACCTGTATCAATGAATAAAATAAAATAATTGCTGTGGTTGCTGAAAAAAGAATACAACTCCTCTGGATACGATGTTATAGTGAAGTGATCAACTTCAAAAACCCCGGTGTCGCTTATTTCTTACTTGTTTGTTTATTCCTAACAACGGTGCTCATTCTATTCTTACAGAACCAACAAAATCATGCATAAATTTTGGCACACACATGGTCGATATTGTTTCTTTCTTCGCTTCTTCCTCGAGGTTTCCCTTTACGATGTCCGTTCCTGCTTTGCATAAGCTTCATATTATATCGGCAATCGTTTTCGACCAGGTACATGTAAATAGTGTTGCTCCAACATGTCCCAGATTATGTGTATGTGGTTGGAAAATCGGATTTAAACTGCATTTTGTGCTTCTGCTACGGTGACTATGGTATCAGTAAAATAGCAGTATATTGTGTTAAATTAGAGCAGTAGACAGGATGCATGACAAAACGTTCGCCTAAGGTGATATGTGTCCCTCTAATGTTTCTCCCAATCAATCACACAGACACACACACACACACACATACGTAGCATCTCTTGCCTCTCCTTTTAGCTCTCCTTAACTTTCCCACACATTGCCAGTGTGAGTGTGCTGGTGGATTATTAGTCATCTCCCTGAGTCTGCGATCCGCACCGACCCCTTATCAGCCACACACCAGTCAGCCCTGAGCCCCTGCAGCTGTCAGAGTCCTGTCCACACTCACACACACACAAACACAAACGCACTCTCTCCCCTGGTCCCTCTCCTCCACACCCCCTTCCCACTTTATCTACCAGCTCACAGGCCGCACACTTTGCCAGCAGCAGGAGGAGGAGGGGTGAGTCTCTCTCTCTCTCCATCAGCAGCAGTTCCAAGCCGCCCTGGGAATGGAGCATGGAAAGCGGTCTGCATTGCTGTGCCACGTCCCGGGGGAGTTCATTACTCGAGTTGGGCGCTCCCACCAGCCAGTCAGAGAGCAGGCCCGCCATGGCCCCGCTGCGCTCCGACGGAGACGCTCTCATTAAATGCCACAAAAAGAAGGAAAGAGAGACAGGGGTGCGAAATGATAAAAGTGAAAGGAAAGCAAGAGGAGAGAAAGAGACTTGGTGAGACTGTGGTCGAACAGGCGAGTTTAAAGACAAGGTCGTAGGACATTCTCCCCCAACACGTCACGAAAGGAAAAAAAAAAAAAGTCTAGTGACTTATTCAGTGTGTCTTCCAGTCTGCACCCAAATGAAAAGCAGGTTTAAATATTTCACAGCGGCTGGTGGCACGGCGGCACATCGCAGCTCGGAAGAACAGCACAAGGATGCTCCAGATCTTTAACCCCAATACACAGGCCTTCCACTTTGAACACTAAAAACCTCCATCTCTCTCTCTCTCTCTCTCCAGGGAGGCTCCTGTGTCACTGTCTCGGACGAATCAATGAACACTCACCTACACCCATTCCATTCCCCAGTTATCGTTCTCTCCTCCATATTGGCACTCGTTTCACATCCTTCCTCTCTTTATCTACCCATCCATCCCTCTCTCACTTTTCTCACTTTTGGTCTCGGCGGGTTTCTCTCATGACCTGTCCAGGATGCAGAAGATTCCGATCAGGCAGTTACACTGGACAGCTATTTCTAGGGACAAAGGACAGGGAGAGGAAGTGGGAGAGGGGAACAAAGACTGCTCCTGACACCCAGGGGAGCAACCAGCCACATCAATGACGTCAGAATGTGTGTGTGTGCGTGTGTGTGTGTGTGTGTGAGCAGGAGAGAGGCCTATAATGGGTGTATGAGAGCCTGCCTGAGGCTGGTCCAGGTCCCTGAGGGGAACCCTCCACATGGGAAGATGCAGAACAGAATAGAGTCTCTCTCTCTCTCTCACACACACACACCCACACACACATTTACACACACACGCACGCACAAGTGGCACTGGTCTATCACCTCCTACCGCTTCCTTCAGTCACTCTTTATGCACACAATAAATAGGCCATGACACAACTGAATTTTTACACACACACACACACACACAATCTTTCTCCCTCTCGCTCTTCTTTGACTACCTATTATAAATGAAACAGACACAATTAAAGTTTCACACACAAACACCTGCACACACACATACACACACTTGCACTAAGCTTCCATCTTTTAACAGAACAAAAAATACTCAAGCTCCCTCAAAGAGACTACTTCACACTACAGAGTAAGAGTGTGTGTGTGTGTGTCTGTGTGTGTGTGTGTGCACACGTGTCTGTTCGGGCGTGATGTGAATCCAGTGTGTGCATAAGAGCAAGTGTGATTGTGGTGATGTGTGTAGCTCTCTTTGTGTGGTTAATGGACTCTGAAGTGCATGTTCATGTGCGTGTTTGTGTGTGCATGTGTGTGTGTGTGTGTGTGAGAGAGAGAGAGTGAGAGTGTGTGTACGTAAAGGAGGCATGGCAGGGCTCTTTGAAAAGAGTGTGGAGGCAGACAGCCTTGCGCGCTTTTTCTCGGCGTGTGCGTCCCAGGGGCAGTGCTTTTCCCTGACATTTCACTTGACAAAGGCAAGCCACACCTGAGCGCAGGGTTAAAACTATTATAACAGCTCTCCCCCTGGCACTCTGCCCTTTGCCTCTGCTGCAGTGTGTGTGTGTGTGTGTGTGTGTGTGTGTGTGTGAGAGAGAGAGCGAGAGAGAGAGAGAGATCTAGGCTTCTTGATTGTGAAAAAGTCGAAATGTAAGGTGACTACTGGTTCCAGTGTGTGTGTGTTTGTGTATCTGCTGTTTCAGTAAAGCATGTTCGTGTGAAACACACACCCGGTTACTCGCCACACTCACCGCATACACCTTCTCTCATATATTTCCTTAACAAAATATTTTTAATGGAGATACATTTTTTCCTTTCTAAACTGACTTCTAAACTGAAACAAAAAAGACAGTTTTCTTTTACACGCAGCACCTTAGGAGGTGTGGTCAGGGATTTTGATGTCAGAATTTTGGGGTAATTTTTGACAACTTTAATATGCCCGGGAGAAAAATGTTGGCGTCTCTAGTGCACGAGAAAACAAAAACAAAAATATGGATCACCAATCAGGACAAGGAGGAGTCTCGGTGTGCCTGTCTATTATCTCACCAACCAGTTCAGAAAGTCTCTTCTTCATGGATGTTTTGGGGCGTGGCAACAAGCTAGCTAGCTACCTATGATAGATAGATAGATAGATAGATAGTAGAGATGGAGGTAAAGTTATGAATCACAATTCTTTTGTGTGGCGAATCACGTGTATGGTAATTAGATAAAAAAAAAATATATATATATATATATATATTTAGAGTTATCAGCCTGAAAAATGACCAATTAACAGCACCTCAGATTAGAGGCGTTATGAAGTCTTTACAGAACA
>JAQMYJ010000038.1:15018300-15032437 GCA_030014305.1 Clarias laeviceps
CTTAAAATAACAACTAACTGTTGTTTTTGTTGTTGTTATGTAATTACCTAATCCCATATGTGTTATTTTATAGTTTTGAAATCCCTAGTATTGTTGTAGAATGTAGAAAATTTTGAAAGGTAATGTACGTTTGCACTAATCTTATGTTTTACTGCGGCCAAAAGTCTCATCACCGCAACTGTGAGATCTTCTGTAAGTGTCAATCCTTCATTCACAAGAAATTTGAATACAAATCCTGGTTTGACTTGAACGCCCCTCGTGTATTAATAGCACTTTAACAAGTAATTGACTGTATTTTAGTTAAATGTTAGTCTATCTGTATTAAACCCACTGAACACATATGACCAATCATTTAGGCTACAACATCTCTATGACCTAAATAAAAAAAAGGCAGTTTTTGGGTGAAATCAGAAATGGGACCGGACTGTCACAGTAGGCCTGAGGAGATGTGTGTGTACCTGCAGGACAGTGGTTAGTGCGGTGCTCCGTCAGGTCAGCCAGGCACTCGAAGTCCTGTTGGCAGTTATCACAGGTGAAGATGGACTCGTCGTCCAGATCTTCCTCTCCTGCTCGCTCGTCGTGGCTGGTCACGCTTTGCTCGCCGTCTTCACCACCGGCCCGCTCTTTGCCCTCAGAGTCTCGTTCAGGCACGGCTGCGTCTGCACCTGTACACAAAAGTAAATCCACAGCAAAAACACACAAACAGAACTCAGTTAGCACCAACAAATTTGCGGGTCTGAAAAACTTGACTCGAATAGTAAAAAACAGAACGCAGTGTTCTGGTTCGTTTCCCACCGACGACTGGATCTGTGGCAGCGCTGTTGCAGGAATGGAAATGAATATTTATTTGTAATGTATTTCGAATAAAAAGACGAGCTGACTAAAAATTTTTCATCTTTCATTAACATGGACAACACTGTGCTATAATTAAAAGGGTTTTTCTTTCAACCCTGTTACTGTTTTTTTTGCCATACTGTAGCAATTCTAGCAAACCCCACACGGTCACAAAAAATATGAATAAATCAGGCTGTTTATGCGTTATAGATTTTAGGAAATTAAATGCGGAATGTCAGTTGAAACATGCTGTATGCTGTATGTATGTAGCGAACAACACTCTGCCATAGTGTTTAAGATGTGCTAATCAGCTAGCACTCTGTGTGTGTGTGTGTGTGTGTGTGTGTGTGGGAGAGCTGGTACATCCAGCTAAACCATCTGCAGAAAGGAAAAAAAAAAGACAAGACAGGTGTACACTTGCTCACAGCTCTTATATCCACCATGCCACAGTTGCATTACCTCCTTGACTAAAAGTCCTTCCGTCATGCCACACAAGTAGGTGTTTAATTCTGCATTAGTTTGCAACTAGCACTGCCCCGGAACATTTTTAGTTAGTATTGATAAAATATCAATCAATATCATGATACCTATGCACCGATTTGATCTGTGGAGCAGTGGTGGCTCGAATGGTTAATGCTGCGGGTTACTGGGTTATTGATCGGAAGGTTGGAGGTTTATGGCCCAGCACTGCCGAGTTGCCACTACTGAGCCCTTGAGCAAGGCCCTTAAGTCTATCTGCTCCAGGGGTGCTGTATCCTGGCTGTCCCTGCACTCTGACCCCTGCTTCCTAACTGGTATATGCAAAAAAAAAAAAAAAAAAAATTATAATTTAAAATATAAAAAAAAAAAAATAATAAAAAAAAAAAATTATATATATATATATATATATATTTTTTTTTTTTGCATGCAATTCTTTAAGTATCACAGTGTGCTTTTGTGAGTGTGTGAATAGTTAAGACTTAAATTTTAAAAATATATATATTTTATTTTTTAATATATATTATTTTATTTATCGATTTTGCAGTTAGTGTTTCGAACACAAAAGAATTACTATTAGCTAGTAATAATATTGAACCCTTTGTTTGGCACACAAAAATAGCAATAGTGACAGTGGAATAGTGCTACAGTGGCTGATTACATAATCACACATTGGGTGATGCGATAATATAATATTGATCATGATAGTTTTCTGAGATATCATGCTTGTTGTGAAAACCTTTTAATATTTTTTTACAGCAATTACAAAGCCATTTTTTTCATTTAATGGTTCAGAGACTTTATCTTCACAGAACAGAATTTTGTACATATTAAAATATAAAAATTATTTTTATCGTTTGTTTTTGTCTAGTTTACTAGGAATCTGCAGACAATAACAAATGATTAAGATTATTTTGATATTTTAATATGTCCAACAATAAAACCTGTAATACTGCAGTTCTCGATGTCTTCATATTATATGTGATATTTCCATCACATTGCCCACTCTAGATCATGGCGCACTACGCCAGGTATCGTTGGCATTGTGACTGTTGTGAAGACCGCAGAGCTCCAAGTCTCGACTCAGGCCTGTGCGCCACACACTTGCTCATAGCCCTGATCTCCACCAGCCCAATCCTCCTTCCACCATTGTGGCTCTATTTTCACACCTTATTATCACATTAAACGCTGCGCTCTGAAAGGACTGCACTGGAGACCGCGAAGAGAGAGAGCAAGCAAAACAAATAGGAAAAGAATAGAGAGATGAGGAAAAAAGGGAGAAGAGGAAATGAAAAGGAAGAGACTGAGTGAAAGAGGGAAAGCAGGTAGACCATAAATAAGCTAAGGAGAAGGAAAGAGAGAGAAAGCACTAAAGAATAACATGAGAAATGGAAAGTGAAGGAACATGAGGGTAGAGAGAAAAGAAGAGCAGAGGGAGGGAGGAATGGAGAAAGGGAGGAGGGCAGCTCAGCGGCTCCCCTGGGCTTAACATCCTGTCTAATCATCCTGGACTTGTGCAATCAGAGGAAAAGCAGGAGGTGGCCATTCCTGCTCTTTGCCACACTGTGATCAGCAGCTCTAATTTGCCCGGGCACTGCTCTACACTACAGCGCTAATCGCTAATGGAGCCTGGAGTTCGGGACCAGACCCAGTGGCTCACGTTGGGCTCCAGCCCAGTTTGGACTGCTTTTTCTGGGGGAGTGGGGGGTGGTGTGAGAGGTGGGGTGGGGGTCTGGAGAGGTGTTATGAGTGGGGGGAGTACTGAGGTGCTCTAGTTTCTCTCCCTCCATCCATCCGGTGGGGGTGAAGGTAGCGTTTGGATGCACGTGCGCGTGTGTGTGTTTGAGGCGGGGGTATGTGGACTGCCATCTGTCCAGTCGTGAGAATGCCGTCTGGACAGGGAGGAGAGAGGCCCCTAACTGACACTACACTGATAGTGGTCCTGAGCTGCTGTTTTAGACACTGCGCTACACACACACACACTCTCTCTCTCTCTCTCACACACACACTCGCTTACACACATATACAAAGGTACATTAACTGTACTATTTCATCCATGAGAGGTTCTAATCTTGGTGAAAATGGATAGTAATTCATTCTCACTCCATCCCTCTCCTTGTCCAATCACATAAACACACACATAGAAACACACTCACACACACACACACACACACACACACACACACACACACCATCGTTCCCCCAGGTACCCTGATGCCAGAGGTATGGGCACTGCCAACCGAGGCACATGCCAGCACAACCTGCTACCATGGCAACAAGGGAGGAGCCAGATGGGACCTTGCTCTGGCCCTCTTTACCTCTCCTCTTCTCCTCCCTCCATCTTTTTTCATCCGAAATGAGCCTGGCTCGTACGACTTCCACACCGCAGGACAGCAGGCGGGATATAAAAGCTCCTGGCACATCGCTCTGAACCATACACACCTCCAGTAAACGCTACACTTGCTTACGTTCTCTCTATTCACGCTTCTTCTACTCGCCGGTTCACCTCCATTTTCCTGCCTGTCGTCATTCCCCCCCGTTCTCTCCAGTAAGCATTCCTCCTCTCCGGAGGGGGAGGTGGTCTCATGAGGGGGTCTCCACAACACACTCCATTTAGACTACCATTATAGCTTTCTCTCTTCCTCACTCCTTCTCTTTTTCTATCTGCCTCTATCTCTCTCTGCGTGCAAGGATTGATATACATGTGTCGTGCACCCCAGCTGCACACTTCCAAGCTCCAGCCGCGGCCTTGATATGAACACACATACACACATACACACACTATCAGTCTGTGGGAGGGAAAGAAAACTGCTGAAATGTGAATCTTTAGCAAAGACTAGGTCAAGAACTGGGGAAGGTAAAGTGTCTTGTGTAAAGTTAAACCAGGAAATGAACGTGCACTTACACGTCATATAACACGTGCTTGTGGTAAACAGTTGGTTCGACAAGATTTTTCAAAGATACAGGTTTTTATTACAGTTGACGCTGAAGAGGTAGCTGAAATGGGGGCTCGGCGAGGACAGAATCGTATGAGGAGACGAATGATTCAGAGCTGTTCAGATAAACAAGACCTCTTTATGTCTGCTGATATATTCCTAGAGCCCACGTGTCTCCCTTTTCTCTTAGATGGAGCATCGTGTTATCTGCTTTCATGTCCAGCAGGGATTGGGAGAAATTCTAATGTTAAACCCAAGCATTATAATCTGCTTTTGCTACAGAAATGTGCATTTTTTAATTTTACTCAAATACATAGAAGCTAAGAACTAAAGCTTATACACAGTTACCAATCTGAAGTGCAGCTTCTAAAAAAGGGCTCTATTCAGAGTTGATGGATTAGATTTTAAAGTCAAAAGTCAATATTTACATGCGGAAAAGATCTCCATATTTAGGTTTACACGGGTGCTAAAGTTGATTTTCAGGGTGGCCCATTCCGAGAATTAAAATTGCCTGCATGTAGTTCATGCCTGTTTTTTTGTGTAGAGTTTGAGACTGGATTTGTTTGAGAAATTAACCTCTAAACCACTGGCTTTAAACACAACCACTTAACTTTAAACCCCCAAATAATATGGGATAGAAAATGTGGACTGAAACAATGCATTTAACAATACGGCTTCAAACATCATCATTCAGTACCTTATGAAATAGCAACTGGTCTGATCAACATCAGAGATGTTAATGATTAATTGTTAATTGATTAATTGATGCTCAAGGAATTTAACAGATTAAAAATGTCTTAACTAACCCAGCTGTAATATAACTTTAGCTTAGCTATCCTTACTAGCCAGGCTGCTTATGTGCTTATTAAAAACTTTTTTATAAAAAAAACTTATTAGAAGAGCCGCGGCTCTGCGATTTCTTTCGTAAACACCAGATTTTGTCGGCCTGCTTACAATCCCCTTCCACCATCTTCATTTTCACAGAGAGCTCTGTCGCAAAACTGATCGCTGTTGTTCTGAACCACTTTTGGTAAGCCGACCGTTTAAAAACATCCGAACTTCCGTATATTCGTTCCCTAGCGATTCACGTGAGAGAGAGGTGGAGCTTTTCATAGATGAAGAGTTTTTCACAGAGAGAGAGAGAGAGAGAAAGAGAGCAAACCACTGCTCTGCGTGCAATCAAATAAGTTTTTACCCATTTTACATAATACAAAAATAGAAGTTTAATAGGAGGAGGTCAGTGTTGATACTGTGGTGTGAGTAAGGGCAACACTTTATATGTACACCTTAAACTGAGAGCAATGTGTGTCTGGTTATCACTAATTAGCAATAATTAATTAACTGTTGATTGTTGAGAAAGTGTTATGTTTGAACAGTGCTGTACGTTTAAAAAAAGAGTGTTTTTCTGTGTGTTCTTTTGTTCTTTCAGTGAACATGATATACAAATAGGACATTCGGTGAGAACTTATTTCAGACTGCTGATTGGCAAACACGTCAATTTAATCGCTGCCTGAGTATTTGGCATGCCTAGACGTTTTTTTATTTATTTTTATAACTATGTAAGTGTGGACTAGGCCTAAGAGAGCTGTTTAAAAAAAATATGATTACCATTGTTATAAACACTGTCGTAGTGTGGCATGAAATACCTTGAACATTTACCCGTGTACATGTGGCCGAATCCTTAAGGCCAATTTCAGAATCAAGCATAACTTGAGACATGGATCGCCCCACACTCACAACTCCTAAGGCTTAATTGTATTTTGTCTGCTGCTGTAACACTGGAGTCTCTAACCTACAGTAAGTCTAAAGTTGTTTGCTATCCAATATTACCTTCTCTTATCTTGCTTACTGCTCATATAATGATTTTTAAAGTGTTCAAGGAGATGGATGCATGGTTAGGTTCTCCCTGATTCCTCCTTTCCATCACCATGTCACATGACAGCAGAGGACAGACAGTCTCACACATGCCACATGCCTGAATTTGGAATAAACACAGAGTCAGGGTGTATGTGAGCAAGAGGAGGAGCACGCTCAGCTTAGCAGATATGTTTCAGTATGCCAAGCTGCCAAGCCCTTGATTGACACAATCATTTATCAAAGCAGGTGTTGAAAGTCTCCCACATCAGCTTGTAAGCTAAATGACCTTGACGTGACACAACGAGGCGCAGAGCGAAAAGAACAATGAAGCACACACACACACACACACACATTCACGCTCATACCTCCACTGTGTCTGTGTCTGAGTGCGTTTTAATCAGTAATTTACAGTGGATTGTGTGCTGCTGGCCATCCCGTGTGAGAGAGGTGTGTTAATGAGAGAGCGGGGGTCCCATAGGAGCCCCTCTACCCCACCACAGATCACCTCACGGTTCCCTCAGCCAGCTGGAGCCCCTGGCCCTCTCTCAGCAGTCGGCCATTATCTCTGAGTCACAGCCCGTCCCAGTGCCAGAAGCTTGCACACACACACACACACACACACACACACACACAACAAGCATGCATATTCACCTGCAGTGGCTTAAAACAAATACTAAATGTATTAAATATTAAATATTAGGTATGTTATATTTTTTTTATAATCTGTCATTAAGGTTCATTCTTTAATATGAGAAAGAATATATAAATATTTAACTAGGGGCGCAATGTAACAAATTGCATGTACTCTAGTTAAAGCTATTATTACCAGATGCACTGGTTTTGACAATAAGTAAAAAATCATAAAACTTTTTTTTTTCTTTTTAGTAAAAACAAATGTATATAACAATGTAAGCTATTTAAAGACAGTATGCACATTCAAGGCACAATTTCCTGCTAAACATCTTACACATCACTAGACAAATATTTAGTGTGTTACATTAAATCTTATGCAGATATTAACAATTCACAGCTTAACATCTGACCTTCAGAAACATTAGCTACTGTAGCTGAGTAAGCAAGACTAGCTAGCTAGGAAGGCTAATGTTTATTATATGGACTAGACATAATATATGACATTGATTTTTTACAGATATTGCTTAAATGTAATATTATAATATGATATTAGCTATAATAGCTCAGTGTCTCCTCCACCTTATAGCTAACACTCATGATAATGTGCACGGGCAGTGTGTATGCATTAACATGAGCTAGCTAGTTAACAAACCTTAACAGTGTTTGGCTAAGTTAGCCTTCCACCTAATGTTACCTTTATCTATAAACAGATTGGTTGGTGTACACTTATGAAAGACAATATAAAAAAGACCAACTGTAGACATGTAAAAAACAAATATGCAAAGTATTTACACAAGCAGATGACTTTTTATTCTAACTTGAGTAATTACTTTTATGTTGAAATGAGTGAAGTGACCAATCTTGCTTCAGGAAAATTTCAAACTGTCAGTCGTTTGTGGTGATTTTTTATGTATATATTTTTTCAGCGTTATCTTGTCTGGCTTTTAACAGTAATAATTAAAAATGCTAATTATTCATATTTCTTTATGAGTATTCATACTAAAACTGGTTTAAGCTTCTAAAGGTGTATGGCGGTGGTTACTTAAATGAAAAAAAAAAAAAGCAAATCTGTGTGTAACCATTTCAAATTAATGTTGCACATAACAATTATCCTTTTAGAATAATACACTTTTCAGGTTTTTGTCTTTTCATGTGAAATCTAAATTAGCCAAGGTTAATCTGAATGACAATTAAGGTTATTAAAAGATTTGAATAAAAAAAAAGTTACATACACTAAATAAAAGGGCATGAAATTGTATTTAGCAAATGAGTTTCTTTTTATCTAATAAAAACAATGCATATTTACAAAAAACGAAGCATGGATCAGAATATAAGCAGCGTAAAGTTTTATGAAAAATGGTGTTATATGATCCTATCTGAAAATTCACTTTTTCACATAAGTGAGGCACTTTTTAGCACCAATACCATGTTTTGTACGACTACATTTCATGTTGTATACCATACACACTCATCTAACATGTAACCAGCTTTCTGCAAGGTTCTGTTTTAAATCCATTTACTTCAGGTGTTCTTCGTCAATAAAATCTGCCCATGTCCCGAATCAGGAAAAACTCTAATTTGGACTGATACTGATCCGCTGCTTTCTTATCAGATCAGAACACTCCTCGTACTTGTTTTCTTATAAACAGGAAGCACATTTAATCTGCAGTTTTATCTGGTGTTCTCCACGTAATCTAAACAAAATTAATGCCAGAACGTCCATGTGGCTAAACCTCGTTTAGCGATTTCCCTCAAACGACTGCATTACACTTGAGTAAAGCGTATAATCGAATCATCTCCAGCTGCTCAGTGGACATCTCAGCCCCAGGACACGTAAAGATACACTTCAAACGCTCTCAAACTAGGCGAATACAACTCTAGCCATTTTGAACAGAGGGGGCATATTCGTTATGTGTAATATATCAACGCAGCGTACAAGATTTACATGAAGCTGAAGACCCAGAGCCAATGCTAATGTGAGGCATCTGTTCCAAAACAGATGGACTAGAGTGTATTGTATTAAACTAATATTGGCTCTTGTTTTTGGAAATTATCGCTTTCTTTCTCCGTAAATGATATGCTTCACCAAACTATACAAGATTACTGATACACATAAAATAGCATGCCAGATTACTATTATTATTAATGGCACAATTAAGGAGGTCCATTACGTTACAATTATACTCCTTTGAATTTTTCTTTTTGTGAGAAAAACAGTAATAAAGCTTTTATATACCTAGCTTACATAAAATGTAATATTATGTTAGCGCGTAGAGGGAACTGCGAAGAGGGAATTTGTTACCCCACATAAACACCCCCACCATACACACACACATCCACACATACATCCACCACCTCTCTTTCACTCTCACTCTCTCTTAGGGAAGACAAACAGCCATGTTTGTGTGGGGTAATTAGATGAGGAGAAGTGAATTAGTAGAATCCACAGAGCAGTCGTGTAGCTGAGCACAGCCCCGCCTTGCAGGGACCTGCTAATTACCCCTCGTTAGGTTGATATGTCCCCCCCCCCCCCTCCCGTTTTTTTACGGTGCGGCGCTGCCACCGTAGTGAGAGAGAGAAAAATAATTAGCGTCGGATCGACGCTGGGCTTTACGGACTCTGAGAGGCATCCTCTGCACTGAGGGGAGGAACGACGATAAGAAATCCCCAAAAATAATAATGTGAGTGCGATGTCTGAACATCAGCGATGGTGTAATGTACAAGCACTTGGCATATTCATCATTCCGATAAACAAGCATTCCATGACACAAGTGGGAATGAAAATGTTCAGGTAGCCGGGATGCTCCTATGCTGGTTTTCTTTTCTTTTTTTTATTTGGTGTTATTGTCCAGGATAAAGCCAACATCCAGTGAACATCAGTAAATTTCCAATCCGATCTGCTTCCTGACATGTTTAGCCACTGAGGGAGTCACAATATAAAGGAACATTTATACTGCAGTGCTGCTAAATTCTTAAATCTTATTTATCAGAAGGATGAAATTGCTGGCTGCGAGGTGTATATGTGTATAGTATCTGTGCTAATAAATCATCACTGATAGTAAGAATCCATTCACACCATAGTTATGGTGAATGTTCACCATTAACATGTGATTATTGATATGGGAACTTTTCAGTTTTCACACAAGCCTAAGAAGGTTTTTTTTAAGAAACATTTTGCATTTTTATTAAGTTCAAGAGAAGGAACAACAGTTTTTAGCTCTTACAACATAAATGATAAGAAAATCTGATTTGTTTTACATTCCACAACATTAAAAGTGGCAATAAAAAGATTAAAAAGTACAATGAGACATTACTTAATAAATAAAAACGTGGACACTGAAAAAAAAAAAGCGGTGTAAGAGAAATAGAATTTGCCAGGGTAGCAAATTACTTTAGGTGGGATGTTCAATTCAAGCTGGGACTTCAAGCAAAGTATTACTCATTTAAATGATGCAAATGTTTTAAGGAATGTCCACCAAGGCCGAGATGGCTCAGCGCCCACTGTTAACATTCAGCAAGTGGATCGACTGATCCATGAAAATAAAATAATAACTTATCGCCATCTTGCAGAAGAGATGCATCTGTCTTTGGAAACTGTACACACAGTCATTCACGAACACCACTACAGGAACTCGACTAGGAGTTATTGAAACATTTCCCCTTCAAGCTATTTAAACGTGTTTGAGCCATTAAAGGAATTCCTGGGAGGCCTGTGTTTCAGACATGAGGCAGACAGATCATGGCTCGAGCATACTGAGAAAACTTGATGGTATCCAAGCACTAGTGAGACACTGGGAAAGGGACATTCGTATAGCGGGGGATTATGTAGAGAAAAAAAGTTATAGTTTGACTTGAACAAATTTGTACTTTGGGGTTCATTATATTACTCAGTCATTGATCATTTCCTTTAACTGCACACCCTGCTGCATTTTGTCCCAGCAGTGAAAGAGTGAAATCCATGAATGGTATTGGACAGACCCAGAAAGACTGAGAGGGATATAGGAGTTTTATGTACAGCATCTAAAATGCATTTGAGCAATTCCCCCACAGGGCTACATTCAATGAGACACATGCTCATCCACTCATCCTCTCTGCGTTCACACATCACCTATACGTAGTACTCTAAAAAGAAGAGCCATCAATGTGCTGTTCTACACTGGAAAAAAAAAATCAACTCCAACTTCAACAAGACCTCTGCTCTTTTTTCTCATACAAAAACATCTACACTACAAGGTTGCCTTTCAACTCCATCTCTCTCTCTCTCGCTCTCTCTCTCTCTCTCACTCACGCACACACACACACACATACACAGTCATGAGCCAAGTGTGAAATGGATCAGCTGGGGTAAGAGTGTGTTAACACACTACAAACACAAAGAGTTCCTCTCTTCCTCGAGGACATGAGTCAGATGAATGCAGTTCTCCGTGCTCGATTAGGGATGTCTGATCTCATCACTTAACTACAGCCCAGCTGTCTGAATCCATTACCTGTCCTGTCTCTGAAACAGCTTTCTCTTGACTGCTTATAAAGCTCACTTACATTCCTTTCACATGAACTTCATTGCGTTAATAACAATGTGCTGATTTGTGTATTAGGGTTTGGACGTTTGATAATGTAATGCTGATTTTGTGATTCATGTGATACTGTGGGATACTGGAGGATGTCAGATGTCAAAATATAATTGGTTGGTTAACATAATATAATACAAAACATAACCCTGATATTTCTGTGATTTTTTGTTTCAATGATTAAAAGGCTGTATTCTTCTCTTCTGAACTCCTCCGTGTCAAAAAGCCATAAATACACAGACACATGATCAGACATAACACTAACACCACCTTGAACAACATTGATCACCAACTGTCCATCAGCAAACTGGCGACAGGGTCATGGTCACCCAAGGCTTGCCCGTCCAGTCCGATCCCACAGAAAAGCCAGTGCAGCACAAATCAGAAAAAGTTAATTATGGTCACAATAGAAAGGCAGCAGAATACCCAAGAACCCAAGACTCCTCCCCCAAACTCCCCAGATCCCAATCTGATCGAGCACCCATGGGATGCGCCAGACAAACAAATCCAATGCACCGAGGCCTCATCCCACAACCTGGTGCCAGATGCCACAGTATACCCCCAGAGGCCCTGCGAAGCCCAGCGCCGAGGGGCCAGAGTCACCCCGGTGACACACCCAAAACTGGGTGGTTTCAATGTTATGGCTGATTGGGATTCTTCTGCACTGATTCTTGTTTTTTATGTGTTTCATCCCTGAAAAGTCCTGATTATCTCTTTAAACTTAGATTGGTATTTACTCACTAGGGAGTGAGATGGGACGGGGCCCCTGATGGCCCAGCACTTGAGCAGGTGCAGGCAGACTGGGTAGATGCTTGTGTGTGTGTGTGTGTGTGTGGTGTCTCTGGAGAGTGCAGGCCCTAACACAGTAAACATAGGGACCTATTTAAAGCAGGCCTCACTGTGGCTCTACTGGCCTGCGCTTGCTATGTTTCCACAATACAATGTACCCCCTCGGGGAACCTCAGCATCCTCCTCCACCAATAGCTTCCCCGAAAAATACAGCGTACCAGCCTCTCCCCCCTCGAGGGTCCGGCACCCAGTGCCCTCACACCCCAAGGGACAGAGTGGAGAAAGGAGGGATGATGAAAGAGAGCGTCATGGAAGGAAGGGAATTAGAAATCACACGTGCACATCCACAACACGAACGGGATGACAGCTGCTCCCCGATGCTGTCACCTGTTTCGGGCCAAGGCTTTATGAGACACACAAGACGGGCTTACACACACATACACGCATGCACACGCACACACACACAAAAACACAGAGAGACAAGCGCTGATACGTACATACAGACATGCACACCAGACACACACCTCCCTTTCACACATTAGAACTGTTTTCCTGTGGCTGCCTTGGGGAAATTAAAAATATATTATGGACCTCCAGAGGTTCATGCAAGAAGATGGAGAGAAAAAAAGGGAGATAAATGAGAGAAAGAGAGAAAGAATGAGAGTGTGTGTGTAAGAGAGAGAGAGAAAATGAGAGAGAAAGAGGGGGAGAGAGAGAAATGGAGTTCTTGGCCGTGTCCTCTTTTCTAAACTGTCCACTGCATCATTGGGAGCAGACGGGCATTACTGAATCGGTAGAGGACCAGAGAGAAGGGTCATCATGTCTCCTCTTCTTCTTCCTCTCTGCTTTCCTTTCTTAATTCAGAAGAATAAAAACAGAGCTCAGCTTCCCCAGATGCTGCCTGGCTCATGCTCAGCACACACTCCAGAGAGGCGCTGCGCGTGTATGGCCACGAGACTGACTGATATCTCACTTATACATTCACCCTTTCAAACACACACACACACACACACACACACACACACACACACACACACAATCTGTATACAACCTTCACCGTTATATTATGTGCAGAATTTGACAGTATGAGCCATTAAGGGGTTCATAAATGGTCCTGGCTCTGCACCCTCCCCCCCGCTGCCAAATAAAACTCTGCCAACACAGCGCGCCCATATATGTGCAACACGCAGGTGATCCAAAGCTCACAATGTGTCTGAGGTCACAATGTCTCGCCCAGTTAGAAAGCGGCTGGTGAAACCCAGGTCTGATGTGTCAGAAGTTCTGACGGCCGGCCAATCACAACCAGAGGAAGTGAATAAAATAATTCAATTCAGATCCATTACAGCCCCTATTGGCCTGCGCATGGGGATATGAGCAGTCTTTTTCCATCATGAATCACAGTCGGGGACACGTACAGGCTCAGACAGGGTTCATGTGTATGGAAGGGTTTTTTTTTTTTCTCTCAAAGATTTGTGAATCATTCGGTTTGCTTTCTTAAACTACAATTGTGCTTATGCGTGTGTGCGTGTGTGCGTGTGTGCGTGTGTGTGTGCGTGTGTGTGTGTAAAAACACTTCATTAGCACTTCGTCACAAAGCAAGAAAAATGCAATGTTTAACTTCACAGCTCTGATGGCACTATTAAAAACATTTCCCTCTCCGATATATGACAAAGTTACATCTTGCGTCTCTGTCTCTCTCTCTCTCTCTCTACAAGGTCTCTCTTTTCTCTCGTCTTCCACCCCCCCACTGTCTCTGTCTCTCCCTCAATCTGAATCTCCAGTGTGAGACCTGGCTCACGTTCTGCTTTTTCTCCTTCCCTTCTCTTCCCCTCTGGGTTTGGGAGGGACGCTTGTTTTTCTGTCTCAGGGAGCACGGAATGAAGAGAGAAAGAGAGATAGATAGAGAGATGGAGGGTTGAGGTGGAGGGGCGCACCTCCGGTCCTCTCCACCAGCGGGAAAAGGCCTCAGTCAGGTCTCCTGGGACATGCAGGCAGGGGGCGGTAGGAAAGGGTCCTGCTCTCTTTCCTACATCCCCCTCCTTC
>JAQMYJ010000038.1:15032537-15075099 GCA_030014305.1 Clarias laeviceps
CTCCTTTCCTTATACCCCCCCCCCCCCCCCAACTGCTCTTTCTCAACTCAACACAGATTTTCCAAGAGAGCGAGGTAACTGAATTTAATACCAGGAACAGCCTGCCAGTGTCCTTGTCGACATCATCTCGCAGGGAATAAAGGGAAGGAAAACTTTTTTTTCATGTTACCCCCCCCCACTTCCATCTTTTTAAATAAGAAATGGCGAGCAGCCCCCTAGAGCCCCGGCACAGCAGCACAAACAAACACAACAAACACAGGAGAGCAGGAACGCAAGTGGGGCAAAGGAAGGAGAGACAGTTCGAGAAAATACGAGAAAAGAAACAATATAGAACCTTGAGCAGAAATGTGCACAGAAAAGAGGACCTGCCTTCCGCATACTGGGAGAAGAGGGGCGATAAAAACTCCAAAACACAGCACGACAGGGACGAAAACAAGAGCGCGATGGAAGAAGACTAGGAGGAAGAGAGGAACAGCAAAAAAAAAAGAGGGGGGTTGTTTAGCGAGAGCTCAGGGACTCCCCTTCCTGCTGGATCTCACACACGCAGCGCTTTGTAGCCACACAGGACCGCAGTCAGCACCCCTCCCACTGCCCCCCCACACTCCCCCAGGGCCGCTTAGGAGAGGCCCACGTCATCCTGTCACCCCCCTTGGGCCCTCTCTTTCCTACTCTGTTCTCCCTGCTGAGCTCACCAGCCCTTCCTAACTCACACACACACACACACACGCACACACACACACAACCACATATGCTATCACCCTGTCTCCCAAACTCAGAAACACTCCTACAAACACACACACTTTCTCTCCAGCTGGCTGGTGCTTTCCAAATGCAGCCTTCCAAACACAAAGAGTTCAACTTTAGAGCGATCGCTCGCACGTAGACCGGTTTGATGTGGCGTACAGCATCAATGCTGTACCAGATAACGTTGTAATGATGATGCAATCACAGCATTGACGCGTGTCAAGAGTCAAGCGTGACTGGAGGTGAAGAAAAGCACAAGACAAGTGGGGTTGGTTTAAAAAAAAAAAAAAAAAAGCAGATCATTAGGATACTTTTTTTCAATGCACAAAGTAGTGGAACTTTCCATTAGCCAGTGACAGTGTGTGTTTTGGGACTGTATGTAATCAAGATTGGGGGTTTAAGGGCTAATCACACTGTTCAGTGATGATGAGTTACATATGCTGTACCACAAGATGGAACACCAGGCCTTTTTAAACCATCTTAGACCGGTGACCTGATTTTAAAAGCTTATTTTACGCTAACATGGCTTTCACAAAGAGCTACTTTCACAAAGTTTGGATTTTCACCAATGACCAAGCACGCTGTACTTCAGTAAGCTACAAACTGTTATGCTTGCTATGATGTTGCATTTGTGCTGGCAAAAATGTAACCAGAGGTATAATTTATCTATACAAATCACAATTAAAAAAAGCTTGCAGCATAGGTCGAATGGAGGCATCCAAGCTTCGTGCTTTAACAGCACGTGTAACATTGTCTCTTCCACCTCCCAAAGAATCTTGGGATAGGTTTGGCTGTGAAGTATACATTGTTGCGTCCTTCATCGTCAGGGGAAAGAAGGCCGCATTTGTCCTTCGCATTTGAAGAACCCTTTGAAATGGGACAGCCTTAGTCATGGCGCTATGATGTAACCGGCCTTCAAATGTGTCCTTTGAAGGATGAGACACCAGAATTGGGACGCACCAACAAAAAAAAAAGTGTAATCACTGTGACTGTTCCCTCCATCCCTCAAGTCGATGGGATGCGACCCATTGCCCATTGGTTGCTGTTTGGTTTCTGGAAGTGCCATGGACAAATACCCTCAGTTGTCCTATCAGGCTGTGATCGAATAACCATGATCACTTTCCCTATTATCACTCTTCTGGGTTCTACGACGTTTGGATCTACTGCTCAGTGAGAGACAGCACATGACTCACGGGGCCCATACAAAAATAGAATACACAGCAACACATTTTCAATACGCTCCACGCCAAAGGAGAATATACTGCCGTGGATTTTCAACGTGCTCCATTTTCATTTGGGGATAAAGACGAGCTTCAGACTCGATGCGCAATTTAAACCAGGCTATTGAGATTTTGCCAGAGGGGAAGACCGAGCTGAAGGGAACCCATAAGTCATGAATGTATACGTCCACCATATTCTGCTCTCAAAACCCCCAAAGACAGGAAGCAGCCACAAAGCCTCCGCTCTAGTGAGCACCTGGTCACTCTTCTCTCCAGTGTCTTGTGAAAATCTTTCACTCCATCTCACTATCCCGATTTCAGTCCTTCCCTCCCTCCTTCTCTCCCTCCCTCCCTCTGAGTGCAAGGCTACAGGCCATGTGGAATTGATATTAGAGATTGGAGTGACTGTGGGAGTCAGTCAGAGGAGACATACTGCAGGTGTTTGTGCGAGCGCTGGCTGGAAGGCACCACGCTACTACTACCCGCAAAGTTTCAGGAGGAACGTACCTGCTGGAGCAGAGGAGTCCCAACTTCCTGCACATTCAGCCGAGTCTGCCTCCTCCACCGCTGCGAAGCGAGAGAGCGAGAGAAAGAGAGAGCGAGACATTAGACATTGTTTGTGTTTGCAACTGAACCAAGCTTTACTTCCAAGTGATGCACTGATGAAGTGCCTTGTTTACAGTAGAGCGGTTAATGGTGCCATATAATAACGGCGTGAAATAATGTGCTGCATCCTAATGCTCGATGTACATCAAAGGCCTTTATTGAGTGCCTGAGTGCGTGCGCGCGTGTGTGTGTACGTGCATTCTTTGTTTGTTTCCTTCTGTACTAATTTCGGAGGTGCAAAAACAGGTAACAGCGGCAGGGAGATGAGAGGAGGAAAGTGATGATGAAGGCTTTCCTGGGCATAGCGGGGGAAAGGAAGCCCCACTGGCACACAAACAGGATACAGGCGAACTCAGCACACAATGAGCACTTACACCTCACCCCCCCTTTCCCTTCTGAAAACCCCCTACAGCCCCTGAGCACGGCAGCGCATTTGCACACACAGGTTATGACTAATTCTAGGCATTAAACAATTAAAAGGAATACTCCAGCATTATTTTTTTTTCACTCGATAACCACAAGCAAGATAGAAAAAAAACGAACACAAAAACCTACTATATAATAATAACCTCAATAGAGGTTTACGACTATCAAACATACAGAAAACTAATAATAATAATAATCAAAGTGAGAGAAGGTCCATGGATAAGACAATACAGTGTACAATAAAAAATAACTCCTCTTTCCAAGCTGGTAATCTCTTTCTAAAAGTATAAATTATATAAAAAGCCAGAGGGTGGAGTAAATTAAAGTAAAAAGTAGCATAAAGTGTTTGTTTTGCCTCCACAAACCACCATTACAGCTTCAATGCAGCTGCTCTTAGACTTCAATTTTATGTCAATTAAATTAATTAGTTTATGCAACAGTTAGTCCCGACCAAGTAATGTGATTGGATGAGAGTCATTCCATGATTGATTATATTAATGTAGGTCAGTATGGTCCGGCATACTGGGGAGAGAGCAGCTGCCCGCCAAAACACTTTCAGCCAGAAAGGGCTTGTGTACCCTAGTGCACTATAAGGGCTTGTATACCCTTTATAGTGCACTAGCTTTCCATTTAACTCTACTTGGGATTCGACCTCAGAACCTGGAAATTATCGGATCTGACATTCTAAAGTAGAATAAGTGGAAAACTAAAAAGAAACATATGACATATTTATAAGACTGTCCACCACCCCAATAGTTTATTCTCCTCACCCTTTGGCTACATAGTGCCGGTAAGAATGTAAAAATACTTTCACTCCTGTTAATTGTCGGTTGCTAATATCATACCGATGTTCACTACACAGCACGACCTCAAGTGATATTGCTTAATTATCGTCCAGAGAAATAGAGCCGCATTCCTGTCTGCTATAACTATACATCCACTACAGGTGTCAAAGATTAAAACCATTTCTTTAATCGTACAAACCCACACCCATACACCCAACACACACACATATGTTGAGGTCATTTCTGGGTCCACACAAGCAGTAGAAACCAAGTGGATTCGGCAGACAACTGTGAGTTCGAGAACCACTCAGAGGATTATGGGTAAAAGCAGAAAACATGACTATGACTAATGATCTTCGCAGGGGGTGAACGCAGTGATTAAGATCTTAAAATGAACACTGGAAATGAAAATTAGCCTTACAGAGGCGTATGCACATGAGAGACTGAGGAACAGAGGCCTGAATGAATATATATAGTGTGTGTGTGTGTGTATAGTAAACTTTTTTAACCAAGAGTGGGAGAGAAGGAGAGAGACGAGATTCTGCCTCAGCTAAAGGAGTCTGTGGTTAGATGTGCTCCTCCTGTCACAGGACATCACGGCAAATCACTTCCTGCTCTGATTGAATCGAGTGTACGGGGAGGGGGGACACGGGGGGGGCGGGGGGGGACACAAGCAGGAACTGCACTGTCTCAACTAGCTATGCTGCATTCCTTCCACATTATCATAGGCTTAATTACACACAGACACCGACCCTCTCTTTCCCTTTCTTTTGCTCTCCCTCTCTTTCACTCTCTCTCTCACACACATACACACACACACACACACGCACACGTAGAGCTCGGCCGAGCATATTTGTTGGACCCTGTACGCTGCTGCCTCCCAGTCTGGGCTCAGCAGGGTGGCCGGTGCAAATTCAGCTCCAAGTTTGCACTATGTGTGTGTGTGTGTGTGTGTGTGTGCGCGCAAGTGTGTACATGTGTATGTGTGTGAAAGAGACTGAAGCCAAGGCTAACAGGTCTCCATGTTTGCTCTGTCAGAAGGCTGCAGCCCCAATCCACTGCACATGGCCAAAAGGACCGGCCAGTTACCGCACACAAGGTTCCTCAGCCCAGAAATAACAGCACACCTCCTCTGAGCTCATTTAAGCAGCAGCTCTATATCCTAAGTCTCTCTCTCTCTCTCTCTCTCTCTCTCTGTCCCTTCTGGTTCATTTCTCATTCCTTTTCTACTCTGTTAATGACGTTAAAAATTGTGCACTCACTTCATGGATTCATAGGTTTCCTTTTGGTTTTGGTGGCTGCAAGCTCCTGTAGACTGTGTGTGTGTCACACTGTACTCCCAAAAAGCCTCACAGTCCATATTTCTCTAGCCGCTCTGCTGGCCTGGCTGACTCAGACGCCTTGCTGGAGTATTTTTCGGGAAAGGCACCATGCTGGCTCTTCTGGTTAACGCTCACTCTCGTGTTCTCTGCTGTGCTGAGTTTGGCCTTCCTCCCCCTGGCTTTGTGGTGCGCTCTCTTTTCAGTCTGTAAACTCTCACACTGTGGACTTTCTTCCACTGCGGAAAATACTGGGACTTTTCATTCCATTTTTGGCTTTTTCATGAAAATACAAAAGAACCTAGTTGTTTACTTTATGCCACCTGTTTAAGACAGGAAAGAACACGACTTTTTAATGCTTTAACACTGTAACTCATGAAAAAGCATTTTTATGGGCATTGGATTTTATTGTAATACATCAGAAACATATGATTGATTCGTTATTTTGAACATTGTGTTGAAATGAAAACAAATTATACTAAATCACAGTGTGGATTTCTCATCTTGCTATTAGAGCTGATGAACTTTTTTTCTTTGTAATGTTCAGCAACAGGACAGTCAGACAAATCAATATTAACTATGCCATTATTTTATAATAACCCTTCACACAGACACGCACACACAATGTGCTTTCAAGAAAGTAAATGTTACATTATAGCCGAATTCTTTAAACTGTACATATTTTATAAATATCCAATAATACATTCGGGACAAACACATTTTCTTCACAATCCAACAGCTTGGAAGAAAAAAGTCCTTTGTTTGCTGTATAACCCCCAAATAGGCAAAATCTGACCAAAAACCGCATGTCATGGACGCTGTCAGCAACAAAAAGAATTCATCTACACATCTGTTCATCCAGAATCTCTTTCACTTTCAAGCCCGGACTACCCAGTAGTATAAGTGTTACATGTTATATTCCTTATACACTAATCAGCACAAACTTAAAAAAAACAAACATTAACAGGATTTGGGTTCCCCTTGTGCCATTGGGGCAGATCTGGCCCCTCAGTAATGGGCTCTGTAGGAATTCTGTTGGTGTGCTGTGGTGACTGGCACCAGGAAGTTGGCAAAGGTTCCTTTCGATTAGACATGTTTGGTCAGTACATACCATGGGTGTCAATAGGATTGGGATCTGAGGAGCAAGGGGGCCGCGTTGGCAGCCTTGGGCTCTTTGTCAAAAAGATCTCATGACTATGGGATGTGGTGCAGTGGGTGTTCTGGTGCCTTTGTATTGACTTTTTTTCAGGGATTTATGATGCATTGGCTTTTCTGTGAGATCGGACTGGAGCAGCTGCCCGGATAGGCTTGGGTGAGCCTTTTGTGCCCATGATCCTGTCACCAGTTTTCTGGGATAATGGTGTTGATCCCTGTTGTTTAGTTCACCTGTCAGTGTTCATAACAAAATACACTCACACTCACTCATCGTCTATACCACTTTATCCTGTATACAGTTTCGCAGGGGGCCTGGAAGCCATCCCGGGAGACTTAGAGCAGGAGGACGCCCTGGTACACCCTGGACGGGTGCCAATCCATCGCAGGGGGAGAGAGCAATTTGGGAACACCAATCATGTCTTTGTGGGAGGAAACCAGAGTACCCAGAGGAAACCCACCAAGCACAGGGAGAAATTGCCAACGCCCACTGGAGGTGGAAGGCAACAGTGCTAACCACTAAGCCGCCATGCAATATACAATACTAAGACAATATACAATAATACCTTGCCATTCATGTCAGTTGGACGACAATTCCCTGCTTAGTGATTTATTAGAACTCACATCTGAAATCTGAAAAGAGGAGTGCAACAAATCTGAGTGATATAATCCTCAATAAAGCGAGTCTAAGGAAACCTAATCATCCTGATCCCCCTGAAAAGTGGCTTTATCCTAAACCATGTCTAACAAGTTGGACACTAAATTCCTGAAGCAATGTCTTTCTAAAGGAAGAGAAAAACGGTAAATTACCCCCAATCAAAGCTCCACTCATCCTCTATTTACCGCTTCATTAGAAGAGAGATATTGGAGTGTAGTCAGGCAGAGAGGGAAAGAGAGAGAGAGTGAGTGAGGGAGAGAGGGAGTGTGGGAGTGTGGAGGAGGTAGGGGGTTACGCTAGACAAATGCCCTGCACCTCAAACACACATACACACACACTCATGGCTGTGTTTACCTGCAGGCTAGAGAACAACAGCACGCACACAGTTGAGCCTGACTCCCTGACTAAACACAATGCAGCCAGAGGCCATGGCAGACCCCGGCCTCCTACACACTGCTAACACTGGACACCAGGCCAAGCAAAACACACTCACGCACACACACACACACATGCACGCACACACACAGAGTAAGAAACCACATAGCACTGTGGCATTTTTTAAATGAAACACTGGCATTTTTTATAGCTGAAATTTTGCTTCAACTTTTATTTCAATTTTTTTTTTTAAATCCCTGACTCCTGGCTATGTCTCCCAGACTTCTTGGGGTCCCTGGACCCCACTTTGGAAACCACTAGTGGAGAGGATACCAAGACCTCAAGCGATGATCCAAACTAACTAAGAGCCATGCGATAAATGGAGGGAGATAAAGGGAAAAAAAAGATCATTAGAAAGAGATACAAAACATTCTTCTAATAAGAGCGTTTGTCTGATGGTCCTGTGGGGAATCGCTCTCCTTCATTAGCGGGAGGGAGATATTTATCTATTTCTCATGTTTATTTCCTGAAATGTCCTGTGTGTACAGAGCATGGCTAATGTGAACCAGAAAGCGGGTGAATATGTGTGTGTGTGTGTGTGTGTATGTGTGTGTGTGTGTGTGCGCCACTCAACCATCATGCTCGTTGTGAATAATCAATTGCCACTTACAGAGTGATCTAAAGAAAGACATGGCTATTTGAACATTTCCTGTTAATAAGAAGTCGGGCTATGGCTTAGCGGGAATCCTGTCAATTTGACAATTATTAATGACGTTCATTTGCACTGATGTCTAGCCGAACATTTATCTATTCAACAAGTAAAAATGAATCATATGACTTTACTGAATGTTGCCAACATATTAAGGAATCAGCCACATGCTTTGTCGCTTTAACTGGTATGACCTCAGGAATGTGTGTGTGTGTGTGTGTGTGTGTGTGTGTGTGTGTGTGCGTCATTATTTTCTGTACTCTCTGCCCCTCAGCGCTGAAGCTCTGCATCAGGTGTTCTAGTCTCTAGATCCATCATCCTGGAGGCACGGACAGGATCTCCCTACTAAAGCATCTACTGATCCTGTTAGAAAAGTATATGAATCAGATGGTGTGTGTGTGTGTGTGTGTGTGTGTGTGCATGTGTGATGGTGAACTGCATGTGTGCACGGCTGTGTTAAGCAGTGTTTAACTAAATCCGTTACCAGTGCTATAAACGAAAGTGTTGAAGACGTCTTATGAGCCCCGTTTCCTTCCTCAATCAGCATCAATTGGGGGGGGGGGGCCATCAATGTGTAGTCTGATGATTACGACATGTTTTTGAAGATTAACTTGGATAACCCTGTTGTGCTCTGGGGCACCTGGACACCAAAGTTGGAATGCGTGTGAAAAATCCAAAATGGCTACCCAGTCTGACCATTACAGTCATTACATACATTCCTATGCAATTGAACAATAATAATAATGATAATAATAATAATAATGGAACAACATCACCTGGTTCAATTTCAGTTGTAGCCTGCTTCGATGTCTGTCTTTGGAGAATAGTATTCTGCTGTTGCTGCACATGACTATGCCTGGAGATCAACAGTTTCTTAAAATCCGAAAACCACAATCATTCCACGGTCAAAGGCACAGAGATCACAATGTTCCCGATTGTTATGTTTGATATGAACATTAACTAAAGCTCTTAATCCTCCATCTGTATGATACAACATTAACTTGGTAATGAAGCAAAACATCGGATATGAGAATAACGCTTATCGCTGTATTTGACATACTTGACATAACCTAAAGGTTAGGTTCCCCAATTGATGCTGACAAGCATTTCACTGCATATCGTACTGTGTATGACTGTGTATGTGACAAATAAAATTTGAATTTGAATTTGATTTGCATCTGTATCTCTGTTATATTAGCGGTTAAAAATAAGTTGAAATAAGTGTGCGTCTGACAGTATTGCAGGCACGACTCTTTTTGAAGTGCTCGGTCCTTCTCTCTTTAAACTATTATTTAACATGAAGTGAAAATAAAGAACCCACTCTCTTCCCAAGGGCTGTCTTCTTCACAGATACACACATCCTTGACATAATTTATTTCTATATTATTAGAAATTCCTCCTCGCTTAATTACTGCTGTGTTGGAGTAAGCATGCCGTGTTATTTGCATTTCTGTTAAGCGGTGTTAAACACTGACATTACCGTTTACAGCAACGCTACACACACACACACACAGGCTAATATATGACAGTGTAGCTGACGGCAACAATGCAATCAGCGCTGCGACACAGAGAGTGGCAGGAGGGCAGGGATCAAAGGAGTGTGCCAAAAACGGCACGACAAACACAGCTTTCACATTTCACCGCCAAAAGCAGTGGGCGGCCGGCGGCAGAATGACACAGGCTTTAATTGTTTTAAAGTAAGAGCAGAGTTTTTAATTTAACAGTGGCTGATGGTTATCGAGAATAATATATATATATATATATATATATATATATATATATCACGTATGAGGGACCCGAATAAGCATCCTCTACGAAACACACATACATGTAAGCTTGAATAAATCACCCAGAAGCCAGTCACAAGGTTATAAGAATTGATTCTTCACATTAATATCACAACGCCGCTCATTTCTCTATTTCTCTCTGTAAGAGTGTAAAGATGAATTTTCTATAACAGCAGCTCTGACAATAGTACAATATAGTTTTATTTCAATGTGCTTGCTCTAGTATGTTATCAATTCTATAGTGACAGCGACTTTTACAACAGATACTTGACATAACCTAAAGCTAATATACACCATTACATTGAGCCATAACATTCAAAACATTGAACCACCTAGATTTTAGGTTCCCCATGTGTGAGCTAAACAGCTCCGGCCCCTTGGGGTATGACTCCACAAGACCTCTCGGGGGTGTGCTGTGGTGTCTGGCGCTGGTGCGTTGGCAGCGGATCCTTAGGGTGCTGTGGGTTGCGGGGTGCGGCCTCCACGGATCAGAGTTGTTTGTCTGGCGCGTCCCATGGGCGCTCGATTGGACTATGATCTGAGGAGTTGGGGGCTGGGTCAGTGGCCTTGGGTTCTTTGCCTGTTTGTGCAATGGGTGATCTGATGCCTTTCTATCATGGCTTTTTTTCTCAGTTTGTGCTACATTGTGCTACTTTTCTGTAGTATCAGACCGGGCTGGCTGGCCTTTAGTATAGATGGCCACAAGCATAGATGAGCCGTGGGTGCCCATGATCCTGTCCCCATTTTACTGGTATATATTGACAATCTATGTTAGACAATTCACCATGAAGGGGTGTTAATGCTATGGCTGATGCATATATGATTGAAAATAAATGAGCAGTCTTTTGCAGTGAGGATTTCTGTAAGGAGTCATTCATTTAAGTTTACGTGCCTGCTCTGTACCTTGTAGAGATTTCTGCTACAGGTTTCCCTAACCCTAAATTTTCAGCACAAAAGCCTTTCTATTTCACTTTAACAAGGCGCAGTATTTATTTATTTTTTTTTTTACTTCAAGAAAATAAGAAAAAGTGTATCTGGTGAGGGAACTATAGTTTACTATCCTGTGATTTGGATTACTTATTATTATTAATATTAATATTAAAGGTAACTATAAATATATGACATGCCACTCACTCATTGTCCTGTAGAAAGGGTCACCAGAGGGCCTGGAGCCTATCTCAGTAGACTTAGGGCACGAGGTGCCAATCCATTGTAGGGCACACACACTTTCTCATATATTGCATGCAATTTGGGAACACCAGTTAGCTTAATCTGCAGGTCTTTGGACTGTGGGAGGAACCTGGAGTACCCGGAGGAAACTCCATGCACACAGACATGAGGGGGGAATCGAACCCGGAACCTGGAGGTGCAAGGCGACACTGCTAACCACTATGCCACTACGCCACCTTATATGACATGTCATAGTTTTATAAATTAAGCAGTTGCTGTTGTAAAAAATAACTCCACTTTTTTAGAGTTTAACAAGAAGCAGACTAATCGACTAATGACTCGTCTGTCTAATTAACCCCGCACTGATTTGTGTTTTGTTTTGGACTACAGTACCTAATTATGCTTTCTTATAAATGTCAACCTATGTGATTTATTGATATACAGTAAATTATATTCTTACTCACATTGGTCATTTTTGATTTTTCATAATGTATGTATTGTATGTATGTATTATGTATTGTTCAGATCCCTCTTCTGTGTTTCAGTAATGCATTTCAGCAACATTTTTACTTTCATAACTAAATATCTTTCCGGAATTTTCTATAAATAATCAAATATTCTGCTTTTAAACATGCAGTTAAGTAATAATCCTGTAGATTTCGGGGATGTCATGGCTTCCATAGCTGTTCACTCTTACATTTCTCCTGGGCTCGTGACATAAATTAAAAGAATATGATTAAACCATACTCACGGTTGTTTGTATGACGAGCAAAAATATAATAATTGTGACAGGCCTGGTGAGAATTAATATTTAAAAAGAAGGGGATGTTATTTCTTGACCAAAAAAAAAAAGGAGCACTTTGATTATAAGTGCATAACAGTGTGAGAGCCTCCATTGAGCATGCATACATACACACACACACGCACTTGAGCCTCCTGCCTGTCACAGTGAGACCCCACACACTCATCCACAGCAGGTACGGCTTCAAAGGCAGGCTTCGACTACCGCCGAGCAGAGAGGGGAGTGATTGTTATTTAAACAGTCGTGTCAGTGTAGCATCGCTGAAATCTGAATCTGAATGAATGAACAAAAGCCCTAATGGAGGGAGCTGAGACAGAGCATTATACAGACATAACCCTAATGACGATACAATGGAAGGTCAGATCGAGCAAGTGTGTACGTATTACCGTTTGACGGAATAGACAAAGGATGGTGAGGGAAGGGACAGGCAATCAGAGGGAATACGGGCATTAGGGGAGAGAGAGAGAGAAACAGAGGGAGGAGAAAAAGAAACATACTGAGCGAGAAATAAAAGCAGGAGAGAGCGACAGCGTACGGAGGAAAGATGTGTGGACAGGTAGGAGGTATAAAATAGCAAGAATCAAAAAGGAGAAGAGAAAAACACAGGAGTTGTGCAAAACACAAAGGGATGGGAAAAGTGCAAGACAAAGAGGGAGAGATGAGAAAAAGAAAGAGAGAGAAAGGGAGAGAGAGAGCAGTGGGGTAGTCTCACCTGGGCCCCACTCCACTGCAGACCGTCTGCAGGAGAAACAGTCTCAGAATACCTAATGTGTGTGTGGAGGGCCGTGCAACACAGGCCTGCTACTGGCCCCGGGCCATTCTGTCTGATTAAGTCTTCTACACTTAAGGGATAAAACCCTGCTCTCCCTCTATCCCACTGGAAGCCATTAGCAGCAGTGTGTGTGTGTGTGTGTGTGTGTGTGTGTGTGTGTGTGTGTGTGTGTATGTGTGTGTGTGTGTGTGTGCGTGCGTGTGTGAGCGCGCGTCCTGTGCATGTTTGAGTCCATGCATTTGAATAGGTCTAGGTCCTTGCTTATGTGTGTATGTGTGTTCGGAACAAAACCACACGTGTGTGAGTGTCCAACAAAAAAGGTGGTATCGTGGCCACTTTCACAATCTGGGGTTCGTCTACGTCCACTCTTCAGGACCCGGGTGGATGTTGCAGCACGCAGAGATACTGCAGGGTTGGATTGAAAAACTACACATGGAGACAAACCAACCATCCCCACAAGGCCAAAACTTTTGCTTGTTCCTTACCAAGATACGAAAACATCCCCATCTACGAGCACATATCTTGCTTAAAACCCCGTAGGCATCTTCGTCGGATGTGAATTTGTTTTGCCTCTGTAAACCAGGTCGCAAACCATTTCATAGACTGCGGACTTCACACGCGGCTTTGTCCGGTCTTTAAAAATACATAAAAGAGCTACGGATCATTAGCAGGCAAGTTGCATCTACGCTCGAGCGGGTTCCTCGGCTCCTCTGTCACCTTCTAACTCAAACCAGGATGGACTGATGCTTCTACCGAACCCCTTGGTAAAAAACAAAAAAAGGCAATTAGCATCTAACCACGGCGATCTATAGTGAAATGCGGCTGCTTTGGAAGAGCCGGGCTAATGAGCGGGCCACGGCGCATGTTCGGAAAACAGGGAAGAAGTGACCGAGCACGCTGTCCATCACTGCCATGTTTCTGGGTTAATGATGCTTTAATGGATCCTCTACACTGATGCATGCTCTGCCATGAAGAGAAAGAGAGAGAGAGAGAGAGAGGAGGCGCAAAAAAAGAGGATGAGAGAAGGGGAAAGTCTTGTTCGTTTCCAGGTAATTAATAAAAGATAAAAGTCTGGCTTGTCCTGCACGGCTTAATGGCTTTTAATAGCAGGGAGAGTGACGGAAACACGCACGGCTGGGTCTCCAGGCGCACGAGCTCACATGCCTCCAGAGACACCGCCATCTTACTGCAGAGCAGAGAGGCCCGGCTTACCTGAGTAATCTCTCTCTCTCTCTCTCACACACATATCCTCATACACACACAAACAGGAATTTTCTTCATAACGCTTTTCATGAATTTTCCTTCACACAGGCTGCTGCATTCTTCAATTAAAATGAGTCTATTGCATAAAAGTGAGGAAAACCTTTTTTGACTGGGGCTTAAACAAGCCATTTAGATATTTCTCCTGTTGTGACCTCATATAAGAAGAGATCTCCCTTCAGCTCATTGCTGAAAAAGCTTGCTGTATTTCTGTGGGGTATTTCAGCTGAAGCATGAACACACACACACACACACACACACACACACACACACTTTGGAATAACTCTAGGACTTACGTTAACTTGTTAAAAAGAATAGCATTACATGGGACCTTTAAGTCTACAATCAGATCACATATCTGAGAGGTGCTGTGCAATTCAGGCAGACTTGATTAATTATAAATCTACATCTTTAAGATGGCATAATGTGGTTCTGCATTAATTGGACTGAGAAAGTTTTTTTTTTTCCACGAGTGTGGAGCCTGACTTGGCCCAAAAAATCCCCCATAATCAAGCACAAGGGTATTATTTCCACCATCGTAGTAACTATGCTGAATTAGGTTACACATTTTGCCCAGGATCCATGCAGACCAAGCCATGACATACAGGTTGAGTTAAATTTAGCGCTGATCAGAATCACCCAGATTAATATTTCCTACCTGGACCTGCTTCAGTAGAGCCTATGCACAAAAACATTTCTTTGATGTATGTGTATAAGATCGTTTCAATCATTTGTCTATATGCAATAAATTCAATTATAATACATTTATAAACAGCAAATTCCACATTTATTTTTATTTACTCTCAGCTACGTTTCCTATCATTGTTTACCATAATTGTTTTCTTTACTGTCAAATCCACAGATTTTCTTCTCAAATTATAACACAACGTCTGACCTAGTGCCCTCATTAATAGTGCAGAAACACATTTAAGATTCAGTCATAGTGTTTTTTTATTTTTATTGTGGTAAAAAACAGAACCTTGACACTTTAACATCAAATATGATACACCGGTTTTCGTTACACAATCATTTAATAGACACTAGATAGCTTTGGCCCTAACGGCCTTTTTGTTGTCCAGACATGTGGAGCTGCTCTTGTAGCTTTGTGTTATCATTGCACCCTTTCTTCTCTTACTACCGCCCTATATTTTCACACTTATCTCCCCTACACACACATACACACACGCATACACACACTGTATGATGTCCAGCTCATTAACTCAAGCAACAAATCGTGCAGAACACTGATATTTAGATTGTTGTATGTGCATGCATTAGTGCATTAGTGCAGTTAATCATTTCAGTATGAGCTACAACACATTCTGACACACAGTAGCGCTGAACTGCATCATGCGTGTCAGCAGAGTCACACGCCTTTTCCCCATCAGCTCCCGCTGGCTAGAACATGATATAATTCTGTACTCCACTTAGTCACAGTCACGCAGGGTCTCTTCCGCTTACACACCTTTTCACACCGTTTCTTTCTCTCTCTCCTTTGTTTTCGTCTGGGACATATACTAACCCCCCACCCCCACCCCCGCCTCCCCAACACTCACCAATGCAAAACAATAAAAAAGTACATGGATTTTTATAGGATATCATCCCGTACACATATACTGTATAAATAATAACTGCAATTCAAATGAATTTTTTTTTATAACAAAGAAAGATTTTCAATGTTCTTAATATCCTATTAAAACTCCATATAAATCACATCGAGGCATTTATTTATAAGCAGACTCTTGTTAAATTTGTTTGTCATGTGGAGAGACCAGCAGCTGCTCTGTTTTACTGTGTGGTAGCTGAACATGATGCCTAATTTCCACTTGATGGATCCACAAGGGAATAATGCCTATAGCATAAAAACAGTGTGAATGCCAGTCTCCGCAATCTCACAGGCTGGAATAATAACACTGTGCAAGGAATAATATCTAAAGAGAAATACTATATACAATTTTCTTTGCATTGTTTTTGCTTAACTATAACACAAACGGTGCTTTGGTAGTCCCATTTATAATGAATCTGAATGCTGTTGACCTTGCAGTCTCGATATTTGCTCTATCCACTATTTCAGCTGAAGTGATGTATCGCTGGAGATAAGTCTTCGTGCAGAAGCTCTAATGGCGCTCTTATCACTGGAAGGGGTAGCATCGCCCAATCGGCTCTAAAACCCGGCCCTGGTGTGTGATGCTGGCATTTCCTGCTGGACAAGACTCTCCTGCCAGACTCCGCCCCTCCTCCCAATCCATGTGTCTCACACGCCACGTTTGCCCAGAAACGACGTCAATCTTCCGATCCGAGCCTACCACCCCCCACCCCCCACTTCCCCCATCCCAAAGAGCAGCGTCGGCGTCAATGGCCTGTCCTCAAAGCCTGGAGCAGGGGACGGCAAGGGAAGCTGATTAACCAAATACTTTTATCAGTGCTGAAAAACCCTCGGCCTCACAAAAACAGCCTTAAAAAACGCAAACCGGTGCCGGCGGCCAGAAACAGAAGCGAGCTGGAGAGAGGGCAGCTCAAGGCTTACACAGCGAAAGCAAACAATAAAGACGGATGATGTCCGGCGTGCAGCCGTGCTAGTTCTGCTTTTTCTGAGGACAAGAGCACTCCAAAATGCCTGCAGAGCCGTCCAGCTGCTGTCTCCACACACACACACACACACACACACACACACACATATATATACACATAGCAGCCTGGCAAGTGGGATGGACAGAGCTCAGGAATAAAGGACAAAAAGAGAAAAGTGGATGAAGACAGGAAGAGAGAGATTTACACTCTCGGGAGGACACAGATGATCAAATGCAAGGATGGAGCTTTTGCATCTTCCTTTCTCCCCTTCTTTATGTCTCGCGCTCTTTTTTGCTCTCTTTGTGTCTAGCACAAACACAGGGTTTAGAGAGGAGAAGCACGAGGACAGATAAAGTCATAAAAATGAATGATGTCATAAAATTTGAAAAGTACACAACATATAAAAACACGAAAGTACTAAAAAACAAAATGAGTGCATACCAGTGGATACCATACCGAACAACACCACACCGCAATGGTAATAAATTAGATCAATGGTGAAACTAGAACATTGTCTCTGTCTGAGTCACAAAGAAGCAAAGTTAGCTGATTTGAAAGTCTACCGTTCATGGACTTGTGGGGACAGTGCACATTCGCGCACACTCACACACACACACACACACACACACACGCACACATATGCACATTCTCCGTCTCTCACACTTCCTCCCCCATGGTGCACACATGGCACATTCCTGGCGGTGTGGAGCGAGGCAGCTCGAGCTCCTGCCTCAAACAGGCCTTTCCTGAGGAAAGCCCTAGCAGCAGTGTCACCTCTCCCTCTTCCTCTGACTTTCTCACTCACACACACAGATACATGCACCAAGGCAAACACGCACATTCTCAGGTCAACATATCCACAGTATGTGTGTGTGGGAGTATCAATAGTTATAGCAGTAGTACTTGTACTTGTGTAGTAATAGCCATGTCTTAGTGTTTAGAATTAATTAGCTCAATATTTCAATAGCATCCTAACATGAGAATAAGGAGTGTAAGAAGATCAGTCTAGAATATTAGCCAGGTCATAAACTCAACCAGTGGGAGCAAATTATGTATTCAATGTCCTCATTACATTCATTTAAAAGATTAATACTTGTTTTTATATTTAAAGAAACTGGTATTGTGAACTTCATTTCAGACTGCACCAGATCTTTTTGTCCGTAATGTTGGCCTTACACACACACACACACACACACACACACACACACACACACAGAATCTATGATAACATACTATCACATGATTATTCTTATTAAACTTCTTTCTTTTGAACAACTAGATTTTATTTTGTACCAATTTTAATTGACAAATAAGGAATTTGAATTCAAAAGAATTACTCATCAAAAGAATTTTAATCGAATTACATCACAGAACAGAGGTCTTCTCAAATCTGATTGGACTGAAGGTCTGACAGTAGAGCAAGACAAATTCCAGTTGATATTTAACACATTACTGTTGCTATAGTAACAGTTAACTGACAGGTTATTGTATGACTCCACATAATCCAAAACTAATAATAAATAGATTAAAAAACTGTGCTGTTGTGTAATGAAGACAAATATTTTTCCTATAATCAAGTGTTTTATATTAATTGAAGGAGTCTTCAGTGCTTTGTCAGTGCTTTGTAATGAGAAGTTTGTTAGAAATTTGTCTTATTATTATTTTCTTTCTAGGAAAAAACTGACTGATGAAGGAACAACTTGTCTCTCAGGCAACCACATTAAACCTAAGTATAAAGTAATAAATAGTAAGATCATTCAAGTCATGCTTTAACTGAAAAAAAAAAAGTCATTCTTCAGAATTTTTCTGTAAAACCACTTCATTATTGCTTATTTTTCTATATATGCATGCCCCTTTATGTTTCATTCCTTACTTACTTATTAATTAAGGTTTTTATATGAGGGCTTTTATTCTAATTGAACAGTGAGTAGGATTAATGGATTATTAGGATTCATTTGAGTCATTGCTACTGAGTATGAGTACCTGCTTTTGTATGTGTGTGTGTGTGTGTGTGTGTGTGTGCTTGCTGAAATAAATGGTAGAAATTCATGTTTAAATATAAAATTATAACTTATAATTACAATCAAATTAGTTTTTAGATATACAATTTAAAAGTTAATTATTATAAAAATAATGATAAGAATAATGATTATAGATCTGAAAATATGCTTATGTGTGTGTGCATGCAAAAGCTGTTAGAGGTTATGACAATATAATACTGACAATGCAATAAACTGTCATAGTACACCTTTTGAAAATTATATATTTTTCTTTGTTTAGAATTATTACAAACTGACTGTAGACCCTTGATATAATTTTGTAATTTATCGTTAAAAAAAAAAAAAAAAAAAACATTTCAAAACAATTCAATATTTACTTTTTAATACAATTTATAAATGTATTATATATGAGTTTATTGCTATTGTTGTAATTATTATTATTATTATTATTATTATTATCACTGGTATAAGTTGTAGTTTGTGAGCAAACCTATATCATATATCATATTATTTATTGCAGAAATGCTTAAAAAAAAAAAAAAAAGCAAAGGGGGAAAAAGTGTAAAAAGCAATATCAACCAACCAGGATTGTAAATGCAAGTGTCAAAAGTCATTAATAAACTATAAGCTGATCTGAAATGTTCCCTTTTCAAAACAATATTTTCCTAACACTCACATGTACCTACCAAGCAACACCTGAGTAAACACAAACACTCACACAGAGCGTGCAACAATCGATCTGCTGTGTTCAAAAGGAGCCAATACAGTCAAGATAGTCTCAGATCTGAAATTTGTCTTCCGTACATGTCAAACACGAAAGGAAAAATGTTTCCAATATACTTGTGGCTTGTACGTGAAACACACCAGAGACAACAAGAGCGAGTGAAAGAGAGAAAAGAAGAGAAGTGAGAGAGCTGGAGAGGGACGGACTGATACGAAAACAAAAAATGAGTGGCAGTGAGGGGAAAAGGCAGGGTGATATAAAGTGAGGAAGAAAAAGTACCAAGTGTGAGCAGGCTCGATTAAATCTCCTCGCCTGTGTGTGGCTGTCACTGAGCGTGACACTGGCTGAACGCGCTGCTCGCTGGGGAGCGTTCCATAATCGCGTTCTCTCCGCTATGATGCCGTCAAACGAGGACGGGACAGGAGGACAGGGGGACAGGGGGATGGCGATGGCACGGGCTTCAAAGCGGGAAGGAAAAACAACACATCCTCTCCAACCCCATTTACGCTCGCTCAAAGGCTGGGAGGCGAGCTTAACTTAACGGCCCTGACCTAGGAGGAAGACGGCCTCTCAGGAGTGCTGCGTCTTCAGGGAGCGTCCAGAAATAGATGTGCTCCAGGCACTGCTGACAATACCCACCATCAACGAAAGAGGAGAAGGAGAGAGTCATTCTCTTCCTCTCTGTGTCTCTCTCTCACGCACACAGAAACACACGTACACACCAGGGCATGGGAGCAGAGCTCGGCCATGAGAGTGGTAAAGAGAAAAGTGGAGGCAGGAAAGGAGAGAGAGAGAGACTGAGAGAGAGGTTTAATTGACTTATCCTGTAGTACAAGCTGGGGAGTGCTTTTTGAATTTGGCTTCCGATTTCACGCTAAGGCATTATTTAGTTTGATACAGACTTGATTAGGCATTACAGCGCAGGCCCTTTCTGTGTAGGCTTTGTGACTTGCTTGTATCGCTGGAGGACAGATTAACACAGCAATCATGCTTCTTTGGAGATTTCTTCAATGTTCGCGGCCCCTCATCTGAGACCAGGCCAGCCTGTCCTTGTTTATGTGTGGGGATTTTCCTAAGAGACAATGGCTCTTTTTTTGTTTAATAAACTTATTGCGCATGAACATCACTGCCATAGGCCACAACTACACAATGAGTTCTGGCTCGGTCGAACCGGCTGTTTTGGGTTCCGATCTTACATTATTTTGCCAGTTAAAATGAGTGCAAGCTTCAGACAGTTTCATAACACACCTCACTACTTTGTGCACAGCTAACGAGAGGTACAAAGCTAACACAAGGCTGAATCCCAAACCCCTGATCACGGACACTACTTGCTGTGCGATTCTACACCCTACACAAATCACTAAATTTCCATTTTACCCCTATTTGGGATTCAAACCCAGAACAGTTAGTTAGCTAAGGCTATTGAAGGGAGAAACCACCTCCTTGGTTTATTTTCCACATCTTCTGGCAACATAGTACCGGTAAGACTTTCACCCCTGGTGAGAGGTATTCCTTTTCAGCCCCCTCACTCCAAAGGTCTGGAGTGCACTAATACAATGCTGAGAGTTATTCTGATCGTACACTGACCTGAAGCACTGAACCGCTTTACCAGTCGAATACACTGAAGTATTCTATCATGAGAAACCTACTAAAAACGTACAACAAAAGTACTAAACTTATGAATCTTTATTTTATTTAATTCTAACTATAAATATGTTATTTTGTAAATTTAATATTTTACATTCTTTTTGGTGCAATTTTCTCCTCTTTCCATTTTTTTAGGTCACGAACAGTCGGTTAAACACTTCCTTACATATCATACTGTGTACGGTTGTGTACATGACAAATAAAATTTGAATTTGAATTTGATCCACTTAAGGGGGTCTCCACAGTCTGTATCTTGTAAAGGAGTTAAAGGTATACTACATTTTTCCCAAACATATAAATGTGTAGATTAGCAGATGTTATATAAACTGACTTACAACTGATGAGATGACACTGAACTGTCGAAGACCCCAAAGTGGCAGCTTTTGGGGGAAAAAAATGAAACAAAGAAAATGTATGATAGAATAACATGCAGTTCTTATAAATTTGATCAGAAAAACCTGTATACCTGCTGATCATTCTCATGCAATTATTGAATAAGCAAATCATGTAGCCGTAGTAAAATGCACACAATCATGCAGACACAAGCGAAAGCTCTTCATATCGACATCAGACATCAGACCGCGTCTAAAATGTGCTCTCGGTGACGTTGCCCATGGCGCGGTTGTTCATCTAATGAGCAGAGGTTCTGTGGCACAAACACTTTACTGAGAAAAGAAATCAGAGGAGAACAGGCAGACTGCTTTGTCCTGACCAGAGGACAATGTTCAGTTAAATAACTAGAGCTATGGAAACTATCTCACAATGCACATGACATAAACGATGCGGCAGATGAGCCACAAAAGCATAAAGCCACTTCAGGGGCTGCAACCGTCAACCAAGAACAGGGATCTAAATCTACAGTTGGCAAGGACAGACTAAAACTGGGCAGGTGAGGATTTAAAGAAAGAGCAGGTACATTTTTTCTAGTTTGTGTAATTAAGTCTCAGGTTTTATGTTTTGTGCTGCGGACACTTGACTGGTGGATTAGATTGGCAGGTGTTTCCAATAAATTGGACATGAATCCAGTTCTTTTTAGTATACACTGTACATAAAGGTATTTCGTGTTGTAGTTATAGTGAAATCTAGTAGTTTCGAACATAATAACACACGTATGTTTATCCGACAAGGAAACATGATCATGACTACAGCATGTCCAAACTAGGGCTTCTTTTGCCCAAGCGTGGGCTTTGCCCAGGTTGTGGTTTGGTATGCGGGGTTACAGATGGATATTACTGCCTCTTCCTTACCCCCCTCTGAGTTCTTCCTGCCAAGTATACATGAACTTCAAAAGAACAGTCTTCAGCGCCCAAACCACAACTTTTCCCACAACACCTATAAATACCCACATCGCAACAATGGCAGCACCCGTAAAACAGATTTTCGCCAAGGCAACAAACACAGCCTGGGGTTTAGCAGGTGGATCCTGCATTCTTCTGTGTCATGTAATACAAGAATAAACAAAGCTACGTTTTATATTATGTAGCAAATCCAGCATTTTTGAGACTTGCCTGAGGCACTATAACAAAACTTATCTGTTAGTATGCATGTCTCTGTGTTTAGGTGTGTGCTTGAGTGTGTGTGTGTGTGTGTGTGTGTGTGTGTGAAGTAGACAGGCAGGACTGAGTATAATGACTTGAGCTCCATGCTTTCCTTGACCCGAAGACATCCGCAGACAACCCAATCTCGCCGCTAACCAACACGGCCAGGCCAAAAATACATTTTTTAACATTCTTCCAGCCATCTGTCTATCTATCCATCTATCTATCAATCACCAAAGTCTACCGTGCACAAGCCCCCCATCGCTATTCTCCTACTGCCCGCTGCCTCCGTCTCCTTCTCTCTGCCTCTCCTGCAGCAACTCGAACCTCGTTTGATGGCGAGATGAAGCATTTATTAGGAGAACGTGTGCTGGATGGATAGAACAAAGCCAAGTCCGGGAGGTGGGAGAGAGAGCGAGAACGCCGTTAATAATTCTGCTCTACTCGCTTGGCCCTTGTTTAGTTTTGCAGGTGCTCCCAGAGAGAAGCCTTGCCTCATCTTCGGGCAGGCGAAGTCAAAGTACACACAAATACGTGTACACCTACACAGATATGTATACACTCAATAATCTGTGGACTGCCATACTCGTGTGCTGTCGAGATGAAATGTTATGACCTGAGTAAACCTGCAGGTTAGTCAATTGAGTCGTGTTCTATTAAAAACATATTAAGGATATAATAATTTGGCAATAATGGTTACTCATGGTCACATTTTGGTAATGTCTTTGAAATCCAGACATTCCAGACTAAACAACCCACAACTATGTACTGTGTTCTGGGTGTGCTTCAGGGTGTGCTTCTGCCAGGTGTCCAGTATTCCCAGTATAGGTTTTTAGGATGCACTGTGATGAGGATAAAGACGGTATTAAAGTTGAATGATAAATCAGTGCAAATCAACCAATATGCCATTTTATTCCAAAATGTGTATTTATATAAAGTATGAAAAATAGATTCAGGTGCATATCAAGATTATTTTGTATGTCAGTTCATGTATTTTTTACAGTATATGTTTGCATTTAAAGTGGTAAAATGTTGCCGTTCATCAATAATCTTGCAAGCGATGCTGTAAACTATTCACACTTTTAATTTGCTCTTATTTGCTAAGTTTGTTTAGAAATTAAAAAAAAAATGAATTGGGATATCTATAAAATCGTGATGCTTACAGAATCTCAATACAAATGGAATTGCAACTAGATATTGTGATAATATCGTATTGGGAGCTCCCGTCCCTACGCTATAGTGTGATGATGTCAGACACAGGATTGCTCTGATGAGGGTGTTGCACTGGAGCTGTAGTGCTTGTTACCTGCTTACACACACACACACACACACACACACACAGCTTCAGTGTTATAATGTTTCATTCAAAACTACTGGTCCCTCTCAGTGTTTTCCCACCCAAACACAAAGAGCATGCAGCGCGCACACACACACACACACACACACACACACACACATTATAAAAGCTTAAATGAATAGCCTGCATTTAGATTCTCATCTATGACTATATGTTTTTCAGTGAGAAGCCTGACTGGAGTTTCTGGTGAGGTTTTCAGCCAGGAGAACCCGTTGCATTAGAGGGTATCTACAGGTTTAAATCATTTCTGCATGCTGCAACATTCCTGCATGCTAACTGCTAATCATCCCCGTACACAAAACACAAAGACATCTTACTGAGACACATACAAGCTGACGTGTGCAAGCCTTGTAAATGCAATTATTTCCAATATAGCGTGCACGCGCGTATTTGTGTGTGCTCTGAAACAGTGAGCCACTTTAATTGTTTCTTCACTATCGCCCTGCTGTTTGCATGGGTTATTATCCTCCGCTCAGCAGGGAGGCCCTCGCTTTTTGACAGCAAATTGAGTGAAGAGAAATAAGGCGAAACTGCGACATCAAGGGCTCTGTCTATCTCCGGGGTTAGCGAGGGCCTAGCATGACGGAGCTCCCCTATACAATGCGGCGCTAATTCTGTCTGCGTTAAGAAGCCCGCTATCGGCCGATTCGAGGCCCGAGACGAAGTAGGCATGCTTCGCACCTCAAAATCTATTTGGGAGATGACATAAGCGGGTCGCTTCTAGACACCCACCCACCAGAACAAGTCGTCTGTGAGTATACACAAATATCCCTCTGGTAAAAAACAAAACAAAAAAAAAACGCGACTCTAGAATCAGTCAGTCAGCTAGCATTGACACCTGAAAAGACTTTGCAGCGGCTCATGCTTAGCTCTCATCTGTCATGTCAGTGCTTAAAAAGATCTGTTAAATCGCCAACAGCAATAGCACTTCACCTTCCACACTGCCAGGTGGCTAAAACAACTGCTGTTAGCATACATCGGAAATTGATTCGTCACCCCATTCGTCCTTCTTTATTGTTACTATCTGTTTAAATAAATAAAATAAATCAGTGTAAACTGTAAAAAAAAAAAAAAAACTTAGTGAATCTTAATGTTCTGGCATCAAGAGCTGAACTTTGAAAATGACTCAAAAGTCTAGTTAGCAGAGTCAAGCGTGTGTATGTGTATGAGTAAGAAGCGAAGGGTACTGAATTTAATAAATTCCTGCTTGTTTTAACTCTTTTGTACTTTCTTGCAAAAAACTTTCCAGGCGTAGTGAAATCAATAGGTTGAGCACTAGCGTTGTGGGAGCCACAAGTGCCGAGGCGATTTTTATGTGCGTGGGCATACACGCTTTCGACACACACACACACAGAAGAAAAAAAAAACATCAAGAGCTTGAAGCGAAACCTTCCCTTTCCAGCTCTTCAAACTCTGCTCCGGTGTTGAAGAGCTCTCGAAGCCCAGGGCAGAGGAGGCCAAATAGGCCGGTGAAGGGGGCTGACAGCCTGCTGAGGGGTCAGCGAGGACTCTGGGGGGGTCAGCAGGGGTCACGGCAACTCGAGCACTCTTCACTAATGACCTCACGAAGCCCCCCCCCCCGCTCACCTCTCCCAAAAAGCACGGGTCCGAGCCCAGAACCAGTCCAGAAGGGAGGCCTGCCAATAAATATATGCATCAGCCAGGTGGAGTGAGTGGACTTTAATTGCCCCCTTTCCTTATGTTTAATGTACAGCACAGCAAGGCGAGGAAGGGTCGTAGAGCAGCTACCCGGAGACAGACAGATGAGGAGACGGAGGAAAGGGAGGGGTTCGGAGGAGAGAGGAGAAGAAAAGAAACGAAGAAAACTTTTTTTTTCTTATTCAGTGCCCTAGTGTGCAGTCTGCTCTGATGTAGCTATGATTAGTAGGCCTTTGTAGCCTCAGAAGATCCGCCCCTGAAATACACCTGCACTTCTGACAATTACAGCAAACGTATATTATGTGCGCACACACACACACCCACACACACCCACACACACACACACACACACACACACACAGCAGTAATCAGGTCTCACCTCAGTAGACATCACAAAAGGACTACAGTGAACTGTGAGAGACCCTTGGTAGATTAACATTTAGAACACAACCTCCAATTCTGGGTAGTTTTTTTTTTTTTTTAGAAAAAGCCCTATAAACTCAACCATTCCCAGCAAACCACAATGCATCCTTCAAACTGCTAAAAACTATTCCCAGTGGACTAGGTGAAACAGCCTGCCATATTTAATCTACACGGGAATGAGCAGATTTGCAAGAGTCTTTCTCTGAATGGTGTTCCAGCACATTTTAATCTGCCCAATGCAGCAGCCCAATCCGGGTTCCAGCACGCGGAGTCTTAGAGCGGCCAGCCTCCTCTGGGAGGCTCGGACGAGGGAAGCAATGGTTGGCACTCAAGAAGTGGGTAGAAACTGAATTAATAGTCTCGGCATAGTGGCACCCCCTTTTTAGAAACGCTGAGCAGATCCTGAGCGAGTCTACGGTTCCAGACCACTGAGTCCAGGCTCAGTGATAAAGCACAGTTAAGCCGTTGCGATGGCACATTTTGCTGAGCGTCTACATTAAGACAGATCCTCATGCACAAAACTAGCAGGCGAGCTGCAGATAAGGAGTTGGGGCTGGCAGAAATACTGCAGCCCAGGGAGATGACAGTGATGCTGAAACCTCCCATTCTGAAGGGGTCTCTGTAAAACAAGAGCTACAGTACATATAACTTCCTGACATGACAACGTGAATGGAAAACACCAGCTACGTGACTGCTGTCTCCAAAACATTTGGAATATCGTTGCATTTGTGGAGCAGCCTCAATGAGCTTGAGCTAATGTACACACCTTACACATCTAGTGTATTTTATACATGCCACAAACTAGGAAGAAGGAAAAGAAGACCATAATTGCCTCACAATGTTAATGAGGACACATTCAGCAAGTGGAAAAGGCTATGGCTGCAGTGCGTGTGCGTGTGTGTGTGTGTAATTGTGCATGAGAGAAAGGGAAGGAGAGAGTTGTACTTTTAACTGTGCCACTCATCGTGATTGCAACAGTAATGGCGAGAAAAAACACCACTGCTGTCAAACTGTGCATAATTACATTTTCTCCTGGTCTTGATGAAATACTTTTAAGAGTTGTTTAACAAACGGCTCATGCTGTGATCTCACTGAAAATTAAAAAATCAACTTTCTTGTTCATCTCCCATTACTGGAGAAACTAGGCTGCCATATCGGTGTTCGTGGAAAATCTCTAAAGGCCACTAATTCATTACTTGAATGTACATAATGTATAGTAACATGCTGATATAACAAAATCTAAAATGTTCACAGAGGACGATGTAATTACGCTAACAGAAAATCTGCTGAACTGTGACTAATCGCTCCATGCTAATGTTACATTGTAGATATTGATATTGCCATTCGCATGATAGATGCTGATATGTGTAGTGATAGACATAGAATTAAATATAGATATACTAGAGAGATGGATTATCGACTTCACGTTGACAGGTACCAAAAGTTTCTGTTAAAATTGGAGAATATGCAACAATTTACCACAGCAAGGTCACTGGAATGAAGATCCAGCACAATGTAGGCCATTATCTAAATATGCTGTATTTATTTATTTTTTACCCTTTAGCACTTATGGAGGTCACACGTTACGTAAAACCGCTTATATATGCAATGATTATCACTATGAATAAATAGATGTGTCATGCCTGATGTAAATAATGCAAAAAAAGAATTAGTTGATTAATTATGTTTGCTTTCAACTAGGACTGGCTCACTGGGAAACGGCCGGAACATAACAGTGTCAGTTCAACGACATTACAATAGCGGCTTAGTGGCACTGTCGCCTTTCACTGTCAGGGCCAGGGTTTGGTGTGCATGGAGGGTTTGATGTGCATAGACATAGATAGCATGTTCTCCCCATGCTTGGTGGGTTTCCTCCAGATACTCCAGTTTCTTCCCAGAGTCCAAAGGCATGCAGGTTAGGCAAATTAGTGTTCACAATTTGCCAACAATCAGGGAATGACAACCGGGCATCAAGCTGGCAACTTGACCCCTTAAAGAACTGCCACAGAAATTATGGATATATATTTCTACATCCATGGTGTGGTGTATCTGTTGCCCGATGGACAAACCAATAAATAAATAAATAGAACATTGATTATCAATTATATACCAGCCATCATATGACTATATAAACTAGTGACAGACTCATGGCTTCATCTATGCCTGTGGGAACCCAAGGCCATCCTGTCCAGCCTGTTCCCACAGAAATAAGATATCAGAACACCCAGTGCATCTCAGCCCGAAACGTATGGGGCTTAGCAAGCAAAGAGTTCAGGATTGTTGATCCAGCCTCCAAATTCCCCATATCTCAATCCGACCAAGCATCCATGGAATGTGCCGAACAAACAATTCCGATCCGTTGAGGCCCTACCCCGTACCACGGCACCCAAAGGATCCACTGCCAATGTCCCAGTGCCAGACACCACAGACAACTTGTTGAGTCTCTCTCTATATATATAAGTAGCATTACCTAACAAAAACAAAATAACCAGTAAACATTATTTTCTATAATTAATAATAGAAAATAATTAATAATCATAATTACACAAATTATTTTTCTCAAATGAATGACCGGTGTAAAAAGTAATCACATATTTTGGAAAAGTATGGATGACTTACTTTATGATCAGTGATAAAAACATAAGACAGACAGACAATAAGCACACAAAATGGAAAACACACATGTTGGGAAAAACGGGAATTCATAACGATGTTAAAAACAGGAAGGAGGTTTTTTGCTTGGCCATGGCCGTGCAACTCCATGCTAACTCACTTCAGCGTTTTATAACAGTCCGCTGACCAATGAAAGATCTGCACGGCTGCAAAAGTCTAGGTGACAATAAAAAAGCCATTTAATGCTAAAACCAGATGGTCCTACACTTCAGATCACAGACACACACACAATACAAAACTAGAAAACAGATGTAAATGCAATTGCAATGATGCAATTTGACATCATATTGTCTTTGTAATTTCCATCTATGCTGATACAGATCTCTTAGCAATTACAAATGTACTATTGTAGAGTAAATGTTTTTTTTTTAATCTTCATAAAGTAAAGAAACTTTTTTTTTCTCCAGGCTACAAATGGTGTCTATTAGAGTTTAACTCTTAAAATTATGACATACTGTACAAACAAAAATGTATACGGGGAATAAAATTTGAAACAGAAGAAAAAAGGCATAACAATCTCTCTGCCTGTCATGGTCTATACGCCGACACGAGAGAACTCCCCCAACCAGGAAATCTACAAATCACATCAAATTAAAGCTGAGATCTTTGTAGATGAGACAGAACAAGCTGGAGATTTCACGTTTCAGCTCTCAGTACTGGGTAAGTCTATATGAGGAGATAGATGTGGAGACCAGGAGGAAATGATCCCTGTCCATCCCTTGTCAGCAAGACAAACACAAACCCCCCACTCCTCTGTTTTTCTCTTTTACAGGGTTAAAGGTATAATTTGATCTGATTGAGTGTAAACAACAATGCGGAAAGGAAAAGGAACGGAAAGGAAAAGAAAGGAGGGCTCTGTGTCTCTTATACCATCATGTGCACTCACTCTCCCTTAATGTCCTGCAAATAAAGCGGATTTATTAATGTGTAATTAAGTAATAATCATCGCTACATAATGCATGAAACACTCTGGGGAAAAGCAGAGATATGAAACAGCAATGCTCCGGCCAAGCTCTGTACGCGTACACATTAAAACAGGATTAATTGGAAGAAATAATATTTTGATAAGCGCTGCTTGCTCTCTCCCCTTTCCCTAACATGTGCTCTCTCCTTCTATTACTTTTCTCCATCTCTTTGCACCCAGCAGCCAAATCTGTCTCATTAGCACTGATAATCATAGCTGTTAATGCTATTTGCTCTGAGAGCAAGACTTTCCACAAAAGTAGTAATCGCTGTTAAAATGAACGAAGAACTGTTTTCTTAGGTCAGAACAAAGAAGGAAAAAAAAAAGAACCTCTATGGCTGCTTGACTTGCAGGTGAGAGTGTTAAACAACATGCGTGACATGATACAAAAACCTCCATTTGTGAAGAGTTTTCAATGCTCCTCTAACCTCTGACGTTGCCAGGCATTAGGAAAGGTGTTTGGAGGAGATAGGGACACATCATGCCTCGGTTAGGCCTACATATTTAATTAGCTTATGACTGATGTGCTTCACTGAGTCGACATAAGCACGGTTTTATTTGAAAGCACTCACTGTAACAGGCCAACACATTTACAGTGCCAATGGGTTTTTGGTCCAGTGCACAGCAGGTTTTGACTCTCAGTGTGTGTAGGTTATGTTATAAAAGACTCTCACACACACACACACACACACACCACATCTGCTGTAGCAAGAATAACAACAATCTCATCTCAGATCTCAAACATTTCTGGAGCAAGGAACCCCTTCGACTTTAAAATAAATTTGCATGGACCCCCTCAGTACAAGGTTTATTTAATTTATGAACATAATGCAGCTATTTAAAAAATAATCAGTCCAATGTTTACTGCATTATTCTGGTTATTTATTGAAGCTCTAGAGCTTTTTTTCTAATAAAGTCCAACACATTAAGTTCAATCTGGTATTATTTTTAGGCTGCTGAGGTTTTCATTAAATGAAACAGATTATTAACTACGAAATAAATAAAAAATGTATAAATAGAATAGATTCAGGTGTGATTAACACCATGAGGCTTCATGCACCACTGAGGTCACCATCTCAATCACACAGCTTAGTTCACAGGCTTGTCATAATCCAGGTTACACTCAAAAAAGGAAAAAAAAGATGGTGAAATATATAATTTTTTCAAGACCATTCACTATTTGCAACAAAAAAAAATTGTTAGCACAAAAAACAACAATTTCTCTCTCGCAAAGATCAAACAAAATGTTTTACTTTTATTACAAACATTTTTAATCTCTCTCTGTCTTCCATACACACATTAATACAATTAAAGTCTGTTAGCTAACAAACATTCTGCTTACAAACCTTTTCAGAATCTCTTTTAAGTCCCGATCACGTACCCTTTTTGTAAATCACCACAGATTGTGTCCATTAATTTGAACAAAACCTGAGTTATTAATTGAGGGAGGGGGGTCCTCATACTGTGCCACATGGCCACCTCAGTGCCCATCTGCTTGCCATAGGGGCAGTCTGTGCCAACTGAGTCTTCACCCGTAAACGTCTCCCACACTGGTGAGAAAAACATTATACCCACTTACTCACCAAAGTTCACCCGAGCGAGATAAGGCATCTGGATGTGTATGTGATGTGGTCACTTTATTAAACAAAAAAACAAACAGACTTCATTTTCTTGTCTACAGGGTTTTGCCCTCAGGATCTACACTACATTTGGTGTGTTTATTGAAATGGTGTGTTGCACCATTTTAAAAGTTCAGTGTGTATATTTACATGGCGAAGTAGTGATTTCAATGATACGATTCAAGCCACACACATACACAAAAAGGCCTTGTATATAACACATAACACTTTAAATGTGCAATATATGGACCTTAACAGGTAAAAGATCCACACTTAAAGATATACAAAAGATATACTCTTGAGGCTATACAGTACAGTTTAACTTTTTTTTTTTTCTGTAAAGAATGTGTCTCAATTGCTTTAGCCTGGTATTCAGTACTGAGCTGGAATTTTTGTCTGAACCGCCAACAGTTAATATGCTAAAGGGCCACATTATGCTGAATCCATAACCCATAACCATGCAGACATTTACACACACACACACAGACAATGATATAGAGTAGTAGATATAACCAGTTAGATTTGCATGGAATAAAACTGGTGTTCATTTAGTGTCATAGAAAAAAAGAACAAACTAAACCAAACAACTGGAAAATGCATGATGCATTTATTTATTTATTTTTTTTATACCTACATTATTCCAAATCAATGTTGCGTTATTTTGAAATTTAAAAAGAATTGTCACTGGGTTCACGTGTGCGTCTTAGGCACTGTGCATACACTGTGCATCTCTGAACCATAATAGTACTATTCATGGTGAAGATATGAAATCGCAGCTTTTCACAACACCCGCCAATTTTAGCCGTGAAATCTCATTGGTCATGCTGCCTGCTCGAGACCGGTTCTCCGTCGAGTGCGTAAAGCAAAGCAAAAGCTCTTACCTTTAACGGAGCGCGGTTTGGCCTGCTTGCGCCTGGACATCTCTGGCTCGGTGTGTTTCTGCTTCTATCGACCTCTGATCCTTTCTTGCAAACAGTCATAGGCTACAGGCTGGCACTTTTTTTAGTCCCTGTTGCCTGTTGCAATGCGGCTACTTCGCTCGTCTGTGTGTGTGTGTGTGTGTGTGTGTGTCGCACCAGACCAGCCAGCAGCAGCACTCCGAGGGTAAATGGCGAGCGGATATTCCGGCGCTTGAGCAACTTTGCGCGCTCGGTTTCAAACCTGTTAGATTGGACGAGCGGCTCGTCGCGGTGCGGCTTGTAGTCTACACTCCTAAGGCGAGTGAGAGGAGTTTTTGAAAACAACAAGAAGAACAAGAAGAAGCGAAAAAAAAATCAAAGCGCTTGGAGAATCTGGTGGTCGCGGTGCGTCCTGTTCATGCGTAAACGCCGTTGCGTAAATGAGCAGTGCAGTGTTGTCTTTTCTCTCTTATCCCGCGTGCTCCGCTTTTGATGTTCCGTTTTGTCCAGTTTTGTCCGTCTTTCTTGTCGTCCTGTGATCCAGCCAAACACTGAACTGAACCGCCCTCTTTCTTCTCTAAGGCGCCTTTTTATGCATCTTGTTTTATTTCTCACCTGTAGGGATTAATTCACTCTTGTTCAAAAAATATAAATATATAGGCTATTAATGTCCCCCCCAAAAAGCTGTAAACGTTAACCGCTATAGCCTCGCTCTCTCCCTTTTCTTCTTTGTCCTGACTCTGGTCTTCCCTCCGCCTCCCGATCCGAATGCTGGCGGGGCTGCGGCGCAGACACACATAATAAAGCGCAGGCTTGGCTGGAAATGTAGCCCCGTGTCCCAGCAGGGAGGATGTGAGAGTAGGGTCCCGGCGGGGGAGCGCTCCGATCCCGCAGGGAGCTCCGCGCAGCCTGGGCTTCAGCAGCACACACACACGCGCGCGCACACACACACAGAGCGCGAGAGAGAGCCAACAGCACCGAGCCATGGCCGGCCGTGGAAACTGCAGCCTGAAGTCTGAGCGCGCTTTCGGATCGCGGCCAAAAACGCGCAGTTTCGAGGAACTCGCAGAGCAAAAAAAGACGCACTGGATTCTGGGGTTGTTTTCTTTCTCTCCTCGCCCTCTCGTCCACCGGCTTGGGTTTACTCCAACACTGCGCCGTCGAGAGGAAACTTTACTCAAAGCCTTCTTTCTCAGCTCTCTAGTATATTTCTTTGTGCCATGTGCACTATATTCGGAATGGAAAACATGCTTTTGTGAGTTTTTTTTTTTTTTTTAAACTTTAAAAAAATTCTGAAATCTTTAAAAAAAAAAAATTTCAACTAACGTTAGATATGAAGTCAACGCTGGGATTAAATGAGTCTTTTATATTTTTGTGATGTTTATGTATTTACCTCTCAAGTGGCTATACCCTACTCTTGACTGAACGTTAACTTGTCACATGACCTGCAGTATTTCAGTACTATTTATACTGTATATATGCAGATTGTCAGTTGTGTACAATATATATATATGATATATTTGATTTTATCTTCAGTGAGTGTTTACACAACTGAGAATCTGTGAATGTGCATGTTGCGCAACACGTCCAGGCACAGCAATGTCCTCAAAAACACGCATGGGGATGTTTTTAATAACAGAGAGACCCTGGAGGCTGACATTAAAGTTTATGTGCAGGATTAGGCTTTGCTCTTAGGAACCCTACCTAAGGCATACCCAAAATCCTCACAGCATCCCTCCGTCTGGTCCTCTACAGTCTTAGACATTATTACTTCAGGGACAGAGAGAGAGGACATGTTTGGCAAATGCAAAGTAAAGAAATCGCACACGGCTTTTGTTCTCTTCTCTCTGGTCTTTGACCAAACCGTTGAGCCGGTTGTCATGGATAACTCTGTGGGCTCCCTCTCTTGGACAGCAGGGGTGTCCCTCAGATTGAGCCTCACTCCCCCCCACCAGGCCACAGAGGGGCCTTTCAAATAGACCCCCCACTGGTGAGGTTCTTGGTCTCGTCTAAACTCCCCTTGAAATGGCGTCCCAGAGAGACAAGGGGGCCTTTGGTATGAAAGGGTGAAAGCTCACTGCAGTAGTCACTTTATTTTTTTTCTCTGGGATACATACAAAAGAGGAAAAATAGCCCACATTACAAGCTCCTTAAGGGTCAAGGACAGACGAGATGTGAATGAGTTGAAAAACCTGCATTGTAAAATCACATAGCAAGCGATTACACCCTCTGTCATCTTCTTTTGGATTTGCTTCTTTTTTTTCTTTTCTTACAATGGCACAGGGCTTTTAGAACAGTTACATGTGTACAAAAATAAATTAAGTCACAAAAGAAAATACTTGTGAGCTGTAGTCTAAGTGTGGTGATCCTGTTTGGGAGCACTACTGGCGCTATTTAGGAAAAGTAAAAATGGCCACCATTATTTGTGGCTTTCCTATGCTATTTTGGACCGGCAAATGTAGTGCATACAGGCCATGTGGGAGAACTTTTCAAAATAGCAACTGACCTTCATATAGTTTATTATTTCACCTAATAGCAGGGGATGGATAACGGTATGGCAATATATTCTCACAAATTTCGAATTTTACTATGATCACTTGCATTTTTCCTTTCCCCCCAAGCTTTCTGTCTGTATTTAGGCTTGGTATTCATTGTACATGAAGCCCCAGAAAGCCCTCTTAAACACTCCCCCATTGTACTGTCACAAGCCTGGGGAGTTCATGTTATATTTATGTTGCCTACAGCAAATTCTCTGTGTTCTGTTCTGTTCATCTGAACTCACGCCAACTCCGCCAGGTCCCACCTCCACAGACAATGATACATCTCACTGGTTTTGCCCTAGATACACTATTTTTATGGGAAATAATTAGACATAACTAGTTTAAATACTGCAAAGCCAACAGTCTTCTGTCTCATTAACAGAATCGTGTCCAAGTGCTATGTGTGCAAAAGTGAGAGACAAGACAGGGAAGACAGGAGAAGTGAAAGCATCTCTTCAAGTAACTTAATTTTTGTTAATTTGACACCAAAACATAATTTATACATAATGTGAAAATGTGTATTTAGGCTTGATTAAGTTATGCACCATAAAGTTATCTGTCATCAGAGGTGAAATGCAAAGTTACACTATGATACAATATTGAACGATACAACGTTTTCTCTAAAGCTGCTTGTTTTTCATTGCTTTAAGTTAAAATGCTGTTACTGTATCATCTTAAAAAGTACAGTAGTTTGTTACACTGACCCAGACAGACACTGGAGTGGCGATACAGTTGCTCCTTAAATCCTGAAAATGGGATGAGGAAAACTGAGCGCAGATTGGGGCTGAGCGGTCGACTGAACTTACAGTCCCCTCTGCTCCTCTGATCAGTCAATGATTAGCCCCATATTCAACATTATATTTCAGGGCAGATTTTCTTCTGCCCACTACCCAGGTCCTACTATAGTCTACGTATTTTAATTCGGCACTGGCTATGAGTGCTACGCCTTTTCAGTGCAGCTTCACTCAGCCAGCACAGGGCAAATTTCAGTTTTTAGGCTTACCAGGTCCTGTGCCAAAACATCAATAGCAATTCCCCTCCTCCCTTTTTCATCCCCCGTTCTTTGGCTCTTGCCCCAGTCTTACACAAAGAAACACCAGCTTCATAGGCTCTGGGTATTAAACCAGAAAAACAGGGAAGGACGAGAGGTTCGGCAGTTACTTTTGAAGAGAGTATAGAGTCTCCTCACCGGGATGTAACGTTACAGGCTTGTGATTATCGAGTATTGTGTGTTTTTCGGCAATATTTTGAGCAGACTCAAAAAGCAGAAGAGGTAAAACGGAAAGACGAAGAAGCCGAAGAAGAACTAGACTGCGCTTGAGTGAAAATGCCTTCCTGATGAGCTGCAACAATGCACTCACTCCCACGACATCAACTCTCTGTAGGGAGTCTCATCCTAATTTCCTCCATCCATAATAAAAAGAGCTACATTAAACAGTGCCATTAGTGCCAGCAATTTGCTTTATTCTCCACAGAAAGAGAAATGTTATCTGTGGCGGACAAACTTAACCCAATTAAAGCTCATTGTGCACGGGGGCCTTGCTGGATCTTCAGCCGATGCTACGGAACGAGGGCAGAGCCAGCCAACTTTGGGGAAGAAAAAGGGGAGGGAGAGGGGAGAAAAGGGGAGAGAAGAGCACGTCTGGAGAATTGGCGAAAGTAGGGGAGAGATAAATGTGTTTTGAGGAAAAGAGCAGAAGAGATGAAATGTTTTCCAGTTGCCCCTGAGTGTCACTTTTTTCCACTAGTATTCCGAAAGTCTTGAACTGCAAGACATTCTAAGCTATTTCCTTCACTCATAGGAGAAGGTGTTTTTTTTTATTTGAGAGTTAAAAAAGGAAATAAGATGCCACGTGTCCCTCATACCCTCACATTTTTGCTGTTAATTGTTGTGATAACACTTCTCGATTACAGGGCTTTAATTATCAACATGTTTGGCTGTTAGAGCAGATACCTGGCACAAATCCTCGGTGTTGGGGAGGGGGGTTGTTGAAGGTTTCTAATGAAGATCTCACTCGCAGCGGCACACTGAATCTCAGTGTGATGCTCCGCTAACAAAGCAGCACATTACATTTAGAGCCGACCCAGGTACCTGTGAATTCTAACACAACACCAAGTATATTCATAGTGATACATTTTGATTGATATCCAGTTGTGCTGGGATGCCAACTGTACGGTTTTACAGAGCGAAGGGAATTTCGGCAAAGCGTTTTGTTTGGCTGCCATGTTATTGTGGCCACAAACTATAATGAACGACGGGGATGAAAGACATCTGTTTTTCATTCAAACATGAGCACAGTGGAAGCATGTTATCTGTCTCTCTATGTCTGTTGTAATCTCTCTATCTCCAAAGGCATTCATCAGTTGTAGCGGAGTTGTTTTTCTCTTTTCTTCCCCTCGAAAAAAAAGAAGCTCCAATCAACACCTCTCAGCTGGCGAAATGAAGCAGAACCAGGCCTCCATTACTTTGAGTCTTGATGGATTCTTCACAGCTGCGGTCGAGTGTCTGTGAGCAGAGGCTGGAGAGACAAACAGCTGTAAAACATGCTCCACTAAAGACATTCACCCACACGCTGACACTGTGTACCATCAACACACACATACACACATAAACATAGGTCTCTTTTATCATGGCTGAAATTTTCTGTCCTTAAACGGACATTTAATTTCTTACACGAAATACGATAATTCCCGCATTTTCGGATAACATGCCGTAGTCCAGTTTTAATTATTCTTCGATTGTATTTTATAACCAACCGTAGTTCAAAGTCCACAAAGTGACAATAAATAAATTATATTTTATATGCATAAACATGTATGAATCTATTTTTTATATTATCCCAATGAGTTCAACTTTTAGCCTTTTTTTCAACAGGTTAATAAGCAACATATTTAAATATATTAAATAGGCTTTTAATTTTTTTATGATTACATCTAAATGTCAAATAAATTTTTAAAATCTAACACATAATCAGCTTATTTACTAAGAATTCCATAATTTCAACATAAACCAAAACATTTGGAAAATCCTAATGGTTTTTGGCAAGTGTATTATTTATCCAGTGTAAAAAATAGAGTAATAAATGCTTGGGTGCTGTGGGTTGTGTGGTGAGGCCTCTATGGATCAGGCACATTCCATGGATGCTTGGTTGGAGTGAGATCTGGGGAATTTGGAGGCCGGATTAATATCCTTGAATATTTGGCGGGCTGAGACTCGTACACAGCAGGTTGCGATGCACTAGGTGTTCTGATACCTTTCTATCGTGGCCAGCATTGACTTTTTCAACAATTTGTGCTATATTCGTTTTGGGACGTGGGGGACGGTCTAGCCAATTTACTGGTATATAATTGATAACACTGTTATTCAATTCACCTGGTGTTGGTGTTAATGTTGTGGCTGATCAGTGTACATACACTAATAACAGGATCATGGGCACCAGAGGCTCATCTCTGCTTGTGGAGACCAAAGACTAACCCATCTGGTCTGATCTAGCAAACTTCCCGGTGCCTGACACCACAGCACACCTCCAGAGGTCTTGAGGAGGGACCAGAACTGCCCCGCTGGCACAAGGGGAACCTGCACAATATTTCTTTTAACATTTTGCCTTTTAATGTTATGGGTGATCGGTGAATATTTAAGTGAAAGGCTCTCAGGTTTACTATTGTATCTGGTGAGTCTAGACCACCATCTAGTGGTCACATTTGCTCTCTGCTCCATTTTGGGTTTGAATTGGAGAGGTTATTGAACATGAAGCCATCTTGCGATCTTTTTTAAGATAAAAATCTATATAACTATAACTACTGTATATATAACTATATAATAAAGAACAGCTTTTGTTCTATTCAAGCCTTCAGCAAAAAACATGCTTATAAACTTCAGATTAGTTATTTCATAGTACCTGCGTATTTTTTAAGTGTCGAACCCTGATCTTGATTAACTGGATTAAAGGCACATTACAGCTATTAAAATGAAAGGATAACATATTTATTAAAGGACTGACAATTTCACACAAGGACTAAACACTGTGGTCACTGTAAACATTTAGAAACTAAATGTTGTAGACATTAAGGAAAAATATATCAGACACACTATTACACAACTCTAAGAACCCTTAAGTATGCACACTAAAAATATGTCCCAAAAGCATGTGGATGTCTGACCGACGCACCCGTAGGTAATTGTGGAACATCCCTTCCAAAAACCATGGGCATTAATATTGCTCTCAAGGTTTTTGCACCCTTTGCTTCTATAACAATCTCCACATTTCTGGGAAGAACTTCCACTAGTATGGCTATAAAGATTTGTGTTCATTCAGCAACAAGGGCATTAGTGAGGCCATGCACTGATGACAGATAAGAAGACCTGGCACACAGCTGGTGTTCCAATTCATGTGGCATCAGACATCACAAAGGTATGAATCCCTAAATAGAGTTGAGGTCACAATTCCGTGCAGGTCAGTTTTACATCAAGCATGGTAAAACTTGTTTTAATGGATCTTGCTTTGTTCACAGGAGCATTGTCTTTAGTTCCAGTAAAGGAAACCTGTAATGCTACGCTATACAAAGTGTGTGATAACAATCTTGTTATAAGCGTTTAAGGACAGCCCACATGTGGGTGTGATGGTCAGGTGTGCACATACTTTTTGGCATATAATACAGTATATGTGCTCTTATTGACACGCAATATGACATTTCTGCGACTACTAGTAGCTAGTGTCATTTTTGGTTTTTTTTCCTGTTCTATTTGCTGAAAAAAGCAAAGGCTTGTTTAATGTTTCATGACTGGTTTTATGCAATACTCTACACACCAACAGTCATAAATGTTACATACTCTTTGGGCTTGTTTGTTTTTTTAAGTACCATTTTACAAAATGTAACTGGATTAAAAAGAATCCTAAACGGTCTTTATAACGAAATATTATTATGTCTATTGCAGCATAATAAGTCTTGCCATAATCTTTGTCATATCATATATGCAGACTAGAGCATCAATAGTTATTTTTAAGATAATAAACCAAGCATTTTTCTTTGTTGTGCTTCATTATAACCCCCACCCCACCCTAAATTGAATTATCTCTGTTCATGCTGCTTTTAATTATAAGCTTTCTATGCACTGTAGACTATAAATAATTCTGCATAAACCCTGACATTTTTTCTTCCTTTTTTTCCCTTTTTTTGAAGAAGAAGTACAATGGGAAAAGACAGAATATAACTGTAAGCATAATTCCGGTTTATCGTGGTTACCAACGTGGATACCTGGCAGACAACTGGAAAAATGTGTCCTGTAGGAATGATTTAAAGTAATCTCAATACGTTCTGAATGATTTTTGTATTACAATATTTTAGCTGCAAATGTACCATTTGACGTGGCTGTTATGGCAAGAATAATATTACAGCCATCTGGAATTTCACGTTATACTGACATGATATGGGACGCTGGTGGCTCAGTGGTAGGTGTTTCGCCTGCCATGCGGAAGGCCTGGGTTCGATTCCCAGCCAGTGCCCAAACCCCAGCCACTGGATGCAGTGCCGGTCCCAAGCCTGGATAAAATGGGAGGGTTGCGTCAGGAAGGGCATCCGGCGTAAAACCTGTGCCAAGTTGTAGTGTGGACTGGAAATTCTGCTGTGGCGACCCCTTGTCAGGAGCAGCCGAAAGACCAACAACAACTAACATGGCAAACATAAACATTCATGCCCTTTTGAGACAGCATATTACATCTTCCATGACTTGTTTGTCTTATGATGCACCGTGGGGGCAGTGGTGGTTCAAATGGTTAAGGCTGGTTTACTGATCGGAAGGTCAGGAGTTCAAGCCTCCAGCACCGCCAAGTTGCCACCGAGTGCATTACCACACGTTCTTCCACTAATCTAAGCATTACTCATTCTTGTTTATCCTACACTAAAGTAACTTAGTATTTAGAATAAAAAATGGATATTACTAAGTGCAAAACTCAATAAAATATATTGTCATTGCTTGTCTCTCTCTCTCTCTCTCTCTCTCTCTCTCCTCCATGCCTCCAGATGGCAGCATTGTTTCCTTTATTGTGCTTCCTCCTCACACACTGTTGGTAGCTGATCTGTGTCTGGCCCTCTGTATGCTCAGTGTGTTGACAGTGATGGGTGTAATTCTGCTGACAGGACTAAATGCAGATAGAAATAAAGGGAGGAGGCCTGGCCTCCTGACTCTGAGCACTGGTGGTTTCGTGCATCCCCATTGCTCGTCAATCTGCTCAAACACAGTACAACATAACACTGTGCACGCAGATTTAAATAGATTGAGAGTGTGTGTGTGTGTGGGGGGGGTGTTGGGGGAGTCAGAAATGTGTGTTTAGTAAAAGAGCGAATGCTTACATCTTGACTTCTTGCCAATAGTGTCCCTGTAGTAGCAGAATGTTTGCTCTTATTGCAAGTCTAATCAGAGGATAATTAAGTCTCCTGTTCAAAGCAGCAGGTCTGCCTGAGTCACCTCTTCCAACATACATCAACCCCCACTCCTCTGGAGCCCCTATGGGTCACTCTGATTGAGTTTTAATTTGCCAGTCAGGGGTTGAGTGTGCATCTCTGCTAGCTTAGTGTGTGCGTGTGTGCAGGATGAAGCAGTTACTGTGCTATTGATTTGTGATTTCCACGATAAGGTCAGAAGACTCGGTGAGGCATTGATCCGCTGCCAATAATGGAGGAGCTACCTGCAGACAATGAACATATCCATCAAAATGCTATTTAATAGCTGGCGCTCTTGCTACTAATGGCATCGGAAAGGCTTTGTCTGAATGTTATGCTGTATGAATGTGTGTCTGTCCTTTGAGTATGTTAGGCTGAAGGAGATTAGAGGAAAATGTCAAAACCCAGATGGGTTTTTGACAAGTGAATTTCTGCATGACATTGTGGGATAAACCATTATTGCTTGTTATGTACTGTATACTATATGTCTTAACAAACTCGATCAGTTTGACAGGCTGTACTATAATAATGATAAGCAATAAGATTCCTGGTATGTGATGAGCATAGCAATATATGCTTAATAAAATATAAAAATAATATATATTATATTATATTAAAATATATATTATTGGGTTGTTAAGGTGAGATATTTGGATGTTTTATCATGTCACAGTAGCACCTCATACTTCGGGTGCCTGGTTTGTACTTTTTTAAAATAGGTTTTATAAATGTTAAATGTTAGAATGATCAGCCACTGACAAGTGAAGTGAATAACACTGATTATTACAGCATCTCAAAAACAGCAGGTCATGTGGGGAAGGAACCAGTGACAGGGTCATGTACACCAAGGCTCATTGACACACATGAGGAACAAAGGCTACTCCTTCCAGTCTGATCTCTCAGAAGAGCTAGTGCAGACTGAATTGAGGCATTATGGTGCATGTGTGTCTGTTACAGAATGATGAGGTGGCACCAGGATGCACTATGGGAAGAAGGCAAGTCAGTAGACACAGTGTGATGCACTGCAATGGGAAACCTTGGGTCCTGCCATTCAAAGAATATTACTTTGACACGTACCACCTAAACATTGTTGAAGATCAAGAACTTCATGGCAGTGGTATTCCCTGATCGTAGTGACCTCTTTCAGCAAGATAATGCACCTTGTCACACTGCAAAAACTGTTTATGAAATGTTTTGAGGCAAATGACAAAGAAATCAAAGTGTTTGGCTCTAAATTTAGGAGACATTTGGGAGACACCCTTATCCAGAGCAACTTACATTTGTATTTCATTAAACATGTGAGCAGTTGAGGGTTAAGGGCCTTGCTCAAGGGCCCAACAATGACAACTTGGCAGTTGTGGAATTTGAACCTGGGACCTTCTGAACCGTATTCCAAAGCCTTAACCACTGAGCGATCCCAGACCCTGTCTGTTTATTAGATATCAATATGATGAAGTATATCTGGGATGTGCTGGACAATCAAGTCTGATCGATGGAGATCCAACCTTTAAGGATTTGAAAATGTCTAATAACTAATTTCAGTGTCATATGCCACAGCACACCTTCAGAGGTATTGTGGAGTTCATGTCTCTACAGGCCAGAGTTATGGGATGTACACAATATCAGGCAGGTGGTTTTATAATTGTAACTGATCTGTGTGTGTGTATATATATATATATATATATATATATATATACAAACCGGATTCCAAAAAAGTTGGGA
>JAQMYJ010000038.1:15075199-15102636 GCA_030014305.1 Clarias laeviceps
AGAAATAATGGGGAACTCAAGAGAGCCATGATATTATGTTCTTTACAAGTGTATGTAAACTTTTGACCACAACTGTATATGCAAAATGACTATTTTAAGCAGTGACATATGGATGGATTATTTCCAAAATCTGATCAATTCAATTTTCACTCACTCACTCGTCTATACCACTTTATCCTGTATACAGGGTCGCAGGGGGCCTGGAGACTATTCCAGGATTTTCAAGTACGAGGCAGGGTACACCCTGGACAGGGTGCCAATCCATCGTGGAGCACACACTTATACACAAACTATGAGCAATTTTGGGAACATCTTTGGACTTTGGGAGGAAACCGGAGTACCCAGAGGAAACCCACGAAGCACCCAATAACCCAATCTATTGTTGAAATAGAGAAACGGACATTGAGGAGGCAAAGAAATGTTGCAGAGTAATGTTGTGCAGGGAGTTCTGTATTTGTATTTGTGGAGACAACAAAATTATTTGTATTTGAATAAAAGAAGAAATAGCTGTAGCAATCCTCTTTTTTTGTTAATATTGAAGTTACAATTTCAGGATATTTAAAGTTATTTAAGTGTTCTTCGGGCGGCACGGTGGTGTAGTGGTTAGCATTCTTGCCTTGCACCTCCAGGGTTTGGGTTCGATTCCTGTCTCTGTGTGCATGTTTGCATGTTCTCCCTGTGCTTGGTGGGTTTCCTCCCACAATCCAAAGACCGGCAGATTAGGCTAATTGGTGTTCCCAAATTGCCCGAAGTGTGTGATAGGGTGCCCTGCGAAGGACTGGCACCCTGTCCAGGGTGTACCCTGCCATGTGCCCTAGCTGGGATAAGCTACTGGCCCCTCACGACCCTGTACACAGGATAAAGCGGTACAGAGTGAGTGAGTGATAAGTGTCCACCAATAAATTATTATAATAACTATGAACATTTAAATCTAAAAGTTTTATGGTTTTCATAAACCCTGCAAAAAATGTAACATGTAACCATAAGCATCATTGAAAAGAAAATTATTTTAAATCTACCATTCAGCTCCTTATACACACCCAAACCCTCTCACTCACTCACAGTTAGCACAGCATGCAGGTCAACGAGTTAACCTTGGCTAACTACACCGCCACAGTATGGTAGGTTAACCTCCTCCTGTGAGGAAGAGAAACTCCACTTCACATGTTGCAGGTCCAACAGGGAAACACCAGAAGTAACATTATAATAATCTATTTCAGCAAACCAGTTAGTGGACAGAAGTGTTGCAGCAACATATTCTGTTTTACTTATTATTATTACTTATTATTTATTGTTTTCAGTCATTGCTATATTTGCTCTTGTCTCTTCTCTTCTCACATTAAATATGACATAACTACATAAACTGCTCACAGACCAGCTATTTATTTTTCCTGAAAACAGGTAATAAATAAATTTTAAAAATCAGTTTGAAATGAATATTCATAAAAACACACAATTTAGGCTTATACAGGCAAATACTGTATTCGGATTCGGCTCCACCCATGCAGAGTAAAATCTAGACCAGATCTTTGCAGAATTGTATTAGCAAAAGTAAAACCTTGGATTGTGAATAACTTAACTCCGTGAGTGTTTTGCAAGATTTTAATACATTTAATACACAACTTGATAAACGAGCGAGGGCTTAAATTACAGTAGTACATATACGCTTTGTCTGCCGAGTGTCATGTGATCACAATTGAGCCAATGATTCTTCTCTACCTCGTACATCTGTGCGCGCGTGTACTGTTTACTATAACATTGTGACCATGTGTGTGTGCACACATAATATTTTGTGTGTTGTGTCTGTTCCTTTGTTAATGTACTGCAACAACGACCTTTTTTTAACTAAAAAAGTTAAAAAAGCTGTAGCAGTGCGGAAGATAATTCTGTTTAATGACAATGCAACGTCACATTTCCACAAAATCCTCAAAAGGAGGCATTAGAGAGGTTCCTTGTTAAAGACACAATTTTAACTGTCAGTTTGCAGATAGAGACTCTCTGTCAGAAAGCAGTGATTCCATTAGTGTGTGTGTGTGTGTGCGTGTGTGTGTTTGTGAGTGTGTGTGTGTCTGTGTGAAAGTCGTCCTACACAGTAGCCCCTCCCTCCTCCTCCTCTCCTCCCACCTTGTCTTACTCACACCAGCTACTGTACTATTTTTTTCAAAGATAAAGTGCAGATTTACTTTTTGTTTTACTTTTACTTTATATTTTGTATTAATATTTTTAATATGAATATTTTTTGGGTTGTGGAACGAATCATTGAAGTTTTCATTATTTTTTATGGGGAAATTTGCTTTTATTTGGAGTTGTTTTCCCGAAGACCGGAGCAGATGTTTTCCAATACAATGGCTCAGGTCATCCGTAGCGAGTTCTAATAAGGAAAAACGCTGGCCAAGGTCCTCCACTTTGGCTTGAATTTGGTCTAGTTTACTTTCCAATAAACTAAACGAGGATTTAAATTCAGCCACTAACGCTTCACGGTGTTTTTCTAACAGCGCAGAAATAGCCTTGACTGTTAGAGCAGTCGCAGTGTCATCTTTTTTCCCAGTTTTAACATTCCTAGTAGTCATTGCAAGTGAAAAATAGATGATCGTGGGGTAAGGTATAACGTTATTACTGTATATCCTAAAGAGGAAATTTAACATTCAGGGACGAATAAGGGAGTGAAGAAATTATGAACTGTCGGAATGTGGCTGTTAACCAGAAGTCCCCCGAAATTTGCTTTTATATACGAGTGCTTTGGATTTCAAGCATGTTTCTGGAACGAATTATGCACGCAATCCGAACTGTACTTTAAACAATAAAAAAATTTTTTTGCCTCAAAGCCAACAGAAATCCTAACAGGTGGCTTGATAACCAAAATTAGGCTTTTTACAAATAGCTGGAAACACTGGAAAGCACTGTATCAGAACCCTTACAACAAATAACCATTCCAAGTAACCAGGCTGTTCGAAGGCACTAGAAATGTCTGTACCTCAACCTCACTAACTTCCTCAGCTCATTACTTTACCAGTATATGCTACAATGTTTGTTTCTTCAAACTATTATTTGGCAAACTAAGAGTTCCTTAAAGAGACCTTAATTTGATAACTAACCATATCGATCTAAAACAACTTGATGTAGATAGGACTAACAACCATGTGAGTCTAAAATTTGATTTACATGCTGCTAAAAGGAGATGGGATCATTATACACCCTGAAGGGCATCAATTTCTACTGCAAGAATTTTTCAGGGTAACGAATGTAGACAGCTCCTTGGCTCATGCTTTTAAGAGCACCCGCCAAAACTCTTTAAGAAGATTGAAATTGTTCACAGATGTGGCAGATCCATCACATCCACACACATATTAATATTGCAATGTGTAATAATCAGGTTCAGTAAGATAACTGAGCTTTTGGTGCAAAATCAATATGATCCATTAAATACGTATCTCTGAGCTCCATGCACTAAGCTAGAGTCAAGATCATGAGTAACCAAAAAGTCTACATCGGTTCTTAGTAATAAATTTTTTATGAAGGGTTAATATCACATTTTGGCAAAATTTTTGTGAAAACTATTGGCTCAGTATGAGTCAGTATTTTATTTATTTTTGTTTTCATACTGAGCCCTAGAGTTTTCACATAAATTTTTTTCTAGTTCATTTGCTGGTTTCACTAAGCCAGGAGCACAGTTTAGTAAAAAGAACCAATGAACTAGGAAAAAATATTTAAAAGCATTAGCACCTTAAAAGAACGGAACAAAGTAAGCTAACTGTGTTCTCTAATTACTCAAATGTGGGAATGAAGGGAGAAATTGTATTGACAATTCTTTGTTGATGTCATGCTCAAATAAAATTTGCACACAAGCAGTTTACTGTCCTGAAAAGGTAATACAACTTATAAAAGTAAATCAAAATTGCTTCTTTCTGTTCTTATGCAATGATAATGACTGAATTTTTTATACATTATTTATATATATATATATATAGTCGTAGCTACCGAATAGTTTGTAGATGCATTCACACATTTCCTTGATCAGACAAGTGCTTTAATATATGTGTGTATTTTTTTTTTCATACATGCTCTCTCTCTCTCTCTGCATATATATCTCATGTACACAAATAAACCAGAACACACAACAGCATTTCAAGAATAAAGTGTATTTAAACATTTCTTATATAACCCCATTATATATTTATTATAATACGGTACATTACCAGGGATGAAAAAATTATGTATTCATGATTTGATTCCCTCTTCAGAAAAGATAAACAAACTTTTGAAAATTTAAATGAAGGCAAATTCTGAATGAAAAGCCCCCTTTTCATTTCTGTAACAGAACAAAATAATGCTCATTATTTTCTATATAAAACAAATGAATTTAAAAACTGCTTATGTATTTTAATTAATTAATTAATTAATTATATTAAAAATTTATTATTAAAATTATAGAATAAATAATTCTCCCAAATATTTTGACTGAACGAAAAAAGTGTCTAATTTGAGCTCCATAGCAGAAATGTACCATACCTGAATTCCGTTGCCAATTTTTGTGGTCTCATGGGGATGATAGTGTCTAAAAGATACCAAATAATTCTTATTACCTATTTTGTAGTTGTGTAACTGCAAAATGAGTTGTGATCCTGTCGTAGCAAAAGGCCAGAGCTTTCAAGTACTTGGTTCCTTACAAGTGCAGATGATCTCATAGGCACTTGTAAAAAGAATATTATTACTTGACCAGCATGCTCTCTATATATTTTAATTGTACTGTATGTGTCGTTAGGGACAACGGCTGGTGTTTAAACAGTGCAATTGCATTAGATGCATAACATTAGTATTTCCTCTGTGCATTTCATCAATACATTACTGCACCACAATGCATCATGTCACAGTCACATGTATTAATACACCACTAAACAATGTGGTGAAATTGGAGATATTTTAGACATTTGTATAATGGAGACATAATGATGTAGAAGTTACAACGTGAAAAGTCTGAGTAAGAACAAGAATAATAAGTCAACTTTTGTTCATCAACTGTTTAAAACACTCACTATTAACCTGGATAAAAATGTGTGAATGCATCTACAAACAATTTGGTAGCTACGACTATTACTTTTGTCAGCCTTTTAAAATTATTTTGAAATTAAAAAATCTGTTGAATAATTGAGATTTAAAGTGAATGCTTCTTTTTAAGATGCACCATGCCAAATTGCCCATAATAGATGTCTACCTGTAGATTGCATGAGGTCGGGGTCCTTAGCAACAGATATTCCCCTTACAGAAATGACCGCAGCTGTGAAGTCATAACTCACTGCAGCCAACCATCAGACCATGATGATGGTTTAAGAAAAGAATAATAAAAAAAAGCAAAAGAAAGACTGCAAAAGCAAAAGAGAGATAACATAAGCAAAAAAACAAAACAATCTGCAAATAAAAAAAGTAAGGCAAAGGCTGGCAAAATGAGCTTCGGAATGAGTTGTAATCTTTTTCAAAAATGAAGTTTGATTTAATTTTATACCTTACAATCTTTACTGTAAATAAGTTTCTTACATTTTGATATTCTGACTTTTATTCTATTTTATTTGAAACAATAAGCACAAAATTACCTCCATAGTGTTGAACCAATCACAATGTCTGTTTTGTCATTGTCTGACAAGTGTGGGCCAAATCAGTAAGCTTAACATGCCTTCCATTATTCACTAACATAATGAAAATTCACATGCCCCCAAATACTCTTAACTTTAACTATTTTGAAAAAATATATATTATTTTCTTCTTGTAGGTCTCTGTTTTGATTCACTATAACCATTTCGACGAGTATGCTAGTGTCCTGTGTTTGTCCTGTCCTGTGTTAGCATTAGCCAGTTGTGCAGTGCTAACTGTAGTTAAAGGCAAAGCTGGCAACTCTCATGCATTGAGCGTGATGCACACGTATTTACATATCTTGTGAAAATTTCTCACACTTTCATATTCAAAACAATTGTCTGTGGAAGATGTGAGCACCAACATTGAGCTCTAGCTTCTTTCTGGCAAGTCAGTGATAAACCTCTTAAATTCTGAAGGCAAATTGCTATGAAGGTGTGTTGAGGCACGAGGATCCACCCCTTTTCTCCTCTCCAAGTGAAGAGAAATAATATATGTGTAATTCCATAAAAACACTCATGTAAACACTCAAAGGCTAACAAACCTGATTAAGAGAAAATTGCAAGTGTGTGTGAGAGGGAGAGAATCACAATCACACATGCAGCACAATCCGACTTTATTTAATTCTCCCCTTCTTTGATACCAATAATGAATCTTCTTTGACTGTACTTTCTCCATTTCTTCTTCTTCTTATTATTATTACCTTTGCTTTCTCCTTTTCTTTTTCAGTAGTTTCCATCACTAGTGTCACTTTGACTGCACAGTTAAATGAGTGTACATTTGTTTCTTATCTATTTATTGCTGGTGTTATTTTGTGACTTGATTCTAATCTTTGGAAATACAAGTGTATGCCATCATACACTCTCTTTGTTCTATGGCTCGTGCATGACTGCTGGATTTCACATAATATTGCATGTGTTTTGTTGCATTCTCTCTTAATCAGCTGTGTTAGCTCCTGAATTTTCTAATGAATATAAATAGTGATTTAGTGTCTTGTGGATGATTAAACTCAATGCAAATATATCAAGAAATGAAGAGGCCCAATGAAAGCACTTATGTATAGAGCATAAGTTCTGTGCTACCCCCCTGCTCGTAGGTCTGTCATGTGTTTGTATGCACAGAATTAATGCCTTTATTTTCAGAGTCTCACTCCAAGCCTTTTTCTGAAAAGTTGGCAACTATGGATAAAGGCTACACATATGTTTTCCGTGTTGACTGCATCTGTGTCCACGCTAACTGTAGCAGCAAGAAAGAAAGTCAGAAATCTTTGTTAGTTTGGTGTTCAGATGCTTTTGTTGACTTTTTCACACCACTGCTTAATTTTCAAAGTAAGACAAGTTCAAAACATGTAAAACGGTGCAAGCTGGATGGTGAATGGATTATAGTTGTAAGGTCTTGTAAATTAGTGACAAACTTGGGTCTGTGTTTCGTAAACAGGGGCCTTGCCATATAATAAGCCCCTCCCAGATGCCACTGCTACGTATTATTCCATGAGTAATGTTCCCTGAGAATAACCAGGCTCTACCTAAGCACGTCTCTACAGATGGTGGAGTATCAAGCGAACCTAAAGTCTCTTGAGAACACTGTGTGAGCATCTAAAAAGTCATAAAATGAACCATGCTTATTGCTATTGCCAGCTTTAAAGCTTCAAGGCTCAGGTTCATGATTAGGTAAAGTGTGATTTCTCTAACCTCTTCTGAGCTCTAACACAAGGTTGATAGAATCTAAATCGAAACCCACTTATATCGTCCAGACATTGTCTACAGGCTCTGCAGTAGAGCAATCATCCTAGCACTGCACAAAAACACTGCCTGGCCTTCAGACTATATAACTGAAAACAAATGAATTAGAGCTAAAGCAGTTGCTCTCCTGCAACTTCATAAATGGGCAACACCAGACATGGAAAGCCTTCTTCTGAGTTACAAACAAGCTCTATGCAGTAAGCCCATGAAAGAGAGTTTGATGTAATTGCTTATGTGTGGACGATACCCATTAGAGATTGTTATTAGAATTAAGTAGGCACATTAAGCTTTAAGTCTTGGAAACCTGTCAATATTTGACCCTTGGTCAGAATGATTACATTTTTGGTCATAATCTGTAATCTTGGAAATAACAAAAGTAAACAGAAAGCTTGTAAAATCATTTATGGTGGATTTACATTTTGACGGTCAGAACAAATTCGCTGCAGGATAATGTGCAGAAAGACATACAGTATAAAGCAAATAAAAACATTCTTCTACAATCCGCCACAATCAACCTGCAGATGCTTAAAATAAATATCAAAAGTCGATCCTACTGTCAATTGAGTGTCAGGATAAAAAACTAAAAGAGCAGATGCAGGCTGAGCAGGTGGCCTCATAACTTGACACAAAAACAAATCTGCTTACTTTAGGAGCTGTGTCCATGGCACACACTGTGGTACATGGAGGTCAAATTGGCTACAGCAATTTTGTCCTCCTCAGGTGAAGGTGAATCTTTCTTTAGAAACATATGCCACAAGTGACAGCTAGTGGCCTGCTATTGGACCAGTGTTGTTTACTGACATTAGCAACCCGTCCTGGTTAGCTTGTGTAATAGTTATGCAATATAGATAACTGTATAAACATCTGCCATCGAAAAAATGTCATGGTAAAAATAAATAAAAGGGACAGTCCTAATACTCATAGCTGACTTCATTTCTAGTTTCTCCAACTCAAATCATCTAGTTTCTTTAATCTTCTTTTTCTGTCTTTCAATATTTTTAATTTGGTCTTGAAAAGTTCAAGGTTGCATGTCAAGCTGGGTTTGTTTCTTCTGAAAGCTTATTCTTTTAGTTTCAAATCATGGGCTATACTGGTAGAAGAAGGCACAGGGGGGTTTATGACCACAAGGCTTCAATGCATTTGTCAAAATGATTTCCTTTTCCAATACATCAGTTCTCAGTGCCTTTAGAAGAGTCTCTTTAAGCTTCTTATTGTAGCCAAATTTGCAACAGCTGCTCCCTCTCAAGCACCGAATCAGTGAATAACTTTATACAACAGTTGGCTCTGGTCCACTGATTTGATGGTCTAGGAGTGCTTGTATTTAGTGTGACTGCACTAGGATGTTTCATTGTTAATAGCATTCTGCTGATTTGTGCTCGATGTATAAAATGTCACTTCTTAATTTGAAGCTGTTACATCATCAGTTGACATAAATGATATTTTTGACATGACATCGGTAGACATGATAAGTGATTTTTTATTGGCTGAGCAGAACTAAACAGAACAATTGGCCATATTGTGTCTGAAAAATAATATTGTATCGGTATTGTATCTTGTTAATGTAACTGTTGTCTAAAAGAAACATAGGACTCACAGCTTTGACCTTATACTGAATATCCCTCCATTCGCTTCCTGTGGCTGCTGTCCTCAGAATCAAAACATTGTTGTTTATCTACAAAGCCAAAAATGGTTCAGCAACTATTTACATCAAAGCTCTTATCACACCCCGCAATGCAACATGTTCCAACCAATCCTCCAGCACTGCTCGACTGGTCAAACCATTACTCAGACATGTGTCTAGACAACTATCCGTTCTGGGACTTACTGTAGGTGGTAGAAATCTTGAAGAAGACGTCAAAAATAAACTATTCCTTTCTTAGAAATTTGGGTCACGGCAAATCAAACCTAAAAAAATAGGCTATTCTGGTCACTGGCCAATTGACCGAACAAGCCCAAATTTCCACAATGGAATCAAAATCTCCTATAGTTTGACCTTTACCAAGGAATTGTGCAAACCAATCAACATACACTTGGTATACATTAATGATAACAGCATACAAGACACAAAACCACAAACTCCCACCAGAGTATACTAAAGTAAAACCAGGTTACCAAACCCACTATAAGGACAAATGCAGCACAGTATTATTCTTTACAAAGACTATGCTATGATTTCACTGAGCAAACAAACACTTGTCCCTATGCTGAAAGAAGCATGGGGACAAGAAACAATACTCTAACTAACTGGAAGTCATTCAGTTCCCTATTGTGGTGTCCAGGTAATTGGTTTTAAAAAAGAAAAGCTAAATAAAAAAGTTGAAAATACTGTAAACCATACATTATTGGATCCACTGTCAGCCATTGCGATGCATGGCACCTGTTGCTTAAACTCACGCCACATGATCGAAGTGTGCAGTGGTAATGAGACACCCGCTGGCCCCACGGCTGGAGTCTGCACATGATGAGCCAATGCCGTCAGAGCCGGAAAAGCCACCAGAGCAAGGAATTCTTGCCAGCTTTAAGCACATTGAAGATCCCATGCCACCTTCCACCTGCTGGGTGATACCGTACTACGCGATACCAGAAGTGTGGTAACACTCGTTCAGCCCTCAGTCGTGCCGCTGAATGTGACCCCGTGCCACCCTATCTGTGTCACCTGCATGCACGGTGATGGGTGGAAAGAACCTGCGGTGCAATATGTAAATATAAAGTCAAAGCTGGCGTAATCCTTGAGCTACCTGTATCTCTATCTAGGTCATGATTGGCCCAGGCTACTGCCTGAGTGAACTGATGTTGCACATAAGAAACGGAAGACATAGTGCGTGAGCTGATGGATAGCTGCCGCAATGCAACTGGCATGGTTGGTGCAACCGCCGACAGACTGTGGCGACACAGAAACTGAAGGTGAGGCTAAGGATCCCTCTAATCCTAAGTTATGTGCATTTTTTCACTGTCTCAGCAGGTGAAAAAGGATGACAGCTTTGCACGGCTGCAGCACAAGAACCCACGCTTTAAGCACTGCTGGGAACAGAGGGTATTCATAGAGGGAGTAGCCAAAGCGGCTTCTCAGTCCCGGCCAGCCTTATATTCTTTGTTAAAAATAATCTGTTGTATTTTCAAATGAAACAACGAGAATCTGAGTGTGATCTCATGGTGGTTTCCCAAGCGAAAGTAGTTTCAGTGATTTCACATTCCACATCCTTCAGAGGTAAACTTGGAGCACAACATCATAGAGAAGATAAAGGAAGCCTTTAGCGGTCCCGCCCCCGTTCCATTAATTTCGCTACAGATTATAAGCATACCATTCAAGAGAATTGGCATGGATCTGGTTGGGCCGCTGCCCAAATCTGCAAAAGTTTCTGGTGATTATGGACCATGCGACACGTAATCCAGAAGCAGATCCACTGAGGAAAGCCACATTAAAAAACATCACAAGAAAGCTGGTTCAGTTCTTCAGCAGAGTCGGCTTTCCTTAGGAAGTGCTCACGGACCAAGGTATACCATTCATGTCAAAATTAATGTGTGATGTGTGCATGCTGTTGCAGATTAAGGAGATCTGCACATCAGTATATCATCCACAGACTGACGGTCTCGTTGAACGCTTCAAACAGACCTTAAAAAGGATGCTACGGTGAGTGGTGCAGGAAATCAGCCGCAACTGGGACCAAATGCGGCCCTGGGGCCTATTTGCATTTTGTGAAATGCCACACGCCTCCACAGGTTTCACGCCATTTGTGCTGCTCTTCAGCCACCGGCCACATGGTCTGCTCAATGTTCCCAAGAAATCCTGGGACTAGCAGTCATCACTATTCAGGACGGTAATCGAGTTTGTGAAAGAACTGCAAACCAATATTAACAAAGTTCTCCCTATTGGACAACAGCACCTGCAGGAGCCGCTGGAAAAGAAGAGTCAAGCCTTTGACCGACTCAGCCACGTGCTACTTATATGTTCCTGGCCCGGTGGCAAGGATCCTTCACCCTCTTGGAACGGCTCCACGATAATGCTGAGGTGGACAGCATGGCATCATAGAGGAGTCAACAAGCCTCATTATTACAGTGCCCAAGAATGATGGGTTGATCAGGCTTTGTAATGACTTCTGGCGGCTCAAAGCGATATCCACCTTTGATGCATACCCGCTTCCGTGTGTACATGATCTTGTGGACCGTTTGGGAAAGGCCCGATTCAGGGTTATTGGCAGGTGACCAAGGCTGCCTTTTCAATAAACTATGGCCATTGGCAATATCGGGTCCTCCCTTTTGGTCTCCACGGCGCCCCAGCTATATTCCAGCATCTAATAGACATCGTCATGAAGTCCCATCACCCTTATGCCACTGCATATCTGGATGATGTCGTAATCCATATAGATGGGAGGATCATTTCCACCACCTCTGACAGATCTTGGGTGAACTGCGGAAAGCTGGGCTCACTGCCACCGCCGGAAGTGCCATTTAAGGCTGACAGAGGCACAGCACTTGGGGTATTAAATCATTTGCAGCATGCTGAAGCCATTGCAGAAAAAAAGTGGAGGCCATCCAATCATACAAAAAAACCAACAACAAAAAAACAGGTACATGCCTTTTTGGGGCTGGCTAATTATTACTGCCGTTATGTGCATGTTTTCTCCTCTGTGACTGCACCCCATTCCGATCTCATGAGAAAAGGACTACCAGAGAAGGTCTGCTGGACAGCGAAGGAGGAGCAGGCATTCATCACCTTGAAAACCATCAGTTCCCCCATCTCCGATTTCGGATTTGGGGCCTTTCTTTCTCTGGAGTTAGAGGGCAAAGAACACCCAGTCCTGTATGTATGCAGGAAGCTTTACACAGCCAGAGAGAAACTATGCCACAAATGAACGGGAAGCTCTTGCCATTCAGTGGGTAGTAGAGGAGCTCTGTTATTATCTAGAAAGGCGGCACTTCACGTAAGTCATGGTCCATGCTCCACTACAGTGGCTGGCAAGATCCAAAGATACTAACCCCCGAATGAGTGAACGAAGTCCACTCAGTGCAGGTGCTCACACACACACACACACACACACACACACACACACACACACACTGCGGACACAGCGGAGCACACCTAACAAGGGGGTGGTCCTGTGGAACTCACTTGGGCTGTAAGCGGATCATCGTGATCATCACTCAGCGTTTACGTGGCATTTTAAGAGGCTCCATTGCCTGTTCCCACCAGACCAGGTACATTATGTATATAGAAACCACAGCTCAGAACGTACGCACAATTAGGAATGAGCAAGATATACTGACCGGCAAAAAATAAATAAAAAAGTTGCACACGCTAAGATTTATTTCAATCACCTTTAGCTATATTTATAGCACATACTGTGGTGGCCAGCTCATGTGTGAAAAACCACTCTTTCACAATTTGAGTCCTTGTATATATGCCTCTGCCATCAGGCAATAAAACTCAGTTGATGTGATAACGTGGTCATTCAGTACATTCAAGTCATCAGCTGACTTCATTTTATTGTCAAAGAACATTGCTGAACCTAGATCTGACCAACTGAAGCAAGTCCAGATCATAATACTGCCTCCAGAGGCTTGTACAGTGTGTACTATGACTGATTGGTACATCGCTTCATGCACTTTCCTTCTTACCCTGATACACCCATTTCTCTGGAAGAGGATCAATCTGGACTCATCAGACCATATGACGTTTTTCCATTGCTCCAAAGTCTAATCTTTTTGCAACCTATCAAATTCAAGCTTTTTTCTGATTAGTCTCATTAAAAAGTGTTTTTCAAGTGACAATGAATCAGCAGTATCCTTCAAGGTTTTCAAAATGTGTAGAAAGATTCTTAACCCAGTTCTAGTAATTACTAATCTCCAGAAGTTATCTAGCCCAAAATCTGAACCTTCTGAAATGACCAGGCAGAGTAGGTCCAGCAGTCAATAACGTAAGCAGTGAATATTTGTGTGTACATGTGTGTCTTTACATTTGTTTATGTTCTTGCTCCAGTCACATGTCAACTGGCCCTTCACATCACCATAGCATATGATTTGCGTTATTTCCATTTTTACATATGGAGGCATAATAGAGCCTAATTTTTTTTCTTAAATTTTTCAAATGTCTATACGTTAAATAAAATTTTTATGGTCTGTCTTCAGTAGAACAATGTGTTCTCAGACTGTGATATGAGTGCATTGCCAAGCTAATTCTTTAATGTGACTGGGCCTGCAGTATGAGTACCATTTCGTCTAAAATAAACGAAGCATAACAGTGGACTTAGTCATGAGTCATTTAAAGCTGCATGCTCTTTTATTCTATTTAAAGAGCTGTGCAATGTCTGTGTTGACTCCTAATCCTGTTCAAGTGCCAAAAGATTTGTCTTTTTCAGCTCCGTTTATATGTTCTGGGTTTTTGGGCAGGGTGAAGCGGGCAGTCAAAGAACTGCACGGAGATGAATGGAAGCTTGTAAGGTGAGGAGAGATGCCACTCTCAGTATCTGTCTCACAGTTATCAGCATGTGAAGCTGCTGGTCCATTACAGCTACTAGTTACACTGTATGTGTGTGTATGTACAGTATAGACATCTGATCATGGTTAATAAGTGCAGAGCTTGTCAGTTCAGTAATTAGTCTCATGCTCTGGGTTCATGTAGCTAATCAGAAGCACGAATGTCATTGCGAAGTGACCCACTGGGTGGCAGTAAGTACATGAGATGGTTGAGATGCTCAAGAGCCCTGCAACGAATGATGAGTCTGTCCTTCTACAGTATGCACCTGTTTTCGCACTCTTCCGCTCTGTTTACCTACATTTTTTTCTCTTTGTCTGTTTGTCTGTCTGTCTTTTTTTTTGTGCATTATATTTCACTTGTGTCTGCTGTATTGCCTTGCATATATAATTTCATATATAGTTTCATATATATATATATATATATATATATATATATATATATATGTTTAGAAATTCCCAGGAGGTTCTCCCTATCACACGTCTACGTTCAAGGGAGTCATTAAAAAATTATTATTAATGTGATTAATTATCTGGTAAGGCAAATAATATTAATTAAGCAATTGTTTTCAGTCTTTGAAAGAATTTACACTGATTTGATTTATCTGCATTAATTATTTTGTCAGTGAAAGGTCCTTACAAGGGTAATTAGACAAACCTGCATGAGTTTGTGTGTGTGTGTGTGTGTGTGTGTGTGTAAGAGAGAGAGAGAACTGTGGGTTGCCCTGACAGTCCAGTTGAAGGCCTGTCATCAGTGACCTTTTTCTAGTTGCTATGAGCCTCTTCTGTCTCAGCTAGCAGGATGCCATTCTGCTCGTCTCCTTTGCTGACTGAGGACTAATGAGGAAAGCAACGGCCCGAAAGTGAGAGACACACATAAAGATCCAGAGACGGTGATATTACAGAAACAGGTGCAGTGAAGCAAGGTGTGAAGAAAAATTAGGTTAAATGGGAAGATTGTTCCCTACTAAATGCTAAGCAATGTAAAATGGACACCAGCTGAATGAGGAAATAAAGTATTATAAAATGAGAGAGAAAAATACTGACATGGTGCCCCTCAGGGTTTTAAAATATATTCTCCGCATAACACTGAACTCTGAACACTGAATCTGGAGATGCTTTAAATTTCACAGCTGTATAACTGTATGAATATTCATGTATAACTTAATTATGTACTTATTAATTAATATCCACCTGTAATATAACTGCAAGTTAAAACATAAGGTATAATAAAAAGTTTGAAGAACATAATGTAAATAAATTCTGTAAAACAAAAGTGATTCATATATTTTTGAAATTTGGTTTGAAAGGTTTCTAAATATAAATATGAATTATAAAAGGAGTAACGAGACAAAATGAAAATATCAAATCAATATTTGTTGTGATGACCTTTTAAAACAGCATCAATTCTCTATTGTTGTGCAGTTGAAAAAAAAAATGTAATAAGTAATTTATGCATATCGGAAAGGTTTAGCAAACTCCCATGTTTCAGTCCCTGCAGGTCCGTGACAGCCGTAATGTTCTTCTCTTCTTAAAATGCACTTTATTACTTTCACACACACACACACACACACACACACACACACACACACACACACACACACACAAACACACACAAACCTTTGTAACATTTTACTTTTTTATTAGTTTGTGATGTAAAAATGTCAAACAAAGGAGCGTAGAATAATTACACAGGACCACAGACACGAGGTATACAAAACATCAGACTCCATTTCAATTAAATTTAGTTTTATTTATGTAGTGCTTTTAACAATGTTCATTGTCACAAAGCAGCTTTACAGAATAAATTAGAATTATCAAATTGTCCCTGATGAGTACGCCAAGGGTGACAGTGGCAAGGAAAAACTCCTTGAGATGACAATAAGAAGAAACATTGAGAGGAAACAGACTCAACAGGGAACCCATCCTCATTTGGGTGATAACAGATAGCAAGAATCGACTGCAGTCATATTGTGTGAAGAAGGCTGGAAGTTCAGCATAACAGGAGAGCTATTATGCAGTCCACTTCTCCTTCTTATGAAGTCCACTTGTTATTGGAGACTCAAGTACAAAACCTGCTGCAGAGTGCAAGCAGGATCTCCAGCAGGACTATGACAGCATAACTATAGGGAGAGGGAGAAGGAAACCGCTCACTTTGCCTTCAACAAACTTGAGAGTGATGGAAGATACCATTTAAAAATACCAATTCACAATAAAACTCTTCATCCATGAGTTCCCAAGATCTACAACTTTACCTAGTAGTAGTAATTTAAAAGCAATGCAAAATTTCACTCGAGGCCAATTTAGTGTGGAGAAGATAGGAGTGATGTGCTTATATCTTCTGGTTCTAGTGAGGTCTCTGACTGCTGCATTCTGGATAAACTGGAGCATATTTACTGTAGGCACTTAGTAGAACATCCAGACAGGAAGGCATTGCAATAATCCAACCTAGAGGTGACAAAAGCATGAAGTAGTTTTTCTGCATCATGTAGTTACAATATATTCCATATCGTAGCAATATTTCTAGGATGAAAGAATGCTATCCTAGTAATATTATCTACATAGACTGGAATCTATAATAACGCCAAGGTCTGTTACTGCTGTGCATGATGAAACAGAAAGGCCATCCAGACTTACTGTGTAAGTTACTTCTAGCTGCATGTCGTTCTAGTACCAGTACTTCTGTCATGTCAAATAAGGACAGCACAATTGCACAGTACTGAGAAATGACAGGTGATATTGCACAATAAAGCGTTGTATAGCTTTATTGTTTTATTTGTGTGCGTCGTAACAGTGCAAAAAAAAGCCCTTTTATGAAATATAGAATATACCCTTAAGGAATCATGAAATAACTTGTGTTTGCTTTGTCTTTGTGTAAGATTATACCACTGACAAACAGTAAGCCCACCTTGCTTACTACACAGTACTACTAGAGCCTTTGGAGAGATCTACACAGCAGACTCAGAACAGTAAGCTATGCTTAATCAGAGAGCTTTGAGCCTTCCCAGATCAACATTACAATATCACTATGTGTGCATTGGGAAAAGAAACAGGCACGTATTTACTGGGAAGAGGGTATTTTAATAGTGAGTAAATATACAGACAGTCACTTAAATCTGCTGTCCACCCCCAATCTCCAATACCTTGGGTTCATAATGATTTTACTCAGTAATGGTCAATTTCTAATGTTTACCCAATATGACAAAGCCTTGTCTAATGAAAAAGAATATACTGTAGATATTGAACACAATGTGAAAAGTATATGAGTAATTACACTTCATTATTGTACTATTTTAAAATATATGTACTTTACATTGGCTTTAATTATTATAAAAAATGACAGTATGATTTGTTTCACTATTACTTCATACTCAAGATCTCATGTCTCATCAGCAAGTCAGAATTTCAATTCAGTCAAGTCAAGTCAGAAAACCTGCACTTGATCGCCAGCGTTTCTGTCGAAGTGAATGAATTTTGTAAAACTGCCTAAGGTAAGTTATTCACCACTTCAGGATTCACCACTGCCAATCCTGTCTAGCTAGTATTTGACATACTGTACCCGATGAAACTTTTTACATTCATACAGGTAATAAACAGTTTAGTTAATTTGTCATGTATGGCTGTAATACTTATAGTACTTCTATTATAAATTCCAAAAAGTTCTCCCTATCTGACTTTTTATTATAGAAGAATTGTTAAAGAGTGTATTAATATACAAAACATTTGTTCATTTGTTCCTAATGTCAGTTTCTGTTGGACCCAAAAGTTTTAGTTAATCTAATTTTCTAATTAGGTATCTTTTTAAACCAATTCATACACAGTTTCATGTTTCACAGTGCTGATTTTTCCATCTGTTTTTTTCTATTGTTTCAAGTTTTTTCTTGCTGCTGTTGCTTCTGTTTTGGTAGAAGAACTTTAAAATAACTCTTTAAAAACTCTAGAGAACCCAGATCATCCACGAGTCTACTCCTGTGTGATATTACATCATCTCAGCTGGTTGTTTTTAGGTCCAAATTTCCTACTTCTTTAGCAACTTAACTTATGTCACAAAGCTTCCCATAATGTGTTAATGTCTCAACTGAAATTGCCCTCAGATAAAACATTGTTCCATACCTTAAACTCCCTTTTATTACACTCCTCTCCAAATGTGCCTTTTCAGCATCTCCTGCTGAGTCACACCCCTCCAGAGAACAGCAGATCTGAGCAGCTAGCTGGGGGAAGAGATCTTACATGTGGTCACAATAGAGGAAAAAGTCAAACTATAGCTCGTTTAAACTCCACCAAAGGAAAAGTGGAAAAGGGGCAAAGGCAAGATTTTTTTTCCCACATTTGATATTTGTGCACTCATACTGCATTGTAAACCCTAATGCTTAAATGTAATTAAACATATTGAGTACTGTTAACTTAAATAATTACAATTAGTTCAAATTAATAGGCCTTGATGAGTATTTAGAAAGCCGAAAGACAAACAACAATTTATTTGATTTGCAATAAAAATTATAATTGCTATTAAATAGTATGAGTTAGGCTCCTCAATAATGCAAGTAAATAATGATTTATATGAAAGAGTACAACAAACTCAAAAACCCATAGTTCCGTTTGCTTAAAACTGGAAACATCATTACTTAAAAAATTTGATGTAACCGATTACCTAATTATTATTATTTTTTTTTCTTGTTCCAATCATTTAACCTAACCCAAGATATGGCTTTTATGCTTCTATAGAATGATACTGGACTGTTCAAATTAAAATGATCTAAACTATGCTAATAACCACAAGTTTATTTCAAACTGTGCAATGTGTGCACACATAGCCTAGTAGCCTAACAGCCTAGTAATTGAGGATATAACATTTACAGTATACAGTTTTTGCAAAGCGTGATTGCTTCTCCTACACACACATTTACCTACTGAGGACACCTGGTCTACACACAGACCTTTTGCCTTTGTTTCCACAGAAACTAATTAACATACAGAATCCTAGGGTAAGCTACCCAGCTGGGGGCCACTTGATATTCTGATCACTATACGTTTCACAGAGGCTAAGGGGTATAAAATCATACACTACACTATGCTTTTTTCATAAGGTATCTGCTTTTTTGCCAGGAGAGTAGGCATTTACCATCATATGTCCAGATACATTTTTACTATCAAGTGAGAAGTTTTTACCATCAAGTAACCTGTGCCCATGCCTCTGTAAGTTCTTTTCCATTTTATATTCTGGGTATCATGTATTTGTCTTTTGTCTAATAAACCATTTTGTTACTTTGTTCATGAATACTCAGTCGTTCTTTTTCAAGAAAGTGGCATGCATTAAGTATACCAAATTTGTATGATTTGTTTTCTAGTAGTAAGACTTCCAACGAGCCAAAATAAGAGGCAAATACCTGTACAGAGTATACAGAGTTTCAAATACAAACCCTGAGAAGACATTAGTAAGTCTTGCACATCAACCTTACGAAACTTACGAAATAACTGTTTATTAAAAATGATATATAAAGTCTCTGATATAGAAACATTTTATGCTGAAAGCTTGGCCATGAAGCTGGTTTTGAGTTAATATAAATAGAGCACCAAGATAATGCACTTCTAGCAACAACTTTAAAATGATCATTTGGAGTCAAATAATTAATTAAATGTGTTGGAGTCAGATATTTGATTAACTCATTTAAAATGTGCATTAAATGTCCCTATCATCTGACACTGTTCATAGGAAAGCAGATTGAGCATCTTGATACTGACCCTACCTCATGGACTCTGTTTAGTGTATGTACCTATATACAGTACTTATTCATATTTAAGGCGGCACCGCCTCCTTGTACCTCCAGGTCCCAGGTTCGATTTCCGCATCGGGTCTGTTTGCATGTTTTCCCCGTGCTTGGTGGATTTCCTTCAAGTTCTCTACTTTCCTCCCAAAGTTCAAAGACAGGCAGATTAGGCTAATTGGTGTTCTCAAATTGCCTGTAGTGTGTGAATGCATGTGTGATTGTTGACTGGAGGTCCTACTACTCATACAAAATGGTTGGATTACAGAGGGTCCTAGATTGATGAATTCATATTTAAACCAGATGTAGGTGTGGTCTGTGCAGAAATACATTAAAAACAGAAAAAGTTTTTTCATGTACAAAATTGTAACACCTGATGTCCTGTGTGTCATTCTGACAAAATTTTATCTTCTATATAATGTGACTTAGAATGGAAACGCTGCCTAAAAAAACTTTCCCTGTTTCAGATGGGTCAAGTTATTGACTGCAGCAGGCAAAGTAAACAACTAAGGAGATTTGAAAGGGCTGGAATTGGGTTAAGAATGCTTCAACACATTAGTAAAACCTGAAAGAATATTGCTGCTCCCTTCAAGGGATTTCAACAGCAGTCCATCTGATCCACATACAGCGTAGTGCAGGTTTTACGCCGGATGGCCTTCCTGATGTGACCCTGCCATTCTATCTGGGCTTAGGACCCGCACTAAGGATGCCCTGAATCAAATTAAAATGATTTAAACTATGTTTAATTAAAATTTTCCTAAGGGCATGTTTGCTATCAATCTAATCCGTATTTCATGTCTGACATAGTAAACAGCATAGTAATTAAGGATATAACATTTACAGTCACTGGGTTTTGGGCATTGGCTGGAAATCAAACCCAGGCCGCCTACCACTGCCTGGAGGATAGTGTTAAAATGTAGTCAGAAATTATTTTTTGAACAAAGCTCACTTCAAAGCTTGGCCATAGTCCATCATAAAAAAATCAACATAAAATATTTTGAAATCAAAGCTGTGTTTAATAGTAAGAGCATTTCCATACATGCAATGGAATGAAAACTCATCGGACACATAGGTGAGTGGCCTTAAGAAAACCACTTGTTAGTGATGCTAACCAGAAAAAAAGGTTCAATTTGCAGGGAAGCATAAAGATTGGACTTTGGAGCAATACAAAAAAGGTCATGTGGTGTGATGAGTCCACTTTCATGAGTTGACCCTATTCCAGAGCAATGGACACATCAGGGAAGCAAAGCACATGAAGTAAAAGTGCCCACCAGGCATAATGCGCAATGTACCAGTTGCTGGAAGCTGTATTATGATCTGGGTTTGCTTCAATTTGTCAGGGCTAATCTCTGCAACGTTAAGTGGCAATAAAATTCAGTTGATGTCCTAAATGCACTGAATGACCAGCTTGTTAAATCTAAGGAGCTTTTCGTCCCTGGTAGCACAGGCATATTCCATTTTGTGCAACTTAAATTGTGAAACAGTGGTTCTGGGAGCATGAGGAATCATTTTCACATTAGAATCGGGCACCACATTACGGCTATAATCAAAGCTAAAGGCAATCCAATGGAAACTTACAGACTTAGAAAAAGAAGGAAAAAGTGTCTGTTTAAATAGTTGGATTAGTTTCAAATTAGTATTGTGTTGTTTTTTTGTTTTTGTGGCTCTGGTATAATTTTGAATGTGAATTTAGCGTGCTGAAACCCTGCAACCCTGCAACCCTGACCACAAGCTTCATAATCAGGCCCTTCTACATGAAAATAAATTTTATGAAATGTACCATAAATGAATTATGCCTTATTGTTCCTGTCATGCATTTACTTTCCCTAACACTAGTAATCAAAATCATGTCCGCTCTCAAGATTGAAATAATTAAAAACTTTAAGTGATTTGTCAAGTTGAATTTATCAAGTTCACAAAAGTCAATGAGCTTATAATACACTCATCATTCATTCAATCATTTTCAGTTGCCACTTTATCCTGTTCTAATCTAAATTCAAAGCTCAGTTCCTTAACATCATCCCACCTCTACCAGTCTTTCAACTCTGTTTACAGCCTTTTTAGCATCTAAGCCCTATAGCTTGTTATCCACCTCTTTTCTCTTACGTCTATTTTTCCCTCTTCCCTCCTGTTCCCATCTTTCTCCTGCCGTGTACTGACCTGCTGTGTAGTGGAGGCAGATGTGTGAAGTGTGCATCATTCCAGGCAGTTTCCCCCTCCTTGTCTTTCCCTCCATCTCTCACCTTTTCTTTTTTTCTTGGAGTGAATGTTAATAAAGTGTATCCTTTAAAGGAGACTTTTTCACTTCAATTTGAAGTTAACATGGTCAGGGGCTGCTCTTATTTCTGCATACATTTAAATTAATTGGGATGTGTGAGCTGGGCATGGCTTTTCATCTTCAAAATCTAATTAGGTACATTTTGCACACTTTCAGGGTGCTAATTGCTACCTTTTTGACTCATAGCTCCTTTCCTGTGCACATCAAATGTGAAATTGAGCATATTTTCTGTTCCATTCGAACTCAGAATGTAATGGGCTGTGACGTGGCCTTTTCCAAAAATAGAATCAAGTGGCAAATATGATGGCTGTTATTAGGCTGCACTGTGCTTTATGCTGGAATGTGTATTGTCCTCTTATGTGTAATACAAAATTTTAGTAACAGGGGGCAAAACACCTATTAGCTCTACTATGAGGATAATATTGATCTTGTTTAGGTATTCTTGAGACAACAGAGTTAAATATAATAGTTGCATTGTTAAAATACTAATTCATATTAAGGCAAATTCAAATTCACAATTAAAGCAAAAACTAAGAAAATGACAAAAAAATAACATTAAAAACACTATTTTTGTGTTTGCTACAATTATGGATTACAAAAGCTGCAAACAATGAAGCTGATGAACAGAAGAATCAGGCTTAAAAATAACATTTATGTTTCCATAAGAAAATTAAAGAGAATGTGAAAGAAAATATACTTATTTAAGTCCTCATCTAACAGTTTAGTGAATGAATAGGAAAAATATATATGAGCAAAGTATCACTCAAGCATGTCATGTCACACTGGCAACTGCAGTTGTTTTACTAACCATCATAGCCTCCTAATTTATATAAAATTAAAATGTAATATAATGAACATATGAGATCTTATCAATAATGTCTGCGCAATTAATATATTAAATTACCGTAATCAGGTTTGACCCCCGATTCTCTCAACAATGTCAGGTTTAACAAATATCATTTTTGTGTGCATTTTTGTTGAGGGAATCAAAGCTGATTATGGTAATATAATATATTAATTGCACAGACATTATTGATAAGGTCTCATATGTTTATTATATCAAATTTACATTTTATATAGTAGCTGCAATTGCCAGTGATGGTTTGCCCATATACAGTATATTTTTTTCCTATTCATTTGCTATAGACAGTTAGATGAGGACTTGCTATATAAGTACATTTTCTTTCACACTGGTTCAGTTTTTCACGCTGCAGAAATACAGGTCACCTTTGAGACCTGCAGTGTCAGAATGAAGACTTACAGCATAAAACTAAGTAAGTGCCATAACCTTATTTAAATCAATCTTAACCCCTTTCAGTCGAGCCGTAAGACTGTACAGACCTACAGGGAGCCAAACAGATGGAGTGTCAAGGCATCTGCATGTGTGTTGGTTACACATTTTTGTTCATTTTACCAAAAAAGTGTTGAATTGGCCAATTTGACTGGCCAGAAGAATAATTTTTTGTAACAGTTATTCAAATCTATCTAGTTAATATTAATGCACTTATTCTAGTACTTTATCGTTTCTACAGTAACAACTTTCCCACATGATCTTCCATGGCCAATAATAAACAGATTAAAAACAGGTGGCTATTGAACAACAAAATGTGCACAAAGTGAGGTCCATGAAGACCTAATTTTGATAAGGCTTGGGTGGAAGGACTTGCATAGAGCTCTGACCTCAAACCCAGTGAACGCCTTTAAGACCTTTAAGAACTGGAACACTGACTGCACCATGGGCCGCCTCACCTCACATCAGTGCCTGACCTTGATGATGCTCTTGTGGCTGAATGACCAAATCCTACAGCTACTTTCCAAATCTAGTGAAAGAATGAGATTATTATAACAGCAAAGAGGGACCGTGTGATAGTGAGATAGAATAGAATAGAATAGAATAGAATAGTCTTTATTGTCATTGCAACAAGTACAACAAAATTTAAAGTGCCATCCCTTGAAACATAATTACGTGCACACACACACACACACACACACTCCCACAAAGCGTACATTCCGTTATTGCACGATCCACAATTTTTATATATATTTTTTGCATTAATTGCATAAATTGCATTAATTGCAGAAAAATGCATAAATAATTTTATCTTATTAGACATTGTTTGAACTTTTTTTTTATAGCAGCATTCAGTACTCTTATTGCACTAGGATAAAAACTGTTTTTATATCTACTGGTTCTAATTTTTAATGTTCTATACCATCTGCCAGACGGCCGTAGATCAAACAGTTGATGTCTCGGGTGTGAATTGTCCTTTACAATTTTATTGGCAAGTTTAAGGCAGCGGGAATTGTGTAAGCTTTCCAGGTTGCTGAGAGGGCAGCCAACAATCTTTTGGGCAGTTGTAATGACCCTCTGAGAGATGTTTAATAACTTCTTACCCTAACCCTTACATTATATTTATTTACATTTATAATGGTCAGTGGAATGTAGGCTTGTTATATGTAATTCATGTTTTAATTCCTCAAGTAAATTAGTCAAGTCCTAGTATAGTGTATAACATGTGACTATTGACAGATACTCAACAGACATGAGTGACAGTCTATTGAGAGTATATTACTGTGTTTGTATGTGTGTGAGCAACAGGAACAATGTTAGAGAAGGTTCAGATGAAACGATTGCCTTGTTTCCCATCAGCACTAGTATTGATTCATTCTGTCAACACTCCACTTCTCTGTTCAGTTTCTCACAGAAACACACACATACACAGACACACGCACACACACACACTCCCCATGTCGCTTCAAAAAACAATGCCTTCTGCATGAGGACTGCATGACCCTCTTACCCGCTGGAGTAGCAGAAGTGTATGCACAACCTGAACAGTATAAAGTGGTTAATAAAGATGAATAAAAAAGATGTGCAGGTACAAAACACGCACACACACACACACACACACACTTTCTTACCACTTCATTAGGTATACATTGCTAGTACTCGTTTTGTCTTCAGAAATGCCTTAATTTTTCATGGCATGGATTTAACAAGGTGTTAGAAACATTCATTAGAGATTTTGGCCCATGTTGACAAGATAGTAATTGTTGGTAGAAGGAAATGTTGGATTTTGAAATCGATAGTAATCCTTGAGAAAACAGTATGCATGGCAGCATTCTGTATCACAGTGCAATAATTGCTCTGGGAGATTATGTGATTCTTACAGATAATGAATGTTACAAACACCCACTGTCCACTTTTTTAGGATCACCTGCACATTCATTCAACTACAGTATATGATCAGCCAAGTTAATATTTATCACTTATTCAATTTAGTGACCATAGCTTGAAATGAGGAGCACATGTGATCAGCTTTCTTCAGTCGTTTAGCACTTTTGCTGCTCCGGTTGATCATTGCAGCTGCTTTGTTAGCCATCTCAGCCTCTTCATTTATATAAAATTTTATTCACTCACTCATCATCTATACCACTTAATTGTGTATACAGTGTTGTGGGAGACCTGGAGCCTGTCCCGGGAGACTTAGGGCACAAGGCGGGGTATACCCTGAACAGGGTGCCAATCCATCGCAGGGCACACACATACATACACTCACACTATAGCCATTTAGCCTAACCTGCATGTCTTTGAACTGTGAAAGGAAACCAGAGTACCCCGAGAAAACCCACCAAGCACGGGGAGAACATGCAAACTCCATACACAGAAGCAGGAATCGAACCTTGACCCTGGAGGTGCAAGGCGACAGTGCTAACCACTAAGACACCATGCCGCCTATAAAAGTTTTTTCTAATATAATAAACAATCAAAAATGTCTGTTGGTTACCAGAATTGTACATAGCAGGCTATGAGAACACTTTGACAAGGTAGGCTCATTATTCTGGTTAACAGAATGAAATGCACCCACTAAATACATCATGGTTTAGGCAGCTATAGTGAGCTTCTCTGAGTTCAGTGTTTAATTGTCCTGTTGGATTACTGCTACCAATTTTTATATTTATTTCATTTATGCTGCAAATTCCATGTCATTATAATGTTACTTACTCTTACTTCACCTTTTGCTCTGCCATGCCTGCTGTGGACTTCACTACTCACTTCAACAGTGTAGCATTAGAGGAAAGATAATAAATAGTTATTAGTATCAGTTGCCTGAAAACTTCATACACTGGTATTGGCACTATACTACAGTTAGGACTTTGTAAGTGTTTGTTGAAGAACACACACTCCCTTGCAATTTTTACATTTATAAATAAAAAATAACAAGAAACAAAGGATTATGCTGCTACATCAATCCATTTTCTTAACAGGACAACAATGGGAAGCTTGGAGGCTACCTGTGTGGGGTCAGAGTCATGAGGCAATGCCTTTGCTCTTGAAGAGTTGAAGGAGGTATTTGCAGGTAAAACTTTATTAGAAAACATATTTACGACAATAAAACCTAAATGAGCCTAGGCTTACATACATTAGCATTGAACAGGACAAAATAGAAAGCAAAGACAGCATATCATTGAAATAATTAACATTACGTATAACATAAGACAATACCCCAATATTGTCTTATGTTTTATGTTTAACCGTGTTTGACAGTGCAACCATGGGGGGGGGGGGGGGGAATTGGGGGCCCAATCCAGTTTCTTCTTGTGCCAGTGCCAAGTCTGGATAAATGCAGAGGGTTCTGGCAGTAAAGACATCCAACATAAAACATTTATACCAAATCAATCATGTGAATCATGGCCCGAGTTAACAACGACCGCCACTGGTGCTGCTGACCTACAGGATGCTGGTGGAAATTGGGCTACTGTTGGTCCAAGAATGAGAGGAGAAGGGTGTGTTCATAGGCAGAGAGAGAACGAAAGGCAAAGAGTTTAGAAGTGACAGTAGGGACTTTGAATGTTGGGACTTTGACAGGAAAGGCAAGAGAGTTAGCTGATATGATGCAGAGAAGTAAAGTGGATATACTGTGTGTCCAGGAAACCAGGTGAAAAGGTACTGTAGCAAGGCTAGAAACTTAGGAGTAGGGTTCAGGTTGTTTTACCATGGTGTGGATAGGAAAAGAAATGGAGTAGGAGTTATCCTGAAAGAGGAGTTTATAAGGAATATTCTGGAGGTGAAAAGAGTATCAGATAGGTTGATGTGTCTGAAGCTGGAAATTGGTGGTGTGATGTGCAATGTTGTTAGTGGTTATGCCCCACAGGTAGGATGTGAGTTAGAAGAGAAGAAGAAATTCTGGAGTGAGTTAGATGAAGTAATGCAGAGCATCCTCAGAGGTGAGACAGTTTTTAATGGACATGTTGGGGAAGAGAACAGAGGTGATGAGAATATGATGGGCAGGTTTTTTCGTGATGGGCAGGTGGTGGACTTTGCAGAAAGGATGGAAATGGCAGTAGTGAACACTTTCTTCCAGAAGAGGCAGGAACATAGGGTGACATATAAAAGCGGCAGCAGAAGCACTCAGGTGGACTGAGAGGACTGAAGAGAGTAGACAGGAGTACAGGGAGAGGAAGCGTAAGGTGAAGTTAGAGGTGGCAAAGGCCAAACAAAGAGCATATGAGGACTTGTATGCTAGGTTGGACAGTAAGGAGGGAGAGGTGGAT
>JAQMYJ010000038.1:15107104-15127542 GCA_030014305.1 Clarias laeviceps
TTCCAAAATTTGGTAAAAGCATGATGTTAGTATACTTTTTATATATTAACTGATAGTACAACTTTTTGTTAGTATATGTTTGTTAGTATATGTTTGCAGTGTACTATCGAGGATTTCAATATATTTGTAATACACCTAAAGTGTATTTTTTTTCACTGGGGAATAATCTTTCCTCTTGCACTGCAGTTAAGAAAACATTTTAAGGTCAGTCAAAGGCAACAACCTGTCTATAGGTCATGATAGTCCTTTATGGATGGGTAAGGACTTTCCATTCCTGCACACTTCCAGATCTTGCATCATCAACATATTTTGGAATATTATTAAATCCATTCTTTAGTAGCGGTTTTGGTTGGGATGACAGGTTCAGGAGATACCTAAATGAATAATAAATGCCAGTGACAGCTGATGGGATCTAAATTGATGATCCAAGTTAATACTGATAGAGTATTTGTAGAATTGTGGAAGGGTTTTTGCCCTACACTAACCAGTAATTAAACAATACGAGTGTTTTTCATCATTGCAGGGCTACAGTCTGCTTGTCTTTAACAGCAAAAATGGTTGTCTAGATTTACACAACTGTGTTTTTTATTTTCTTAATCACAACCATTGTCTCTCACCTTGTCTTCAAAAATGCCGGTGTGAGTAAGCTACAAAAATAAGGAAGGCAAAGAGCGTTTGTACTGAACGGGAGAAAAGTGATGACAGGTTATTTTTCACCAGCGCTCTCCTGACAACACAGTGCTTTTTCCCTTTCTCCTCTGACACACGTAAGATTTAATCTGGCCATCTCTGGGTGGCCTTTCCACTCCCATAACCAAATGAAAGCCATTATTACACACTTTACAGACAGCAGGGGGAGCAGAGACGAGCCAGGAAAAAGGCCAGAGCAGCAGATTTACAGGGCTCAACAGTGTGATTTCAGCATGTGTGCTTGGGTTTGCACTTGTATGTAAGCGTGAGTCAGTGTGTATGCGTGTAAACTATTATTGTTGATGGCGCTTTTTATTCTTATCGAGGGTTATTGTTGGCATGCCAGGCGGGAGACATTTTGAGCTATTAAAGAAAAGTGGACTCTGAAGACCCGTCTTTCCTTTCTTTCAATGTTGATCCTAATGGCCCACACCGTTTGTGTACCTATTCTTCCCTCCTGTTTTTTCCCACTTCAGCTTTGGAGAAGGAAATAGAAAATAAAATGGCTCTAAGTACATGCTTGTGTAATTTCAGCTGGAGATCGTTGGTAAAATATGTAAACAAATTTACATTTTGGGGGTTTAGGGTTAAAACTCTGATAGATAGAAATAAACAAATCAAAGACAATAACCCTCTGGATCTACACATAATGCAAGTAACTACTCTATGTTGAATAGTGAATGGCAATTTTGGCATATACTAATATCCACCTATTTTTATTTTTTTTTCAATCACCCATAAAATGTAATGTAATTTTGGATATAAAATCCAAATTGTTAAATATTTTGTCACTGATAGAGATATACAAAAATATGATAGATATTATGATTAGAACGATTGTGTGAAGCATTATAAGCACTCTATAAAAATCATGTTTGATGCAACATGCAACCAATTTTTCAAATTGTAAAAAAAAAAAAAAATCTTCTTTATATGTGTCCAGAATGATTTACTGCCCTGTAGATCATTCTAGTAAGAGTTGCCAGCTGAGAATTCACTACATATTTGGGTGGTGATCAATACCTGCAATAATAAATAAAACATCTAGAAGTACATTTCAGTTTCATAAGGCAGCTCCAGAGTTATTGGCATCCTTGGTAAAGAAGGCTAGACAAGGTTATGAGAAAAATGTCATTTATTAGGTTAAATATAATCCCAGATTTAAAATGTGAGAGAAATCTGACAGAGAGAGTTACAGAAATGGTTTGTAGTCTCCAAGAAAATAATATCCTCTACAACGAGATAGTGTTCTGAAACCTGGTTGAAGATGAGTTGGTACAGCAATATAAATTTTTTTTTGTTTTAGTTTTCTTTTCCCTCAGTTTATTATCTTTAGTGCTTATCCTCTGCAGGGTTGTAGGGGCCTGAGACATATCGTAGGGAACTTAGGGCACAAGGAAGGGTACACCCTGGATGGAGTGCCAACCAATTACAGAGAACAAGAACACACACACACACACACACACACACACACAGTCATACACTATGGTCAATTTGGAAATGCCAATCAACCTAGACCGCATGTCTTTGGACTGTAGGAGGACACAGGAGAGTAAACCAGCCACACACTGGGAGAACATTCATTCATTCATTCATTCATTCATTTTCTATAATGCTTATCTTGTACAGGGTTACAAGGATGCCAATCCATTGCAGGGCAACTGGGGGAACATAGTTTTATTTCATTAGTGGTTAGTTAAGTGTGTGGTTCATACTTCAGTTTTTGAAGACAGCCAGAGACTCAGCTGTTTGGACAACCAGGGAAAATTCATCATCCATAAAGACTCTTCTCCGTCCTGGCACCCAGGTGAACATTATTGATATTGCTGACTTTTATATTCATAAAACGCTTATTTTAATGTTTTAGAGTTTGTGGTTTAGAGTTTAATTGACTTTATGTTTTACAGCGGGCATGCACTTAAAGTAAAAGCTAAAGCCTTCAGTATTAAGTGACCATTACTAACCTCAACCTGTCTTATATATACTGCTCAAAAAAATTAAGGGAACACTTAGTCTCGCTTTGATGTGAACGTCCCTCATATGTGTATGTAAGGTTCAAGTCAAACCAGGACTAAGTGTTCCCTTAATTTTTTTGTGCAGTATATATATATCTTATTTATTATGAATAAAGTAATTGTAATATGTTAGGATGGCTGTAAAATGGGCATTTTTTATGGGACTTTTTTATTAACTGGCATGGGTTGTTCAAATTGCACATATTGGTAGAGTAAATCTTGTTGTGTACAAAGATACTACTCTACCTCATAGTCCACATCACAAGCAATGCATTTATCCACTATTGAAACAAATCAAAGACACTAATCCTCTGGATCTACACATAATGCAAGTAACTACTCTATGTTGAATAGTGAATAGTGTAATATGTTTTTTACTGAATGGCAATTTTGGCATATACTAATATCCACCTATTTTTTTTTCAATCACCCATAAAATGTAATGTAATTTTGGATAGCCTATAAAATCCAAATTATTAAATATTTTGTCACAGATAGACATGTAAAAAAAATATGATAGATGTTATGATTAGAAACATTGTGTGAAGCATTATAAGCACTCTATAAAAATCCTGTTTGATATAACATTCAGCCAATTTTAATTAATTTGTAAAAAAAAAAAAAAAAAAAATCTTCTTTATGTGTACAGAATGATTTACTGCCCTGTAGATCATTCTAGTAAGAGTTGCCAGCTGACTCAGATCAAGACTCAAATCCTCTTTGAAATTCTCAGCTTTGGTCTTCCATTGTCTTGAGTTCTGGTTTCCACTGCTTCGTCCATCTGTGCACATTGCTTTTGTCAATGGTGTTATCTCCTTAAACATTCTGTAGTCTTTTGTTGGAGAGCCTGCACCCCTCCTTTGTCAACAAATAAAAATCATAAATAAATAATGGCAGAACAGGAAAATGAGTTACTATAGAGGAAGAATTACTCTACCAGCATGTGTAATTTGAACAACCTACTGTATGTCAGTTAACAAAAAATGTATGTCCACTTTTACATTACTTTTGTTACAGTTCTTGTATTTAATTAATACATTTAAATTTTAGCTTGAAGTTGAGTGAGAACATGGAGTAAAATCCAAAAAAAACTAGCCTCTAGGAAAAGGACATACAAGTAAGGACCATTCTCTAATTTTTGAATCCTCTAATTTCAAGAAAGGGACTTGTGCATTTCTGGACTAAAAATTGGCATAAAAAATCCAGTTGGATCAGAAGATTTTGGATGTCATGCTGCTTTTCATGCCAGTAGTGCCAGTCTAAAAAGAGTGTAATGCATTAATTTATGACCACAAAAATGTATAAATGTAAAAAAGTTGGATTGTGTGCAACCAAAATAGCTAAATGCAAGACCTGTCAGCAAATGGCATGAAAATAGGTCCTGATGAGTGCTAAAATATGTATGACAGGTGATTACACACCTTGAAACAATAAGGCTGGTATTTTTTCACATACAGATTTCTTTTCTCCATATCACACACAAATGAAAGGCAGCATCAGAGCCTGCTGGGACTGTTAGGTGTTAAAAGGCTTGCTGAAAAGGCTAGACATGGTACTAAAGGACACTTGCACTCATGTGGCTGCCTGATCTCTCCCATTAACCCTTACCAGGCATGTCTGTTTATGTACACTAATACTTACATATACCTTAATTACATACTGGGTTTGAAATGCATTATATTTCATATAAAAGAAACAAAAACATTTGCCTAAACATTTTATCATGTAATGTAATATCACATTTAGGATTGAAATTTTGGTAAGTTGTATTAACCTTTTTTTAACCTTTTGTTCTGTAATACAGGATTTTAAAATACAAATTTCTAGTGTACTTGTTTTTTTCAGTGAAATTTCATTCCTAAACTTAACCTGTTTGCAGTGGCTTTGAGGAAATTTGGTCTCTGTTCCCTTAAGAGTCAAGTGGGTTCTATATCACTAAATGCAATATTTATACTCTTTGAGTGTTTAATGGTTATTTTCTCACTCGGTTTGAGTGCACCATAACTCTAGAACAAAGCAGGGGTGATTATGTAAATCAGACACACATTTTATATTATAAACAATTTAGAAGTAAAACCATAAGTGTGTTGTGCAGAATGAGGAAAAAAACATGCTTAAAAAGAACCATTATTCATCCACGTTTAGAAGTCTATTATTCAACTATAAAAATCACCATTTAAAGACGACAGTCCTGCAAGACCACAGCCACACACAATTTAGTATGCTCATAGCTCTGATTTAACTTGTAACCAATTGGACAGTCACCTGAGGAGGGGAAATAGACATGTTCAGCAAAGAAATACTGTGCTCCTATTTGTTATTTAACACTCAGTTTAATGATCGTGTCTTCTGGCACAATCCAGATGGCCATAGTGAATCTGCTATTATAAAATACGTAGTTTTAGTTCTCAAATCTGATCGTGAATCATGTTCAGGGGCATTGTAAAATCCACACACCTATGAACAAATCATGATAATTAAATTCTGTACAAATTTTAAAACAATAAAACTATTACACTAATGTCTAGTGGTAGCATTAAACGATTTACTAAATCTCAAAAATGCTGTGCTGCCACAAACATAACTTCATGCGGTAACATTTGGTCACACTATTTAAGATTTTACATTTTTCATTAGAGAAACAGGCCAGATCATCAAATCCTGCATTAGGTAGCATAAGCTATCTATCATGTGGAAACAAAAGAGAAATAGGAGACAATAACACCCTGTTTCTCTGTAACAAACACAAGTGTGTTGCTTTATTGTTTCACTGTCTTAAGTCACAATCTGAAACAGCAGAATGTAAGTTCTCTGTAGTGAGGGTGTTACTGCTGTACAGTATCTTACATATTCATAGCAGAGAGACATCTACAAGGCATGCAGAAAAACTATTTGATAATTGTTCTTTATTTTGAAATACTGGATTTAAAATACATATTGTTTTTATTTATGCTAGTTAATACATTTCGAAGCTGCTTAACAAACAATCGAATTACCAACAATAATTTTAGTATCAATATTATATGTGCAAAGCCTGCATTTTTCTGTTATAGCAACATAAAAAATCATACTCTTTGCAAATACTTTATGCATACTTTATTGCAAATTTGGGCTTTATAAGCATATTTTCTGGCCTTGGCTAAAGCATGATGAAACACACACACACACACAACATTCATAACTGCAAGGGCTAATTTTGTTCTTATTCCTAATTTCCACATAGGCAGTGGCAGCTAGTATAACTGTGAAAGCAGGGCGAGCCCCTTCTTTAAAGGGAAATAACAAACAACAAACAAACAGACAAAATGAAATTAAATCAGATTATTGGCTGTTAATATAAATTTTTACTTCTGTGAACCAAGTACAAAAGCAGCACAAATTATTATAAGGAAAATGCACAGAATTGTATAAAGCTACAAAATGGGGACTGTTTTCTTTCTAGACCAGACTGTAGATTCATGTCAGTGACTGTCATGTCAGGTGAATGCAGAGTGTACATCCATTTAGAACAGATCTCAATTTTGGGTGATATTTTGAGTCCTGCCTGACGCTGATGGAACACGTCATCTATTTAACTGTGATTGTGTTTGGGTAATGCAGGTATAATTGGATGTGTATTTACTCTCTTGTCCTTTTTTCTAGGGTGCGTTTGGAGAAAAAATTCAAGTAGTAGAAAACTAATAAAAGTACAAATTACGCAAATTATTAGAACTCATAAGTGTTGCAAATATTGGAATATGGAATATGTCTAATGTCACAAATAGCCACCAATGTACAAAGGTATTTTAAAGAAATCAAATAAGTAACTCAATAATTAAAATATACCATACAGTATAAAGTATTTATTTATTATTTACACAGTTCTGGGACAAAGAGGCTAGTTGCCAGAATGTGCATTTAAAGAAAGTTCATTAGGACTGATATTTTCAGCCTCTGTTCTGACCTTAAGCTGTCAGTGTCACATACCCAGACGAGCAGAGTGAGCCGTTCCTGTTAAATCTCATTATCAAAATGCATACAGAACGGAAAGTCTGTTTGGAATGAGCTGCCAACAGGCCACCAATAATAGTCAAGTCTAATGTAATTTGCTCAATTGAATTTGCAGGGCTTTACAATGTTGATTGAATTATGTTCAGCGAAGGAATGGGCACAGCTTACTACTAATCAAATTAATTATTGTCATAACCCAAAATGATACTAATAAAAAAACGTAAAGATGTTGATTAAATATTAACTCCATCACTGCAATGTAATTAATATCAATTCCAGAGAGGTGGAGAACTCTTGTTGTCCCTATACCCCTTCACTAAAAAAACCTGGCAGAGGTTAGAAGAGTATGTTCATTACACTGTGGGGAAAAATCTCTGGCACTCCAGAACAAAGCACAACAACTAAACATGTTATGGTGAAGCTCGATTTACAATGTGCTAAATGTTTTAAATAAGTGTGCTAATTACAACAGTTGTTAACTCCTCATTTCGAGGATTCGAACACTTGCTTGCTGATGGCTGTTTAATGACCATAACTTATCGTTCTGTCTACAGCTACAGGGACAGACTTTTCTAAAGGAGTGCATGTCATTATAACATTGAACGTGTTTTCTGTGGAACTGTTTTCCCTGTCTTGTGTGTCTGATATAATGTGTGAACGCATCAAGGAGTTTATGTTCATTCCAACCCCACACAAACACACACACACAAACACACACACACACACAAACACACACACACACACAGAGAGAGAGAGAGAGAGAGAGAGAGAGAGAGAATAAGATTGTTGTCCTTCCACTGAGGTGTGTTAACTAAATAAGAATATTCTTCATCTTTATACCTAATCCTAAATCATTTTCTTCAGGGATTACCAAAAAAAAAAAAAATTCCTCTGAGAGTAAAACATTTAATCCTATCATCATGTGGACACAACGTCCTCATAAAGAGGGAAATACAGACACATTATTGTTTTAATTACAAATTGGGCAGATGGAGGCACCTCAGGTAGCAGTGAGATGCAGTGAGACCTGGAGGATGTGGTGCATGGCAGGATCGGTCCTCACGGGAAAGCTGTCACCACGCAATATCCGTCCTGACACTCTAATAGCGAAGCTTTCACTGCTCAGCTACTGTGACGAGGGATTCTCCTTTTGCTGTCTTTTTTGTGTTTTCTTTGTTCATAGAAGAAATGTAGCTGATCCCTCTTTTGCAGTACGGATAACTGTGAAGTAATATTTGACTGACAGTTGAATGTGATAGAACAGTGTTTGAAAGCCTAAAAAATCATGACTGGTTTTGTTGGAAACACATTAGCTCACTGGCTGTTTGTGCTGTGTTATTTAAGTGGATGAAAGTCAAGAGCCACCTGATCTTTTCAGCAAATGATTTTGTCTACCCACTTTATCCTTACCTACTGGAAAACAAGCTTTGTTTTTACCTGAATCTAATCAAATACAGAGAGAAAGGATGTGTCTACCCACAATAGTGTTTTATGCATTTGTTTGTTTGCTTGCTTGTTTTTAAAAAGAACATAACCACTGAGGTTGAGTGCGCTCGTTCCAAGCTCCTCTGTTTTTGTTTTTTTGCTTTGGTTTGTCTTGTGTCACATCACTAGAACGAACTGGAGCTATTTGAGGTCTAGGCAGGCTTTAAGTCTTAAAGAAAAGTAGGATAAACCACATGGTCCATTGCAGATTCCTCTCTTATTTTGGAATACATTATTCATTTACTCTTAATTAACTAAATGAATACACTAGAACAACTGGGCTTAAATGGACGCACCAGAGTGCTTCCTTATTTTATTCCTCGTTATTAGGATCGGTAACATCTTTGAAGCTTTAAAGTCCCACCACCACCCCAAGCCCCAAGTGGTCAGTTCTGAGTGATGTCATGGCGCACCCTTCTTCAATAAGGTGTCTTCCGACGTCTTTAATTAACTCCTCGGCTTATGTATTCTCCTACATGCTTTGTTGTTGCTGCCGCTGTTTCTTTCAAATGTCAAGACAGTCCATTGTTCTGTTTAACTTGCCACGTCTTCCTTCCCCCTGAAACCCGCTCAGTGATCTCATTTATTAAATGTCATGTAGGGAGTGCGCTGGCGCAGAACGCACGTTGTCAGCTCGGGAAGCGCGCGGGCCTTCCGCAGGCGAAAACGCATTTAAGGTATACGGTCTGAAACGCCAGAGCGATTCCGTCATCTTGTAAAGAACTGCAGGCACGATATCGCAAACAAGAGGTCGCGTTTCTTAAGCTATGTAGACAGCGCTATTGCGATATGCCAGGGTCGCTTCTGTGAACGATAAACGATGAGCACTGCAGTCATATTTGTGAATACTTGTGTCCTGCACGTGTGTGGAAGAACTAACCTATTACTCGATTTAATTATGATTTATTTTTTAAACATATGTCCAGTGAGGCATGATGCGCAAGAATCCATAACAAAAGTTCTTGCGCGTTCTTGGAGTAATTCATAAAGACTACATGGGTTGTCTCCATAATCCATTAGAACAAAGACAAATGACCTCTTGTTCGCGCGTCACGGCCCCCATTTTTAAAGGAACTCAGCAACGACTCCTTCCTCTCTCCAGAATCTCAAGCACCGGCAAGTCCACCTGTACGAGTCTTCTTCCTCAGAAAAAAAGGGGCGGTGCTTTGCTGCGCGTCACCGGCTGTAGAGGCGGTCCAGGCACCGCAATTGGCAGCCCAGAGCCGCGTTCACGGGCCGGTGGGGAGCCGTGCGGAGGGGGCGGGGGAGACGGCGCGTGCTCACCAGCCTTTGTGTATCACTTCCAATATCTCACGCGTCAATAATTGAGCGCGCGAGCAGACGGAGCCCCGCGCTATGTGCTCAGCCGCGCGCCGACTAGACGAGGGCCTCGCTGCGTGCACCGCCGACTCGAGACGAGTTCACTGGGGAAAATACGACTGATAAGAGGATCTAGAAAAAACAACAACAAAAAAAAAAATCACAAATCCCAGACAGGACAAAACAATTGAATAATTTCAAATAAATAATTACATCAAACCCAGTTTATTTGGACAACCACTCCTGAAGAACGCTTGATTTTCAGCCTGGAGACGGCTGCGACTTGCTGAGCGAGCTGAGAGAAGTGCTGAGGAGGCTGCAGGTTGAAGTTACAGTAATGCTGGCGTTTGTGCTGTGCGCGCTGGCGTTAGGTTGCCTGGCGAGCGCGCAGAACGAGACGGAGCCCATCGTGCTAGAGGGAAAATGTCTGGTCGTGTGCGATTCGAATCCAACTTCTGACCCTACCGGCACCGCGCTCGGGATTTCCGTGCGCTCCGGCAGCGCCAAAGTCGCCTTCTCCGCTGTCAGGAACACCAACCACGAGCCGTCAGAGATGAGTAACCGGACAATGGTCATCTACTTTGATCAGGTAACTTTTTTAAAATGTGAATTACAAAGCGTGGGAATGCTGTGTTTGCGTTGTAAGCATGGTGCTGATGAGGAGCTGTTGTGATGTTGCTTTGAGGGAGCAGCTCTCAGGTGTGACACCGGTGCATTTTTTTTTTATTCCCAGCGTGTCCGCTGATAATAAAATCGAAAACCGTCCCCAAGGCCACAGCACAAACTTCAGTCTTGTTCACAACTTTAACATTTAGAATTAAACAAAACTTTAAATTTCAGCTCTGTTTGCATTAGCGCGTGTTTGTGATCGGGATTGTAGTGAGACTCTTCATTCACTGCGCTGCGGTTTCTCCTTCAGGTTCTCGTGAACGTTGGCAGAAGTTTCGACGAAGAGAGGAGTAATTTCTTCGCCCCACGAAAAGGGATTTACAGTTTTAATTTCCACGTCGTGAAGGTTTATAACCGGCAAACTATCCAGGTAAGTGGATTTCTCTGTGCGCAACTCTCGCGTCTGTGTGCGCGTGCGCGTGTGTTTGCCTCTCTGTGTATATGTATATAGTTCTGATTAAATGTTAACGTGAGTCCGATTTAGCAAAGTAATATAAAAGTAAATAAGTATTAGTGTTTATTATGACATTATTCAGGGGGACTATTTCATGACTATTACTAAATGTAACATACGCATAGGGGCACCATTTACGCACATGAACTACTGAATTCTGCATCATGTGCAGTCCCTTTTTTTGTTTTTTGGGAGGTTGGCTAGATGTCCATAAATTTTCAAGACCGTGGAATATAGTGACAATGAAATATATTTGCATTATTTAATTAAACAACAACAACAGAAACGAATCTTCTCTCATTAAAGCATAGAATTAAATATTAAATTCACTGCTGTTTTAAATGAATCAGACTGACAGCACTGTGATTTCAAGCTATGACTAATTCAAACTTATCTTGATGTTTTGCAGTCCTTTTGCATTGCAAAGATCTGAAATTAGCTCAAGGGAAAAAAATAAATAAAAAAGTGCACAAAGCAAACAAGGGCCAAATTGCACCTTTTGTGAACTGAGAAATAAAAACAAACAAATGTTAAAAGAAAAAGAAAAAATAACCCACCACATCTCACACACAGTGCACAGCGGAAATAATTATCAGTGTAAATAAAAGCAGTTGGTTTGTGTTTGAACAAGAAAAAAGTAGAATGTTTCTTTCAATTAAAAATTTTTTATTCCACATCTACTTTTAATCTCAGCAATACCTCTTAAATCTTAGAAATTTATTTGTTCATAATGCATCTTCATGGATGTTGTTAGATGGTCTTAGTGTTTTATTCAGGTTTTATTCATCTAGTGATTCAAATTTTAAACTATAGACCAAATAATGATATGTACAGTAAATGCAGAACATAATAGCCATGGTGATATACATTTTATATTTGGAGTTAAATTTATTGTTGAATGTTTAAGTTATGCATGTACATTTATATATTATGTACAATCTATATATGAATCAAATACACTCTAAAAGAAGAGGTACAATGTACCTTAAATCCATGTACACATTTTAAAGTGAAACACAGATATTAAAGGTGCAATGTGTGTATGCTTGAGTGCATCACTCCAGTGAAAAGGAATCATCCATTTTAGTGTGCTTTTTTTAGGAGAATGTGTCAATAAGCCTGTACATTTAATTAGCTTTATTTATTAAAACAGTTAATTAAAGCATAATAACCACACTGACCGCTAAGCTTTAAGGATGCCTGTGGTTAAAAGCTCTCATCATGCACAGCAGCACACTAGAACATAACTAGCACGTATGAAACTGATTGCACTGACTGCCTATAAATAAATAATTTTTAGCAGACTCAAGTGCATGTAACACATCTTTGTGTTTAGTTTTACCCAATGAGTGCTCACTGGCTTTAAAACCAGGACAAGCCAATAAAATGGATTTGTATGTGTGTTATATACACTTTAAAGTGTGTTATATCAGACCGTGCAGTCACTTTGAACGTTACTGTATCTTTTGTCTTCTAAATATTTGCTGATAATTAAAGGACTCTTTTTAGAAGGGTGTGAAACCAAATACTGCACATAGACAAAATTGTTTAGAGTTAGAGTTAACTAACTAAAAACTCTCATGTTGATAAGAATTTCTGTATTAATTAAAATTTTATTTGCCAAATGCAAAAGGAGCCAAACATTCTGATAACAGTCGTGCAGTAAGCATATAACATGTAAATACAATGTTCTTTACATTTCACAATATAAACTTTCTGGTTGTCTCTGAATGAAAGTAAACAAAAGGATGCAAATTCAACAATACATTTTTAATGCAAAGAGTTTGCGATATCATATGTCCTTCTCTTGGGTTAAGTTAATGTTTCTCTAATAGCATCTTGCTGGTGTAAAAGGGTTCCTACTTTATCATGAACAGTATTCAGCTGAAGAAGCCTGTACTAGGCCATCTGGCCATAAACCTTTTCACAATGTAAATGTTGTTGATATTTTATGTAGGTTACCAGATTAGATTTGATTTATTCTAAATCGTAGTTGGAGATCTTCCATGGAATTAGTTTTAAATCATTTGATCAATAGGAATGGATCCATAAAACATTTAATGCATAAACTTTCAAACTCTAAATGGAATTTGAGTGGAACTAAAACATTCAATGTGACTAGGGTCATACAAAGGAGTCTCCAGCCCTGTTAATGGAGATATACTGTAATATATCACATGTCACGTCATACCCCGTGTCAGTCATTTTGCCTGTCTGTGAAAAAGAAAAAGAAAAAAAAAAACATTGAGGATGATTGGGCGGGTTGGTGATAGTGTAGGCCCCTGTCACCATGCTTCTGTTACCCCGACCAGAACTGTGTGTCAGAATCTGTCTGTTCTTTTAAATGCTGAATTAGTCCATAGGTGATGACCCAATCAGTAGACTTCTATCCGTATTTCCTTTCCTAATTGGGTACTTTAGCGTTAATAAAATGACTTGAGTGGACCTGACACCAAGCTCCAACCACTTCTCTATTTGTTCTGCCATATAATTGGTGCTGATAGGAACAATCGACTTCATGTCTTTTTGGTAGCAGGAATTACACTGACTGTTCCACACACGTCGTTCAGCTATGTTACTGATGTGCAATATATTCGGCCACAGTAATTTCAGGACTGTTATCTATTTATAGAGCTACTGTATGATTGTAGAAAAAAAGACACTGAGCAAGTATCACTTTATTTTACTTCACTCTACACACAAACCCCCCCAGTTCTCTCACTCTGTCCCATAAAATTACCAATTAGCTTTAAAACTTACTCATTGAATTCTAGTGTCTAATTCTAAGACAATAACTGTCTTAATCTATGAAAGTGTATGAATGGTGGTTAATGAACAAAAAACTGGAAGAAAGACAATGCGTCTCGTAATTTGATGTTTGGGCTGGACCACCGCAAAAAGCACATCACGTCATGATGAAATATTGTGTTGTTTTATTTGATGATAGTTGATTTATGAAGAGAAGAAAAGCTGTATATATTTTTTAAATAGATGATACTGCAAATTAGAAGAAATAAAGTAAGCTTGTTTGTGCCTTGCTCATATCCTGTGTCTATGTTACAGGTAAGCCTAATGCACAATGGGTGGCCTGTGATCTCAGCCTTTGCTGGAGACCAGGACGTGACGCGCGAGGCTGCCAGCAATGGTGTTCTGATCCAAATGGAGAAAGGTGATCGTGCCTACCTCAAGCTGGAACGGGGCAACCTGATGGGTGGCTGGAAGTACTCCACCTTCTCTGGCTTCCTCGTCTTCCCTCTGTAGATGAGGGGCTCTCCATGTAGGGACTATTGCTCTTCAGCTCACCAGCTTGTGGGACTGTGGCGATAGAGTGAGAATGAGAGATGATGAGGGGAAGAAGGTGTGTGTGTGACAGAGATACAGTATATATATAAAGAGGGAATTTTAAAAGAGAATTAGTGTGGCTAGCTCTTTGACCTGCTCGCTCCGCTGCTTGCCTACAGCTCTGGACAGCCAAAACTTTTTATTTATTTATTTATTTTTTCTTTTTCTTTTTCTTTTGTTATTATGATTACAATAATTACCAGTTAACAATAAATCTAAAGAGGCTATTGCCTTTCTCCCTACAAATCTCCTTTTCATCTGCTTTATCGAACGTCTATCATCAGACATTTAACGAATGTCTGTTATAAAACTCACTGCACAAAATCATCCCACCCCATTAACTCAAACTGGCAATTTGTTAACCTTGATCCTCACCTGCATAAAATTTTCATTTCTTAAATTCCATACAGTATCTCAAATAGCAACCTCACTTGTTTAAACATAGATCTCTGATGCTGTTCCCTTCAGTCTTCATGAGCACTTTCGCTCTTTTTGGTTATGCTATTCTCCTCAAAACAGGAGGACACGTTTCAGTCTGTTATGCCTGGAGAGTATCTGAACTCCTCAAAGAGACTCTTACTGTATACTGGATATATACAGATATATAAAATCCTTCAAATTTCTATATGATATACTCTATGACTATCTCAATCTGATTAATCTGTATTTCCGTATTTCAGTGTTAATAGTAGTGGTTGTGTGTGTGTGTGTGTGTGTGCGCGCTTGTGTGAATGTGTGTGAATGTTGGTGTGTGTGTGTGTGTGTGTGTGTGAATGTGTGCGTGTGTGTGTGTGTGTGTCATAATGCTGCAGCCAAGCTATCAATGCTTCTTGTTTTTGTTTGAGAAATGTGGCTACACTTACAGTAAGCTATATCAGAAGTACTATAAAATAATTTATTATTATTGACTGTAAGATATGTGTGAATATTAAGAAACCCTTCCTTTTATTAATTAATCAATTGATTTAATTATTGTTTTTTTTTTATTTGCTTTGATCCAATAAAACTTAAATGGTCATTTTTATTTTTCCTAATCTGATTCTCAGTCTCAAAATGTGATTCAGCCGTTTCTCTACACACATAATGCGTTTGAAACTCACAATAAGTCACAGTCAAATATGAGTGTGACAGTCTTCTGCTCCCTGTTAGGGGTGGCTCTCTCTACTTTCAGTGGTAGAAAGTTTCTCTGGTTGTTCTGTCACTTTCTCATGCTCACTCACTCCCCTAATTTCTCTTTGTCTTTCTCTGTTGAGCAGGTGATAGAGAGTTTTACTCTCTCTCTCTCTCTCTCTCTCTCTCTCTCTCTCTCTCTTTCTCTCTGCTGCGCTCAACACATTAATGAGCTCCTAGGGGGAAATTTGTGCTTGCATAATAACTGTTTACCCCCAAAAAATCAACTTGTGTTAATCTATTCGTCTGTCTTATTTTCTGCTACTCGTTCGTTCTGTCGTCTTTCATTACCCCTATTTTTCATTGTCAGTTTCAGCAATTCAAGCCTTAAGTCGGATTAAAACAAACATTATTATTCTAGTGAAAATGTGGAAATCCAGCCTCTTTCTGAATAACATTTTTTTAAATTACCGTGACATTCACTGATCATCGGTCTCTGCATCATTCTTTCTAATTACCGACTGTTTTAATCACATGGCTGTTGTTCCTATACCCTGGAGAACACTGGCAATGCACTTAGTCAGAAGTTAAGCAACAAGTTAAGCAATAAACCCACAGAGGTTCCATGATAACCTAAAGGTACCTCTATCTTTAACAGCACATCTCTGCCATTGGCTTTGAAGTCATATTTGGTTTGAGAAGTGCTGATGTGTTGAAGGTTTCCCATGATCCATGCTGTCATTGCTTTGCTGGACACACAAAAATCCCTGCAGTGATGCAGTGTGTTAGAGTCATATGCTGGAAGAAGGAAGGTATTAGATCTGTGCTGTCTATATTGGCCTGGGTCTGGGTGGTGCGCTCCTGCTGAGAGGCCCTCATTAGGCCCAAGCCATCCATCTGAGGAACAAATCAGATCAAGATTCGATGGGCCGGCAAGACATGAAAACAGAGAGAGAGACAGCAGTAGAGAAGAACCGGCTTTCAAGGTTTTTTTTTAGCTCTCTGACAGAGCTGATGGAGCACCAGGGCAGATAATGGCTCTGTATGAGTCTGATATGCTCCAGATACACTGGTGCACTAAAGCCTCGCTTTAACACAGAACTGCATTTTTTACATGGCAGTGTATTTAGAGGTTCTCCGCCTGATAAGGATGAAAGAACGCATTGAGTTAAATGAGCCCAATAAATCAACGTCTGCTTAAAATGGCCCAACACAATTTCGATTATTAAACAATGTTTTTTAAATCCAGTTAAATATATATTTTTTATTTATACGAAGGCCTATCATGTTAGAGCAAGTTTTTAAATGGGGTAACCTTAAGGTCAAGGGAGATACATGGCAAATAATGTGCATTTTGGCATGTACCAGGTGTGTCTTTTGGGTGTGAGCCCAGTCTGTTGACTTCAATCTGACATGAAATCAGTCTCTTCAGCTCAGCCAGCGACCTTGGCAAGCTTCTGGTGCAGTGGAGGTGAGCAAGGGGCCCCTAAAGTAATGGTGTAAAAACAGCCATATGGCATCACTCCTGGAGGCAGGATCTGATTTAAGATTGATAGAGTAGTGAGAGAGGGGGAGGAACAGGGAGTGTGAGCAGATGCAGATATTTATATTTATAATTCTCTATAAAAACTATTTCTTTTGTAGTTCTTTTCCAGTTTATGCCGGTTGATTTGCGTCAAAGATATTTCATTTGGTATACAGAAAACAAATAGCAGTAAATCAAAATCTGTGAACAAAGATATTTATACAGTAAATTCTTTTTTTTGTTCTTAAAGAGGTTGTTTTAATCAGTGGCTTTGTAAAGAAAAGAGGATGAAAGAGTGAACAATTACACTGTAACAATAGCAATTCTTGAAATACTTCACTGAAAGAAGGGTACAAGGAAAAGAGTGTGACAATTAGAAGGGAAGGTGGTGCGACACTGCATATTGAATTTTAATTGCCGTATGAGGAACTATATTAAGGATGTTTGCTCTACCTGCGACAGAGCGAGAGCAAAATAATTATAGGACGTCTGGAATTCAATTACCCACCCGGTGGATTGAATTATTTTGCTGCAAGAGCAATCTGAAGTGTGTGATATCTGATGCATTTACATCCCTTAAGCTGCATCTCATACTTATACATTAAACATTATGCCAAAATAGTGCTCCAGATAGCGGTGTCCGAACCCATATTATTCATATTATTATCGAATTCATATCATTCAAAAAGCGGACAGAAAGTACCTGGATGTTATGCTACTTCTTCTGTCAAAATCTGAAGTGTGAAACTAAATCCCAGTGTACACTGAGGTGCTGGGTTACCGTTCAGAAGATTGCAAGTGTGGATGAAGCAGTTTTCATCAGAATATTCCTACAGAACATATACAGACAGGTGAAAAATATGAAATGGGAAAATGGTAGCACTGTCATACTGTTTATGGCATTTTCTGGCATTGTTTTGAGTGACTATAAATCAATACAAAGTTATTCTGACTGATCACCTTTATTTTTTGATGCATCACTTCTATTCTGATGGGCGTGGTCACTTTGAAGATGACTTCGGACCATCCACAGGGTACTAGGGTTTTCTAAATGGTTTGTTGAGTATAAAAATTATATGCTATACTCTTCATAGTCACCAACAACATGGAACACTTATGAGAGCTTGGTCTCAGATTTCCACCGCCATAATAAAAACATAAATTGAGGGGATACTGAATATTCTGCGGGGATGATGTTCATTAACAACATTAACACTATTAACAATAATAACAATAAAATATTAACATTTATTTTCAATTATATACCAAAGGCTCACCTGCAGAGACCAAAGACAAGGCCTGTCAGGTCCGATCCCACAGAAACATCAGTGCAGTAAAACTCACCGAAAAAGTCAATGCTGGCCCTGAAAGAAAGGCATTAGAACACCCAGTTACATGAGGCACAGTAGATGAAGGCCAGTAAACTTACCTCCAAATTCCCGAGATCCCAATCCAATCGAGCACCCATGGGATGCAACAAACAAAGACATCCCAATGGATGCAGACGTCAATTCATCTTCATCCATTGGAAGAAAAATTTTAAGTATGTAAACTATGTAGATCCTTACAGCAAATTAATTATTAAAATATTCAATGTAGCATCCTTTTAGAAAACATAGTATTTATACTATTTAAATTCCTTGAATTTGAACTGAAGGCTGCATCGTGGTGCATTGCAAAGCATACTGGTAGGTGGATTAACTACAATAAATTGGCCCTTGGTATGAATGAGTGTGCATCATACCATGTGATAGACTGGCATCACATTTGGGTTTATTCCCATATCATACCCAGTGTTCCCAGGATAGGCTCCAGATCCACCATGGCACGACCAAGATAAATTGGTTCCTGATGATGAGTGAATAAATGAATAAATAAATAAATAAATAAATAAATGAACAGTTGATTGAACAAACAAACAAAAAATACATTAATTTATTTATTTGTACCAGATGCTGGTAACATTAATATACTATTATCGCTATTGTCTGCATAGTGAACAAGTGAACTGTCTGACACACATTTTGGGTAGTATTATTACTCAAAATCAGCTAAGCTGTCACACAGACATGGTAATTCTAGCTGTGTCAGACAAAAAAGAAATTTTTATTGGTTTGTGTAGAGAGTCGCTGTACAGGAGTCTATCAATTATTCCTGAGGGAAATAACATGGTGAGCCAAATGTTTACCATTTACCAAAATGTCTGAGCTCAACACTTCAAGGCAGCAAAAAAAACACAAAAAAATCAAAGGGATCAATACTGTTTCATTACATCATTATGAAGCCAAAGGCCAAGCCTTGTCGTTATGCCCAATCTTCTCTGCACTGTCCATGTCTGGAGTGATATTTCCCATGCCAGCTAATGCATTCAGGGCTTCGGTAATCTTTTGAAAATGTTCCTTTCTGTGCTGCAGATGATTATGCAGATAATAAACATTATCCATATTTTCAATGAGACATTCACAAGATAAAACTTGACAGTTTCATAAAATAAATGTGTGTGTATGAAATGATTCATATTTTTTAAGTCTCAGAAGCAAACTTATGAGAGAATTGCACTGACAAATTGAGAGCATTTGAAAGTAGAGTCCCACATTGCCTTACTGGATTAAATCTTCCTGCAAATTAATCTACACTCCATAAACACGGCTGTCTTACTGAGAGAGTCGCTAAAAGAAAGAGCAACTTTAATAATGTTGATAATGAATTTATGCATACTTCATGTAGTTACACCATGTTTGGGTGTGACCACTTGCAGTCACTTATCATGTTAATGCATTATTATTATTATTATTATTATTATTATTATTATTATTATTATTATTTACAGTTATTCCTTATTTTCTTTCTACACATACTGTATAGTACAAGTGCTCTCTGTAACAAAAAACTGTATAAGGGAACATTGTGCCAATTTATGTTCAGTTACTCCAGTATGTCAGTCCACAAATGAAGCTCTGCTCATAATATCCAAATAATATTATGATCTGTGGCTCAAACTTCAAAAAGAATACAGGGTCTGAGAGACACGGAGCGCTTTTTGCCTCAGCATTGCAGCAATTTATGTAAAAATGTTTGTGTATGTGTATGAGGATCTGTTTGTACATACTCATATACACATTATGTGTACTCAAGCAAGCAGAAATCGCCTTAGTGGCGCAGTAATTGGGAACAATTACTTGGTTTTGACGGGAGCAAAAACAGAGAGCATTAGAATATTACTTTTATTACCCAGTCATTCCAGCAAGAGCTCTTTAGCAGCCATTAAACTGTCACAAGGTTCAAATTTGTCATTGCTGTAAAGGCTTGCAATCCTATAAGTCATCAAATATGGATGATGGTAAATAGAGGCAGGACGGGTGGCGAGAGGAGAATAATTGTATGAGATATGACTGCATAAGAATTCTATGAATTGTATGAGTTCCGGTTGCATAAGTATCCCTGATTATATTTGGAATGGCATTAGTGGGGTTGGGGCGTGACTGAAGGAAAGAGTATAAATATGAAATGGATATGTAATGTTTACTTGGCTCTACATACACTACCGTTCAAAAGTTTGGGGTCACTTGCAAATTTCTTTTTTTTTTGTTTAGTGATTAATTTTTATTTACATTACATTACATTACATTTACATTCTACAACAATACTGGGGATTTCAAAACTATAAAATAACACATATGGAATTAGGTAATTATGTAACAATAAGAAAAACAAGAGTTAGTTGTTATTTTAAGACACAGAGGTCAGCCTTTCTGTAATATTTCTTGCAAGAACAGTATTGTCAAGTGCATTTGCAAAATCCGTCAAGCACCATAATGAAACTGGCTCTCATAAAGTC
>JAQMYJ010000038.1:15143454-15162305 GCA_030014305.1 Clarias laeviceps
CTCCTGCCTGGCAGTTCCAACCTCAGCATCCTTCTACCAATATGCTCACAATCTCTCCTCTGAACATGTCCAAACCAACTCAATCTGGCCTCTCTGTACAGATACATAAAAATACTTAATTACAGTAATTAAGTATTTGTACTACATCTTGAGGAAACCCCTCTGTAATTACATTCATTAAGGTGTCTCTTGATTGTTCCTCTTTGTAGACATTGGCAATGATCCACCTACCTCACCCACTTTAGTTTTCCAGTCCTTTTGGTGTTGCTGAATTCACCAGTACATACCTTTTTTTCAGAATGTACCAGATTGTTGAATATCGTTCCTCCTATCTCTGTAATAGATCTGTTTTGCTTTTTCAGCCTTATGATGACCTCTTTCACTTGCGTCAGCAACTCTTTGGACTGTATGTTAAGAGTTTCTGTGAACAGTTACCAAATGCACATTCACCATTTTGCATTAAGTCACAACTAACCATCAAACTGTGGTACTCAATCGTACAATTGCTTTAGAGCCTTGGAAATCGGTGAGATATTGAAAATTGGAACACCTAAATGTTTAAGGCTATATTTTTAAACACATTTGTATTAAAGCTGAAAGTCTACACTACAATCACATCTCGATTCCTTCATTCTATATACATTGTCGTGAGGGGGAAAAATTCCTTGTTCATATACTTTTGTATTGCTTCTTTATTGAAATAAACTTGATTATCTGACCGTAGAGTAAAATAAACAAAAGCTTGAAATATCATAAAATAGGATTATTAATCATATATTAGTTTTAAAGCATTTAGATATGGAGAAATATGACTTATGACTAGTTACCAGTATTCAAAATATTTTTGCTAAAATATCTTTTTTGCAGTCAAAGCAAATTATTCAGAAATTCTTAAGAGATATGTATTATTTCCTGTGAAGCTAAGATAAAATGTTATAACTAAGGAATAAGGAATGCAGAAGAGATTAATGAGCTTCCTTTCCTGGGTGATAGAATTCCAGAATGTTTAAACTATGCACTGCGATACAAAACAAAACAGTAAGGTGGAGGTGTAGAACAGGAAGAGCAACAGAAACTGTTAATGTGTTTAGCAATGTCATGAGCCTAGCCTTTTTCTCTTTTCACTCCTTCAACAGCCCTGGTTCAGCCAAGTTCAGTAAGAGTAATACATTTATTCTGTTTTTACTATGAAAATGACTGCAGAAATCCACAGTGTCAGGTTTATTTCACAATTCTATTAGACATGTGCCTTTCAGAGGACACGGTACAAATCTGGTTTGTGTGTGTGTGTGTGTGTGTGTGTGTAAATAAGTGGCTCCTACTGTAGCATGCATGAAAATCCCTTATTTTGCCAATTAGATGGCTGCAGCACTATGGGGAAGCTGGCAATAAATAATGCACCCATGTCACAGAGTCAGCCACTGTAACCTTTTTCTAGTTCTTCAAGGTGCCACTTTCAATGAAGCCTCATCTCCATCACTTAGTGCAGAGAGAATGAGAAAGAAAAGGAAAGGACAGAATGAGAGAGGGGGGGGGTGCATTTCATATCTGGGGATCACGCCTCTCCTCTTCTCCCCCCTGTCATCTCTTCCTTTCAGTGAAAAAAGAAGGATGAGTGAAATGAGAAGGAAATCATTATGCTTGTCCAACAGTGCAGATGTTCTAAGGACAGAATTGACAGATCACAAAAAAAAAGGGAAGAGGGAAAGGTAGGATACTGAAGACAGTAAAGGAGAATTCAAAGAAACAGGTTTTAATCGGTTTTCCTTGATTGCTCACTCATTACAATTTGAAAGGCAACATTTATGGTACGCTGCAATGTTGTCTCTCAAAAACCGAGTAACACTGAAGGCTGCTGGCTTTTGTTGAGCAATTACTAACTCGGTGCAACCTCGGAGGTGTAAATTTGCATTCTTTCATTTTTGTAACCTACTTCTTGATTGTTCATAAAGCAGTAATGTCTACTCCCAAACAATTAAACTGTTATGGCTCCCTCACACTTAATTATCAAGCAAGATGAGAGTTTTAAGATCCCTTATTGGTAAGTTGGTAAGGGCTAAATGCAAAACACCTAGGCCTTTCAGGTGAATTACTGATATTAATTTAGATAACTAATGTTAATATCAATATTTCCTGCAGCAAACATTGTTTTCTTTTGCCTATTGATGTTGTTATTATCATAGTTATTGTTTGTCATAGCTGTTCTGTTCTTTGTTTTATGCTTGATCACTAGGGGTGTTAATATTAATAATTAAATAAATCAAGGCAACAATCATAAATTGATTATTATTGATAGAGTGATTATAATGATAGATTATGACTGATAATAAATGGGTTATCACTGAAAAGAGCAAATTGCTGAAGGGTTATAACTCTGACTCCTGAAGATTCCTCTACATCATCAGCATTTGACAATTACTGGTACCACAAATTCTAAACAGAGTTAGTCACATATTGATCCAAGGCTACTAAATCGAATTGTATCATATCATAGCAGATTAAATGGGATCATCAAAAAAGGAAATTGTTGCCTTGAATTAAATTGCACCTTGAGAAGGTTTACACCCCACTGGATCACTATATAGCTGTTCTTGAATCAGTTGTGCATGTTATTACATTATTAATGTAGTTGGAATCATGGTTTATGATTTAACCTTTTATTATCATTATTATTATTATTATTAGTAGTAGTAGTAGTAGTAGTAGTAGTAATAGTATTAGTAGTAGAACTCAAACAACACAAACTGTCTAAAGTACATAATAGTTCTCAGGTTCTACAGTTACAATAAACAGAGATTAGGTTTTGTCAGGTTTGAAGGGTTTAGATGAACTGGTGAGGCATAAAAGTCTATTCTCACCCTTTCTAGGCTAGCTCAACAGAGAGCACACTACCTTCAGTTTTCCTCCTTATACCACCCCACAACTGCCACCCCCAACTCCACTCCCACACAGACACAAAGTGAGGTGACTCTGATCTGGTTTATCCGTGTGCTATAAGAGATGAAGTGGTGGAGAGAGCGAGGAAAGGAGACAGATGAAAGAGAAAAGGACCCTCTCATACACTTAACCATAATCTATGATTGGACCGTACTATCCGCCTCCATTATCACCTTCGGACTCAAGGGAATGGAGTGAATTACATCTACCGCCGAATGCACCCTGGCTGCCACTACACGCACACACACACACACACACACACGCACACAAAATCACACAGGTTACATGCAAGAGGAAGGGGGAAATAGTATAGTGAGGGCCTCTCCTGAACCAGTCATGTAGCAATCAATTCAGATAAAATGGAAAACAGGAGAGAGAGAGAGAGAGAGAGAGAGAGAGAAAGACAAGAAGACTAAGGAAAGACAAGGTGATGAGTAAGTCAGGCTTGTTTGTAATAAAAGGGCTCAATTAAAAACACAATACAATTTTACCATGTGTCCTGTTTTAATACATGACATAGTCCTCATCATAATTATTAAAACCACTGCAGTGAGTATTTATTCCCACAATGTATGTAATTATATATTTAGTGTTTCTTTAATGGCTGGTAGTCTTAAATAAATAAATAAACAAATAAATAAATTTGCAGTTTGTTTTACATAATTCACAAAATTGAAGAAAGAAAGAAAAGTTCTAGTCTAGATCTATTTCAGTTTAAGATTTGTGCAGAGTTCTGGCTGTATTTTTAGTCAGCTGTTGCAATAGAAGATACACACTCACACACACACTTAGAAAAACAGGTGCAGGCCTGTAACACTCATGGTTGAGCAGTGTGGAATGAAGCACATCCACCATGCTCCACTGCTGAAATGCTACAGAGCTTGAGGCTACTCCAGACCTGCTCGGCGTTCAGGCGTCTCCCACTTCATCACAGATAGTCAAATTCACCATCGTTTTCTGAGAGACTTAACGGCAGTATATGACTGACAACCGCAGGAACCTATACCCACTGTGACTGTATCAACACATGCAATATTGTGCTGACATAAAGCACAAAAAGGTTGTGATCTATTCATGACAAGCAGCATGTCCCTGTTTGTTTTTAAAACTGTGATGATAGTGCTGCACAGTACTGGATATAATGATCATCATTTTGCTTAATGTTTGAATCATAATTATTTAGCACAATTATTCAACCATGATTTTTTTTTCTGCAGAATTATTTAACTGCATGAAAAATATTTTATAAACTATATGCTATTGCTTACTTGCAACTGTAACCGATTAGGTACCAAATGTACAGCTTATGTGTCCTTGTGCATGTGTGTGTTCATGGTGATGAGCTGGCATCCTGTCCAGGGAGGGTTTCATTCTTTGAATCCAGAGTTCTCAGGATTAAGTCCAAATCCACCAGAGCCCTGACCAAGATAAAGAGGTTATTAAAGATAAATGAATAGGATTAATTGTGTAATTCCTGGATGACAATTGAGCTCATACTGCCACTCATCAATTATTTCCTCCAAGTTCATTCATTCATTCATTCATTCAATTATTTATTTATTTATTTGTCTAGTGTACAGCTAACATTCCATGCATGTGAAGGAGCTACAGCTGGGGCATGCTGGATGTTAAGGTGTAGCCAAGCATGGCACAATATTAATAACAGTGCATCATGATCTATACAACATACCACACAACACAGCATTACAGTGGTATTAAATATTGTTTTCTATCTGCCATGCCCTGTCCATATTTTTGCTAAATTTTCATTTGTGGACTGTAACGGAAATATATTGTTTATGAAGTTTGGGCCAAAAGGACATTCACCTGGTGCTCCAACCCCAGAAAAGCCATTAGTATTGATTGCGGCAGACCACTGATGTGGGGGCCGGCCGGCTGCTGACCAGCCGTAGTGCTCTGCAGTTACACAAATAAAGCCGAGCAAGCTTCTTCACTGCTCATGGTGTTTTTATTTATATTTTTTTTGGTGAAGGTGACTTTGTTTGATTTACAGGTACAGTATTTTAACACATTAATTAGGAACTACACATTAAAATTAAGCTTGTCTGAATTTTTTTTTCTTAGTGACACATTTTTTTCATAACACATTTCTTCAAACATGCTGCTTAAAACTGTTAAAACACCCATCTTAAATAAAGCTAATTAGTTTAGCAAAAATACACAGATTGAAAATACACACAACCACACCAAGTATCCAAAAAGAATCCTGATGTTTTTAAGGTATGACGCTACAGATTTTTTTAGTTATGTTTCTTTTTCTTTTTTGATGAATACCAATCATACTTAAACTACAGTTAAAAATAATCAAAACCCAACATAAGTAGTCAGTTGATGTTGGATTTGAGCTCCTTCCACTCAGCACAGTGAGAAATTCTGTAGGAACTTGTAAATTTATAAACGTTATAACCCCCCTCCTCCCCCTTTCTATAGTGGAATTAGTGGAAGTTTTTTCTTAAAAAAGATATTACGGTACCTTCAGAATCCTAAATCTCTCTTTCTGGATGACTTCAAGTTATAGAATTTTACATGTTTGTCTATGTATAGGTTTAATTAATTGCTGAATTTATATTACATTTTATACCAAAAAGAAATAAAAAAGGAAACCCAATTAGTATGGCCCATTTATTTCCGTGGCTAAACAAAAAAGAATTGGTTAGTAAAAGAAAAGACAATACAACAAACATTTTTGCATTATAGTAAGTATAAACATTTAAATCAAACTCTTGATTTATATGTAAATATGTATACAGCATGAACATTTATATGAATATACCATATAATAACGTAAAATAGTTCCAGTACAAAAATAATAGCAAAAATGTATTATTATGATTAAGAATAAATTATTAAGATAAAGACAAATAAAATATTTATGTAGTTTAAAACAGTTTTTGAAACCTAGGTTGCAGTTTTCATAGTTTTCACACAAATAAAAACATGTACTGTTTTTCCCAGCACAACAGACAAATCTCTCTATACAGTAAACATTTCATTTCAGCTCACATTCTTCATACTTTCACTTAACTCATTTACATTTTTCACCCAAGTTGATGTCAGATGGATTAGTAAAGTACACAGCAGAGGAACTGCAATTTGCTAAACTGTTCAAACACTTCTGAACATTTCACTGTGTATATAAAATGAGTGACATTTGAATAAACTGAATGATAAACAATGAACAGGAAAGAAGCACAGTAAGATGAAGAGGTATAAGAATAAGCAGAGGTAAAGTATTTTGGTAGAGGAAAGTAAAGGATAAGAACGTAGAATGGAAGAGGTAGAAAGAGATGGAGAAATATGAAGAGGACATGGAGTAGGAGGGGAAAAGTGGAGAAGAATGGCAATTGAATCTTAAAAGAGACAAGGGCAACCCTAACTGACCATATCCTGGGGACATTACTGGACACAATACTGCCTTTGGACAATACTACACGGCAAGATCTTCATTTTTCCGAATAACATCCTTAATGCACATCAGGAACAACTGAGACAGAGGCAGTTTGTTTTGGTTTCGAATAAAGATAATTTTCAGCATTCATCACTGAGTGAATAAAAACCCATCTGCATTTCCTAAAGCTGATTCTTTCATCATGTTTTTTGTAAATTTTTTTGGAGGTCCCTTCTTCCTGAAGATGGAACAAATATATATTTAAAAAGAAAACATATGACAAACTGCACACTATTAAGGAAGCTTCAGGTAACTATATCTTAGACATGGACGCACTGTATTTTTCCCGAGGTGCATTGCTTGAAGAAATACAGTATATTGTGCGATGGGTATTAAATTATCTCATCTCACAGGACAGCATGAGAATGAACTTAAAGCTGAATTTTGAATCAAAGAATTATTCTTGTTTCTGTTTGCATATTTACATAATCTATTACATAGGAAATACATTTTCCAATTAACATTTTAAATATTTAAGAACCTAAAAATATATTTTTTTAATGGGAGGGAAGGTTTACACAATACAGATGAAAAACTATTCTGATAAAGATAAAACCTGTGATGAAAAAGTGATTAAACCTCAGTCCCTTCAGTGGTCAAAATCTGACTGATCAGTTTTAAGATTAATATTTGTTCTTTTTCATTGTATTTGAGAAGAAAGCATTTTTCAGTTATAATTTACTGTTGTGGAAGTGATTAGGTTGGAGAACTGTGTCATACTGATTTTGAAATAAAAAAAGTAGTGCTTTGTATATTCACAAATAGGGAAAAAAGCTCTGAAACACAATTAATTATTATTTTTCTTTTTCAATTTCTGTCTAATGAATTTGAACTGTGCTAGACTGCTGTATATTATAACTGTATATTTGAAAAGAATAGAAAAAGACTGATTAAGAAAGACAAAATATAGAGGGTTGATGAACACAGGCTAAGGTGCTGCACTTTTCAAAGACCCCTACGAAGCTTAATTTTCCTATCACCTCTCTTTTAATATTCTGAAATAATAAAATATTATAATAAAAGTATTATTTATTACAGTATTTAGTTTTGTTGACAAAAAAAAAAAATCCTTTGGTATAAAAGAAATTGCCTGGCCAACTCACTAAACTCTCATTAAAACTAAAGGTAAATAGACGTGAATCAACTATTTAAATTTTAGTTCTCAATTTGTCACTCATAAAGAAATAACAGTAAATTGTAGTCTTGTGTGGTATTTTGATTAGATTTTTGGTATTTTCACTTTGCACCCAAAATACAGAATGAAGGTTTCCTTAATGTGTTAGTTCAATAAAATGAGTACTTATGAAGCAGGAGGAGAGCATAACAACTCAGGACTCCAAACAACACAATTCATCTTATGATATGGGACAATAATAGCTTCCACTACACATTACTTGTCTGAAAGTGAATTTCTAGACACCTCTCAAATTGTTCGGTTTTATATTTATAGAGGGGTGTAATTCATGCAGAGAAAGCATGTTGAAAATTTGTGTAAAGTGTTTCATGAATTTGCAGTATGTCAAAACAATATGTTTAATTATGAGTAAAATAAAGTAGGAGAACTCATAAAAAGAACTCATTTGATTCATCAGGAGCTATAGTGATCTCTTGCCATTACTAGCATTTGAAATACTTTCTTGTGTGATGTCTGTTTTTTTTTTCTTTCTTTCTTTCTTTATTGGCACATTGGGACAATTTGGAAAATTCTAAAAGCATGTGGCAGTTTATGTTTTAAATGCTATGAAAAATGTGTGTGTTCTTTTCAAATGTGGTATAACTCTGATAGTATCAATAATTATCTGTGGGTATGTGTGTGTAGCACACAAACATTAGCACATTTATTCTTCCATTTAAATTAGGTTCATTGTCCTTTATATAAATGATAATAAAACAAAAGCACTTTGTGTTTTAAACTCTAAAAGCCTCTTAAACAGAAGGTTCTGCCAAAGAAAAAGTCTTTTAGATGATGCCTTTATAGTGTGTCTGTGATCGTGTATGATTGTGTATAAGGGCAAGAGGGAAAGTGAATGAGAGAGCAGTAATGTTTGTATGTTAGGCAGCTGGACAACATGTAAGTGAATTGCTGCATATGGACTCAGCTCCCCATCTGCCCTTTTGCCACGGCCCACCTGCCTGTCTGCCTGCCCGTGTGTCTGTCTCTCTCCTCTCTCACACATCATTTCTAGCTGAATAGAGCTGTACCGTTATCTGACAGCAGCCTCACAGCGCAGAGACAGCCACACTGTGTAGGGTGGGACAAAAGACTTGAGACAAGGGACATGTCCTGAAATGATCCACAGAGACTAGAGACCAAAGGCTTCTAAATTATAGATGTATTACACCTTTTACTGAGTGTCTATGGGGGTTAAAGCTGGTAGGGTACAAGCTGACAAATCTTAAATCTCTGCAGTGATGAATGCATGCAATATGTGTTTGTGCCAGAGGGGCTTTATCATCTCTATTTGAAGGGAAAGTTCTGTATGATTCATTAGAGACCAAGAGAGAGAAAGAAAGAGAGAGAGAGAGAGAGAGAGAGAGAGAGAGAGAGAGAGAGAGAACCATATGGATGCAAAATGCAGAAAAGTGTAAGATGTGAAGGGGAAAGACACTAAGTCTTAAGATTCTGAGGTATAGGAGCTGCTTTTAGGCACCTCATGTAATAATGAAGTAATAACGATTCTACTTGGTGTGCAGTTACAAGAAAATAATCCAAACAGGGGTGATGTGATAAAAAGTAGATTATTTTCTTAAAACAATACGCCCCAAAGTGCATCTTTCCTCTTATCGCACAGTGGTTTTACTAATAATGACAATTGTAACATGTTCATATATGACATGTCACACTTTTCAGCCATTTATTGTTACATTTAATTTTCTGAAATGTCTGTGAAAAATCGCTTTTATCACTGCTTTATAGCAACTTTAAAATTCATTCCCACACCAGCCTCTTTTCTCTTTCTCTTGAAGTTATAAAACAAAAATGAAATCTGTTCTGCTGCAGCAGAAAACTTACTGACTGACTGTCATAAATGTTACATAAATGTGTCCTTACAGAAAGCTTTACCATATAATGATTGCATACTGGCTTTATTAAATAACAGTATATTTTTCAATAATTGATTAATCATTAGTCTTAGATTATGCAGACCGTCTGCTCTGTGTCTCATCTCTGTGTATGAGCTGTCACTGTAGGAGCATTAATGTATTAGAATGAGGACATAAATATGAACCTGTCATTTATGTTACAGACAGAATGACTGTCACAGACAGGCTGTTATGAAAAATAATAATCAACACCTCCTGATTTGAGAACACATCAGGCTTGTGTTATAAATATGAAAAATTGTTTACACAAAAAAATATTTAGGCCTTGTGTAGATTTTACTTATTGATATTATGCATATTTTACTTCAGTAAATGTACTTAATTCTATTTAGTAAGTTTAAAATAAACATAAAAATTTTAACCATTATTTACCATTAATCATATTTGTTCATCTTACATATTTCACTTGAGCACAAATTTTAAATGTGGTATTTTTAGCATATTTACTGAGCTATTATTGTTACATTTTCCAGTTACAAAAAAAGTACAAAAGGTTGCGCAGAAGTAATTTAGTCAAAGTGTGTTAAAACAAAGATGTACATCATTGTATGCATTGAGTCTCATGAAGGCAAGCATGACAATGATTTAGATTAGCACACACTTATATGTACTGAGTGGTCATGCATCATCAATAGTGTGTGTATACTAAATCAGAATATTAGCATAACTTGACGAGCATGCAAGTGGTATGTAAGACAAATTAATACATATTACTGTATATCGTATAATTTATAAAATGCAATTTTAGGTAAATAATGACTTAAGAATTGAAAGATGCTGTGATTTGCATAAAATAAAAAGAATGCATTTTGTGGCAACTCTCTTGGCAACTATAAAATTAAGCTCTAATTTAAAATGACCATGGGGGTTAATTACTTCCAGATATATTACATATTTTTGGATTATTAGTTAAGTTCAATACCTTTTCAAATGGGTTTCTAACATTTGATACTGTAGATGCTGCATTTAAATAGGGAAACACTAAGCTGATGCTGTGTTTTCCCTTTAAGCAAGTGAAATTCTGTATGCTAATTTGACTCAGATGTGTGAGAAACATCTCTAGACCAAAAAAAAGAGTTACTTTATTTTTTTTGACGTGCAGAAAAAATGAACTCAAGAAGTAAGGATTGGTCAAAATTCATGCTTACTTTGCAAATTTAGACAGGCAGTGAACAGACACAACAAAACAAGTATGCAGAACAAGTCATAATCCCTCTACTGCAATACAGCCAACATGAGCAATGTGCATTGAGCTGACAAGCTTCCTAACCTCCGCAAAGACACAGCAGGTTAAATGGTTATATGCTGTCCTGCCTCCATAATTATAAAACTTATTTTAGTCAAAAAACCTCTGTAAATATATTCAGCTTATAATAAATATATAGGAACTGCTGTACTGTATAGTGAAGCTTGCGACACTGTAAGCATTTGTTTGCGACCGCCACAATTTGATCACCCAAATTTTAAGAAGCATGATTAAATTTTAGTGTTAAAAAACAGAGGTCAAACAACTTTAAACCTCAAACTGATCTTCTTAATAAAACTGGATGCTGTACAGCCTCAACCCATGTCTTTTTTTGTCACTCTATTTGTAGCCTCACAATGGTCCAGTTTTTGTTTATACAGTTTTTAGGCTGTAATGAACATTTTTGTGCATGCTTTGAGAAGAATTGATGGAATTTACTTTCGGTTAACAGCAACTTAACACTACCCGGGTACTGAATGAACAGTGCTATGTGGATTGAACACAATAGAAAATTCTCAAAGAGTTTTTACCTTCCCAAAAAGTAGGATCCATTCATCCATCCATCCATTCATCCAGGAACCTTTGTAGTCCAACGAGGGAACATAGCGGCCAATGGTGACCATTGTATTTATTCCCATCTTATACAACCGTGGTTGGACCTCCGGTCAATGTTTGCACGGCTATTTGTTGGGAATTCCAATTAGGCTAATAGGCATGTCTTTCGGCAGTGGGAGGAAACTGGAGAACCCATAGAAAACCCAACACATGCAGAATCCATGCACACGGACCTGATGCGGGAAACCCAGGCAAACCCAGGACCTGGAGGTGCAAAGCGACAGTGCTAAGCACTAAACCACCATGCCGCCAAAAAGAGGGATATTGTAATTTAATATTAATCTAATTTGAATAGGGGGGTATTCTCAATATTGACATTTAGAATATTTTTAAACAAATGAATCTGGTTCTGTTTCCCACAATATAAGTCACAATAGGGTACCGCCTAATCTTTTCTAATCTGTATCTATTTAGAATGCATAATCTGTTTGATCCGACTAACATATTTATATTCGGTTACATTCCTTCTTCAGTGTGTATGTGTGTATGGGACTTTTTCTTTTTTACTGTATTTATTTGTTTTCTTTTTTGGTGAAAGTATTGTTTTAGTATCAAGAATCATATTATTACATCTGGTATCCCAGTCACAGTCCAATGTTTGGTATTATGACAACATTTACTAGCCTGTGTAATACAGGAAATCAAACTGCAGTGCAGCTGACATGCAATAACACTATAGATGTGAAGATGTGAAAAATGCTTTGGTATATGTCTGTGTACGTGGGAGTCCATCTTTTGCAGTCATGCATCTGATTGTCCTTTGATGTTCAGGCTTTATACACTGTGTTTTCCTTACACCACATCCGTGATAGAAATGCACCCAATCATTTGTTCCAGGTTTCTGGCAAAGCATCAAACTGAATGCTGTGGTGTGGGAGAGACTCTGAACTCTGAACTACACTTCCTGCTGAAAATGAAATTGTAAAAAGAGAAAGAGAGAAGAGAAGGAGGGTTATGGTGTCAGATGTGGACTGGCTGTGAGTCTTTATGCACTGCAAGTGTGGGGGAGTGTGGTCATAGATGGACCATCATGCAGTGTGTCTGCCTGTGTATATGTGTGTGTCTGTGAGAAAGGAAAGTGTGTGACTCATTGGCCAGTATTAATCTGTTCCTGTAAATGATCTGACTGGCACTCTTCTCGCCTATAAGCGCCGGCTGTCAGAACGATAAGGGCATGAGCCTCAGTGGGGATGTCTTTCCTTTACTCGTCCTCTCTCTCCTTCCTCTGAGAGATTCAGATAAGGTCCATGTGCAGGGGGCCTCCACACCACACCAGCCTCAACAAAAAGCCCCATTATGAGCCTGTCAAAGCCATTGCTGCTGCAGGTCTTCTCCACTCTCTCTCTCTCTCTCTCTCTCACACACACACACACACACACACACACACACATACATGCAGGTGCCAAGGACATTCCTAATGCACAAGAGCACAAACACACATGAACATTTTTTTTTTTCATTTCTCCCCTCTTTCAATTTCACAAACTAAGACTCATGGACACATTCCTTTATATTATATAGAATGCATTTTCTGCATCAATTAAATATTAGCAGTTATATTAGCATGTAGCATATATATAATTTATAAAATAGGAGCGAAGTGATTTACATGGTCATTTTAATTGAATATTGGGAACATAGGTTATTTTGCACTGCTGCCATAATGCTTCTGGTTCAAAATATTGTAATTTAAAAATTTGGCTACAAAGTCCACCCTTATATATATAACGCTCCATAACATGAACTCACATAAACACATCCCCACCACACACACCCAACACACACAGACACACTAAGCATTGAAGCATTGCACACTGAGAACTGAGCACTGACTGCTAGTGGGGAGGCTAGGGGCTCTTTTGCATCCCTTTGCTGGGTGGATAGGGCACAGTGTGAGCCTGTGGGCTGATTGGTTCGTGTGACCAAGGGGAAGACGCTCAGTTAGTGAGTGCTCCTCTCGGCTCCCTGAGGTCTACTGCAAAGAGGCTCATCTCTTCAGAATGCATTGCTGTGCTATTTCTCTCTCTCTCTCTTTCTCTACCTCCATCACACACACATACAAACAGTGTTAAGCACTTAAACCAGTATGGTACATGGATATCTAAATTCCTAATGCTACAGATTACTTCACCGTTTCAGTTGACACTGTCGATTTTTCTTAGCTCAGAGAATTATGGCTAGAAATCTTATATTTGTGTTTCTGTTTGAATGCTTGTTTTAAATGCCTTTTCCCAAAATACTCATCTATCTCTGCACATATTATTAAAATACCCTGCTGATCTTGAAGTCTTCAGGCCTCTAAGCTTGCAGAGGATCTACTGTGGGACATCTTTATCTGCAGAGCCGGACAGCGGATTTCATGAGGGCCAACAGCATAGAGACGACAATCTGATTTATCTGTGCTCTTTGGCACTATCAAACATGATATGAAATCTCAAAAAAAAAAAAAAAAAAGAAACTCTATTGCATAACTCTTCACTTCTACTTCTGCAAACTGTCTTTTTCTTTCTCTAACACACAGTGTGATCTGTCAGCTTCTTTTGTACCTTTGCATTGAAGGAGAGAAGATACAACACAGCGCCAAGCCAATTAAGTCTACCAAGGACAAGCTTTGAGAGCTCGTTGCCTTGAGGGTCACGTGACTTGCAGATGAATGCTACCGTGCTCTCAATCACCCATAAACTCTTCATTAAGCGCACATGAAAGAACGCAGGTCACTATAGCCACCTTACTGTTTTAAACTGTAAAGGCAACACTCAGTTCTTTCCATTCTGCTTTGTGATTCAATTTAACACTGCTACAGTATGTACCATACTAATATTTTTTTGTTTGTGGCTGTCGTCTGAATCCCAAGAATATTTACAAATTTGTCTCTAAAATGGGTTCCCTTCATGTCCATGTTTTATCGTTTCTTTTCACCTCCCAAAAACATGCTGGTACATGAATTTTTGCTAAATTAGTTATAGGTATATGAATATACTGTGGGCATGGTACCTTGTGGTTGACTGATGTCCCATTCAGGGTTTGTCCCCATCTCATGTCCAGTATTCACTGATTAGACTCCACATCACCTAAGACCCTGATCTGAAGATAATAGAACAAAATTATTTTTTTCCATGTTTTTTTTTTTTTTTTACTGCAGCAAACCTGCTTTAAGAAACTCTCTGGTACGACTAATGCGGCAGGGCAATATTATCCAGCAGCTGTGATCTTATTTCCATCTTCGAGCCTCATAAAGAACTGAATGCAGGTAATATTATCATTTGTTCTGGACTGTTCTACTACTGTGCCTTTATTTGAATGCTGGTGGTAATGATGTGCCCACCGACCTTAAAACAGTTGTTTCCCAGAAGTATTGCATGTATTTGTAAATCACAAGGTTGCCATCTTCCTTTTAAGTTCATTGTGGTACTGATGAGTTGCTGAAAACTTTTCTGGACCCATTACAGATTTGAGTCCTGTGGAAGCATAGAGATGGTCTTTTTTTTTTTTTTTTTTTGCAGGTTATGCTACCTTCAATGGTAAAATACTGTGATTCTTTTGCAATTAAATGTTACATTTACTGTTTGGTTTTCTATTTAACAAAGAAAATGCTGATATGTTGAGTAAATTAAACGGATTAAACGTGCATTGATTAGTCCATGTAGTGTGTGCACAAGCAAAGTGAAGATCATTCTCCAGTGGCAAATAATGCATGCAACATGGCACAAACTACAGATTGAACCTCTTCTCTGCCTGGTTTAGCGAGGAGGACAGCGGTATAATAATTGCCGCGCAAACAATAATCCGTCTCTATTTTCTCTCCACATCCAGTTGTAGCTCGGGGCTGATAAAATACTGTACTGCGCTTGCCTTTTTGAAAACCATTTGAATATTTCTTTGGCAGGAAATCGCATTACGGGCTATTAAAAAGTAATTATTTGTACATAAATTCCCCTGCGACTCGGCGGCGGAAGCGGCTCGATACAAAGGCAGTTAGGAGCCGCTCTTTATGGGCGCGAGGCGCGTTTATTAAAAAAGCGCGCGGCTCCTCCATCATTCGGCGCGCGACTGCGCGTGTCAACCAGCTCATATTTTGTAGCTCATGCTAATGTAATTGCCGCGGCTTTAGCGCTGTCAGTGCAAACGGGAAGCGCTCATTAGCATTCTTACAAATGTTTATTTCGTCGGGTTTTCGTCTGGACGCGAGGCCCTCAACTCCGGAGATATTACCTCCCTGTTACAACTGCACGCGAGGCAAACATTTCCCGACGCTCCAGGGGGAAGGCGCGTGTACGACGCCTCGGGTAATCATGACATCATGGATTTTGCTTATGCAATACTTGCACAAGGTTGTGATCAGGTATTCATTCATTCATTATTTAATTCATTCAGAACTACTTTATCTAGGCTGAGGTGGCTCTGGTGCTTAAGGTGTGTGTGTGTGTGTGTGGACCACACTCTCTTTCAATCCATTATCGATCAGCCTTCCAAGATACCGGGCACTGGTGGCTCAGTGGTAGGTGTTTCGCCTGCCATGCGGAAAACCCGGGTTCGATTCCCAGCCAGTGCCCAAACCCCAGCCACTGGATGCAGTGCCGGTCCCAAGCCCGGATAAAATGGGAGGGTTGCGTCAGGAAGTGCATCCGGTATAAAACCTGTGCCAAGTAGTGCGGACTGGGTATTCCGCTGTGGCGACCCCTTGTCGGGAGCAGCCGAAAGACCAACAACAACATCGATCAGCTTTCCAAGATCATTTTATTAAAAGTCAACTTTGCTGGAGGATTACCTTATTAAGTTAAGCCTTTATTTGTCACATATACATTACAGCATAGTGAAATTCTTTATTTTCATATCCCAGCATAACTGGGGTCAGAGTGCAGGGTCAGCCATGATACAGCGCCCCTGGAGCAGATAGGGTTAAGAGCCTTGCTCAAGGGCCCAACAGTGGCAACCTGGTGGATCAAATAATCAATCTTCCGATCAGTAACTCAGTGCCTTAGTCCTCTGAGCTACCACTGCTTTCCAGGATCAATCCATTATTGATCAGCTTTCCAGGATCAATCAATTATTGATCTGCTTTCCATGGATTTACATTATTGATCAGCTTTCCAGGATCAATCCATTATTGATCATCTTTCCAAGATCAATCCATTATAGATCAGCTTTCCAGGATCAATGTATTATAGATCAGCTTTCCAGGATAAATCCATTATAGATCAGCTTTCCAGGATCAATGTATTATAGATCAGCTTTCCAGGATCATAGGTCAAAACCTGAATATTGATCAGCTTTCCAGGATTAATCCATTATTGGTAAGCTTTCCACGATCAATCTATTATAGATCACCTTTTGAGGATCAATCCATTATAGATCAACTTTCCAGGATCAATCCATTATTGATCGGGTTTCTAGCTTTCCACATCCCATTCAAGGTGTATTCCTTCATCCTGTGCAGATTTAGACCTTAAATCCACCATGACTGACCCGGATAGAGCAGTTACTGAAGATGAATGAATGAATATGAAGCAGCCATCATATTCTAAATAGTCTTGTAGTCATATAAGCCTGCTTATTTTGTTCATTTGTACTGGTTTGGTTAGAGCAGACAGTATGATCTTAGGAAAAAAAATGTTCCCCAGTATCTCCTCGTTAAAGGGTTTTACTTAGAAATGTAGTGAGCCACTCATACAGATGACACACCTAACATTTGGGATGATGAAAAGAGGATTTTGCCTAAAATTAAAATTTTCTTTAAACTAAAAAAAAAAAAGAAACCATTAGATGGTCACAAAAGCCATTGCTAAACTTGATAGTGATATCAGGTAAACGTTTCTTTTAACAAATCTATTTTGATAATAAAGTGACTTAACAGTGTATAAAAAGTAATACCACTCTTAACAACCAATGTGTGAAAAGTAATTACACTCTTTAACACTTAATGGTAATTAAGTGTTCCTTTATTGCAATTAAAGTTTCTTAGTCTCCTTAAAGGGTTCTGCTTGGAACCCCTTCTCTTACTGTATATTAACATTGTATTGTAAGGTTTTACATTGAAGACAAGGAAATGACCTTTACTCAGTCTATATATCTATGTTGAGTATATTGTGTGTATGTCGATCAACAAATAAAAAAAAAAAAAATAAAAAAAAAATATATATATATATATATATATATATATATATATTTTTTTTTTTATTTTTTTTTTTCAGGCACAATACTCAAATTAACTAAATAAATTTAGATTAGCATTCAGATTAACAAAATACTGCATTTCTGCCACCTTACAACAGTTTAACCAACATGCTGCCCTGTCTAGATGTTTTCAGCAATTACCTTCTCTGTTGAAAGATTCCAGATTTGTATAAGCAAACGGTGCAATACCATCCACTGACAAATGTGAGAGTTTTGCTGGTGTTAGGGAAAGCATTAAAATATGTTGATGTGCTTTACAGAGCAGCATAGGGGGAAACATCTAAGTAATTAGTAAAGCAGTTTATAAAAATACAAATTGTATTATCAGTCATCAATTATTATTTTTAACTCTTTATTAGCTTGTTTCATGTAAAAAAATGCTTGCAGAACAATGGGGAGGGAGGTAAATTAACAAAAAAAGGTGTCAAATACTATGGACAGTCAAGAAAGTATGACAGGGACATATGCCAGCAGTCTCTGTAAATAAAAAAGTTAAAACCAAGAACAAGGGATAAAGAGCTTTTTAAGCAAGCACCAATGACAGAGCTGTTCTAGTCTTCATCATATCACAGCAATCCTAGATATATTCATATACTTCATCAGTTTTTATGGACTACAAACTGAAATTGTGTTTAGACAATGTAGCAGAAACAAGCAAATAAAAATATATTTTTTAAAATCCCCTTCTATGTTTCTCAGCTAAGCCCATTTTGGCATTCTTGCTCATACTCTACTCCTTGACGTAAAGAAGCGCTGGGAAGCACTGGGCCGTAGCCAGGGTTCAGACAGCCTTTGTTTGGGTGAATATTAAGAAAGCTAATTAGCAGCGAGTCTGCTGGCTGGCATGAGCGACTGGCAGGCAGTGTGATCTGTGTATCTGCTCGTCCCTCTGCCTTGCAGTCCACACTGAATCATAATGCACTCAATGTTCACACACAGTTTGTCATTAGTGATAATGGCTGTATTTACTCACTAGAATATGGCTTGAAATCCCAAACATTTGAACTTTAGCGTTGTTATATTAAACATAACGCCATTTCACCAAATCTTTAGCAGTGAGTTTTAACTGTAACTCTTTGATACATTGTGACATTGCTTGAGGCAATATCTGGTTCAGGACCAATTTAAATAAAGATAATATATTAAAGGATTTCAGAGAAAACATAAAACATACAGTGGGGCAAAAAAGTATTTAGAAATAAGAAAAGAAATCCAGAAAATCACATTGTACAGAAAACGTTTGACCTCTGTCATTGTCAACAAAGGGTATATAACAAAGTATTGAGATGAAATTTTGTTATTGAC